>MU226072.1:3227473-3242000 GCA_018584345.1 Thuja plicata
TGGCGCGGTGGCGGCCCGGCGGCGGCGCCATTAAAATTACTCTGCGCGCGCTAAAACCCCAATAAAAAACCTTAAAACCATGAGGGTTTTTGTGATTTTTTTTTAAATTTTCGCCTCGATATTCGTGCCCGTACGGCCTGTGGGGGGCCGAAAAAATTTCCAGAGGCCCCGGAGACCAAAATGGTCGAAATTTTATATGATTTCAACTCTCCCGGGCCTTCTAGACGCAATGGTGGAGTCCTTTTTGGCTCAAACAGCTCTGAAAAAAAGAGACCCCCCCAGAACCAGAGACAAAAGCCGAAAAAGCCAGAGAAAGAACCAAACCCTCGAACGCTTCACAAGAACTCGAACAGCCGACAGCAAGATGGCTCTGATACCATGTTGAGATTGCCAAAACGCAATGCAACCAAGATCACCTGCATGCATAGCTATTACAAACAGAATGAAACAGACAGAAGAGAGAAGGATCCGAAGCTATGGCGGCCGATAGGCCAGAGAATGAAAAACCATGTTGACAGAAATGATATTCTATATTCAACAATAAATGATTTACAAACTCCTTAAGAAATACAAAGAGGACAATCCTTATAAAGGATGTCGAAACCCTAAACGGGCAACTGCTAGAAAATAGAAACTTTCCTAAAACTAAAGAACCTGCCTAAGTGAAACTTAAGCACTAAAGAGCAATTGCTAAATTACTCTAACAGTTGTCACCTTTTTGTGGTTAAATAACATAATGATCAGAGACTTAGAGAACACACAACTTAAGAAACAAATGCAAAGAAATCAACACAAAAACCAATCGTTGATACATGAATGGTTATAAATATCCATGATATAAACCCAAGTAGTAAAGAGATAAAAATCATAAAATAATTCAAGTCCCATAAGAAAAAATCCCTTCTAGGGCATCACTCTACCCATAACGACAATTAACCACAAGAAAGGAAAAATAAAATTCCAATTAAAAAAACATATCCATATATAAACTATCTTTTGATCAAATAATATAAATTACATTAAGTCGTACCCCAAATTAATTATGAGTTAATTAAATTATCCATAATCCCCAATCTATTATTATTAACTTAGGATCTTATAAATATATTCCAAACCCCTTTCTCATAATCGAAATCTTAAATTTAAATACAAATTCAATTTTAAAAGTAATATATAATCCAAAATATAAGTCCTTAACGATTTATGTTATAACCTAAAGATTATACTAAATTAAAAAATATTAGTCAAATATATTTTAAAAATGTTAATGTTTGTATCTTTAGTCGTATGATCATTAGAATACATATAATATATGTTTATTAATAATAAAATAATATATATGTTATATTATTATTATAATTTTTTTGATCGGTAAATGGATGTAGTGAGATAATTTTATTAATATAAAATTTTGATACATTTTCCCCATTCAGTGCAGGCACTGGTAGGAAAGAATGGGGTCAAGAAAACCTCTAGCCTTACCTGGGACCAAAGTCCTAAAAAGTACATATTTGAGAGGGCATACCCCTATTTTTACAAAAAGGAAAGCATTCATCCTTTACATCATTCAGATTACAATTATAAAAGTCTGATTACAAAATGTGGACCCAATAATGGGGTGTCCATAACAATCTTGCTGAGCATAGAGATTTTGGTTGCTCCCTTGAGGCTAGGTAAATGGTTGTGGTGATGAAGAAGGGCCTTGCTTATCATATGCCAGTTTCCTAAACACATCATGTAACATCTCGATTCTTGGATAAGATCATTATTAGTAATGTTAAGCCCAAAGAGTATATATGTTAAAATAGAAAAAATGGAAATTTACTTCTTACGGTCGTTCCATAATCTGAAAGCTACAGGAAACTGTTAAAACCAGTTATTTTCAAATCAACAGTCAGGACTTGAGAGGTTAGCTAAACCAAATCATGGTACGGTCTTGGAAAAGAATGCCTGAAACTAACTACTCAAACTACTTGTGAAAGATCTAAGCATAGTGTTGTTAATACCTGGTTAAGATAACTACTAGACCAACTTATATTCAATTATTCTTCCAAAGTGAAAGACAAATTTGAAGATCATAGGATTGGTGATTGCGTATTAAAACTATGATGGTATAAAGATATGATATACATACATGCTAATATATATATGAATTTGCAATAAATGTGAATGAGTATATATACAGCTATGTACCAAAATATTTGTATATATGTGAGTCTGTATATATATATATATATATATATATATATACATACAGACTCACATATATACAAATATTTTGGTACATAGCTGTATATATACTCATTCACATTTATTCGCTGTATATATATATATACACGCACACACACATATCGTGATAGTTGTAAATATATGTGAGTAAATATGTGCATCGGGAGTGAAGCCTACTATGTATATTGGCTGAGACTTCCCAGTCTATTCCTGTGATGAAAGTCTTTGATAGATGAATTAAAATTAAGAGGAAAATGGAAAAGAAGCTACAGAAGACATATGATTACAAACATGTGATACTTGTGCCATAAGGAGAAAGATTAACTCAGGAAAACGGTAAGTTTCACTCTGGATGTCGTCATGGGGCATATCTACTATTATTTATAGAGCCTTAAAATGCCCTCATTGTTACCCCAGAGGCGTTGGAACAAATACTAGAAGTTAATTTACATGCTTATCTTATGCAAATCAGATACTGATTTGAGCAGCTAAGAAAATTGAGATTGAGTAGCTCAATGAGATATGTGTAAATGAAGATATACATGGTATATATATATATATCTTTATATTTATATATATATATATATAAATGTATATATATAAGTATATACATATATATACGAATATATATGTAAATATATATATATCAATATTTATATATATATGTATATATGTATATATCAGTATATATATGTGTATATATATATGTATATATATGTATATATATATAAATATGAATGAAAAGATTAATAATTCTGCAAGAATCCTAACACAGAATGCCTACGAACAGGGGAATTTACTTAAACATATAATAGTAACTAATACTAAAGATATCTCTTCATTCCGTAGTACCATCTACAACTAACCAACAATTTTTTCTAAAATCCATATATAATATGGGCTTCCTTTAATTATATCGAGAGTTTTATGCTGATAATACTAAAAAAGAAATCAATGTTTTAGCAAAAAAGTAACTATAACAGTTTAAACTGTTCAGGGTAATATCTTAAAATTTTGAGAAAAAACTATAATTTCCTCCTCATTGGTGTGTGAAAGACCAGTTCTTCTTCATCACATTCTTCAATGCCCAAGTTGAACCTTCTTTTACCTTTAACTACTTTGAATCCTTTTTTTGTTTTCCTGAGAATAGCAGGCGGGAACATTTGAATGTCATCAAGTGTTATGGAGCCAAAATCGGCTTCAACCTTAAATCCTTCAGCCTCCAGGTATTCTTTAGCCCACTTAACATCATCACTCGGTTTGACCCAAATCCATCTCAGGAGGAAGTTATCATTCCTTCTGATGATGCCCAATCTGTTATAAAAAACCTTCTTATCTTTAAAGACCAAAATCGGCCTTGTCACACAATGGGTACTATTAGCCAACGAGCCCATAGGGCTTGCACTGTAATCTTCTAAGAAGGGGACCATTACATCATTATTGATGCTATTTATAGCAAGAAGAATATCATTACAATATTTATCATTGAAGAGTTGAATGTATGCAAGATAACTTCACCTTTACGGATTTTTAGAGTGAGGAGGATAGCTACAAAGGTGCCAAAAATATCGTAATTGACTCTGTACACATATTCATAGTTGAAGGCCTCCTCCCCCATGATTTGATCCATTTTCCTTTTGCCCAGATCGTCTGTTTCAAGCAATTTTTCCCATCTCTTTGGTTTGATTGGACCTCTAAAGGCTCGAAGGTGCTTTTCCTCAAGGCTAATGAGTTTGATATTTGTCTCCATACCACTTTCTAAGCAGAAGATGTTCTGGGAGTGAAGAACACTGCAATATTTCCAAATGAAGAATGAGCTAATGAATTAGATATAAGTCTATAAAACCCTATTTTAATCTCTCATTGGAAGATGGTACAGTGAAATAAATGTTGTTAACTTGTTAATTTTAATTACTCATCTATAATGTGTCAAATGAGGCTAAGTCATGTAGCACATGAAGGCTGATGTGAATCAATACATCAAAAGCAATTGCTTTGATGTGATATATTGCAATCATCTCAAAATATATGATGATTAGGAGACGCTATTGTTTGGATATTAATAGTTGATAAATGGTGAAGAGATTAACATAGCTGTAGACTTGCTATTTACGTACCTCTAAAAGATGTGATAATAGATTTGGTATACTTTGGTATTAAGTGTGGATCCAAGAGATCAGTCTGTCCTTGGTTTTGAAGGCTGCTTACAGAGTAAGCATGTCTTGTCGAAGGACGATGATGTCATGTTTTAATTAAAACCTAAATAAGAGTGAGAAGGCCTATATGTAAGTGGTGATATAAGTACGTATATATATATATATATATATATATATATATATATATATATATATATATGAGTAAATATGTGCTACTAAAATATATTAGATACAATGTGAGTACATTTATAAAAATATATAAAATGTATGTATTTATACATATAACAATTTGTATATATATATATATATATGTATATATACAAACATATAAATATATGTATATATATAAGAGAGAGAATTTTTATGAATTATATATATATATATAAGAGTACATGCTACTATATATATAAGTGTGTGTCTGTATAGGTATATATAGAGTACTTTGTAAATCTAAAAGAGCTGGGAATTCTGAACTTGCGCATGTAGTGGTGCCTATAATACATTACTTCCAAGCAAGTTTAGAGCAGAGACAAGATATATATATATATATATATATATATATATAAAGGTATATAGAAATATGTATATATAAGTATATGTATATATATACAAACCTGTATATGAATATGTGAGAGTGTTTATATATGTTTATAACTAAATCTGTATATATATATATATATATATATATATATATATATATATATATATCTGTGAATATCTGTAAGGATGTGAATATATATATATATATATCTAGGTGGATGAATAAATATATATGTGTATCTATATATTTATATCTATATTGATATATATCTGACTATAAGAAATGTGAATGTAAGAATGAAGATGTATGTGTGAGCATTATGTGCTAGTATAGGAGTGAATCGATGAAAATGATAGTTCCAGTGTATGCGAGAGGGGAGAATCGCGAGTCAGTATATGTATAAAATATGAACATATATACATACCTACATACATACATCCATACATACATACATATATATGTACATAATTTCATATGTACATACCTACATACATACATACATACATACATATATATGTACATACTTACATACATACCTGCATATTTATACATATATTGAAGCATATATGTTTCCAAATATTTAAGATCGAGCATGGTGTTATGTTAGAGGGATGGTAGATTGTGATTGTACTTCTTATGAAGATAAATCTAAGGTAAGGTGATGCCATCTACTCCTAATTTGGCCAATTGATCTGCTCTTACATTTCCTTCGCTATAGATGTGATTCATAGTTGTCTTTTTAAATGATTGGCTTAAGGTTAGAGCCAGTGAGAGGAGGGAATTTAGTTTCCAGTTTGGGGTGTTACCTTTTCGTAAGGCATTTATAATAATTGCAGAGTCCCCCTCAATTTCCAAATATTCAATCCCTAAATTTTTGCATAGTTGGAGACCTCTCACTAGAGCTGTCATTTCAGCCCAATTGTTAGTCTCATATCCAATGTGGGAAGCCAAAGTTGCAATTTTTGAGCCCTTGCTGTCATGAATACTGCATCCAATTCTTGCCTCTCCAAGGTTACCTTGAGATGCTCCATCAAATTTAAGTTTAAACCATCCATCTAAAGGTAAAGACCATTTACATTCTCTATGTTTTAGTTCCTTCTCAGGGTTGCCTACACCAATAAAGGGTGGTAGAGCTAGACCTATCCATTTTCCACACATCTTTTCATCCCAATGACTCATGAAGAGATCAATCTTATGAAGTTTATCTATTTTAGAGTTGATAATTTCAATGATGGCAGCTTCAATTTTGTTGATAATTTGTTTATGATCCAATTTCTCATCCTTAAAGATTCTCCTGTTGCTCTCTTTCCATATTTCCCAAATGAGAATTGAGGGGGTCACAATCCATAGATTTGCATAAATACTTCCTTTTTTAATAGTAGGCCACCCTTGGAGCATAGCCAAGAGGGAATTGGGGAAGGCAAAGAGCCATCCTAAATTATTAGAGAGCCATTTCCAAAAATGATTAGTATAGGGGCAGTTAAGGAATAAGTGGTCTATGTCTTCTTCCTATTTTTCACAAAGATAGAATCTACTAGGTCCTAAGAACCCCATTATTTTAATCTATTTTTCGTAAGGAGTCTACAGCTAAGGGCGAGCCAAGAGCAAAAGCCAACTTTGGGGAGAAATTTTTTGTTCCAGCAGAGGTTGATGGGAATGTTGGTTTTAGGTCTTGTATTGTTTGTTGATAAGGTTGTATCCATCTCTTATGTTGTATTCTCCATTTTTTGAACCATCCTAAACCAGCCTATCCTTACCATAATTGAGAATGATCTTCCTCTTTTTGAGAATCTCTATAAGGGACTTGTCCTCTTCAGGTGAGATACCTGTCTCCTCAAATAATTTCCATATCCATTCATCCCCATTGAAGGAGATATAATTTATGAAGTGGGAACCCATCCTTTCTTCAAAATGTTCTTTAAGTTCTGGATTGTTTAATTATTTCTCTATAATGTCATATCCACCCCAAGAGTCTGACTAGAAAAGGGCATCATCACCATTGCCAAGGTTCCAAGTTAGCTTCTTCATAATAATGTGTCGACATTCTAGCATAAAGTTCCATATCCTAGAACCCTTAGGGGGGTTACTTTCTCTGAAAATATTGATGGGCGAATTGACAGATAAATATTTCAAGGTCAAAATCTTGGCCCATTTGGAATTTGAGTTCATATACATTCTCCAAATAAGCTTGGCCTCCAAGGCTTTCCCTTGGTCGACAGTGTTTTTTAAGCCAACACCCCCCTCATCCTTTGGATGACAGACTTTGTCCCAAGAGATCAAGGGGATTTTGTTCTTCTCCACGCTACCTTGCCAAAAAAGTCCTGAGATGCTTATTCAATTCCTTTTGTTTATTTACTGGGAGATGAATACAGGAAAGTTGGTAGATTGGCATAGCTGCTAGCATAGATCAGACCATGGTGGCTCTCCCAGCATAAGAGAGACATCTTCCTTTCCAGGTTAGCATTTTGTTTTTAATTTTGTGTATTGTGGGGTTCCATAATGCTATGGATCTGCTACCTTTTTCTAGGGGAAGGCCCAAGTATTTACAGGGGAGCACACCTTTTTTAAAGTTAAGTATATGATATATATTGGCTTATATTGAGATGTTTGTGTTAAAGAAGAAAAATTCAGATTTATTCTGGTTGATTTCTTGACCCGAGGCCAGGGAGTAGGTTTCCAAGATGCTCACAAAGGATCTTGCCTCTGTTCTACTACTTTCACCATACAAAATCATGTTGTCTACAAATTACTGGTGTGTGTTCTAGGTCATTTGTAATAGCTATTCCTTTTATAGAACCCACCTCTGTGACCTTAGATATAGTGCGCCCTAAGGCTTCAACCATGATAATAAATAAAAAAGGGGATATTGGGTCTCCTTGCCTTAATCCTCTGGAGATGCTGAAAAAAACTTCTGGAGACCCATTGATTAGGATCGAGATCATTGGGGTGGAGAAGCATTCAGAAATAATGTTGATCTAGAATTTGAAAAACCCAAAAGCCTTTAGGCATTTGCAGAGAAATCTCCAGTCTACCTTATCATAAGCTTTTTGAATATCTAGCTTGATAAGCATACTAGGATTTTTTCTCATTTGGACAGAGTGAATGGCTTCACTGGCTATGATAACTCCATCAAAAATAGATCTTTCTAGGACAAAGATAGTTTGTTCCTCATTGATGATTAGAGGAAGGAGTTTTTGGAGTTTTAGGGTAAGGGTCTTAGTAAGTAATTTGTATAGCATATTGCAGAGAGAAATGGTCTAAAGTCACTTGGGCTTTTGGGTTTTTCTTTTTTGGGAATGAGAGTGATGAAGGCATTGTTGACTTCTCTAAGAATTTGGCCCGAGTTTCTGACCCCTTCCTGAGCCTCCATGATCTCTTTCCCCATGAAGTTCTAGCATTTTTTAAAGAAGATGGATGAGAATTCGTCAGGGCCAGGGAATTTATTCGGATTCATTTGCCAAAGTGCTGCTTTAACCTCATCATATGAAAATTTTTCAGTCAACATTTTGTTGTGTTGTTTAGTAATGACTCTAGGTATATTCTTAAGTAGTTCTGTTTGTTTATTCAGAACAAATCTCTCAAAGTTATTGAGGATGTTGTTAAAGTATTGAATTGTTTCACATGCAATAAATTTGGGATCAAAAATCTTCTTTCCTAATGCACCATTAGTGCTTGAGATTCAGTTAATGCATCTTCTCTATTTTGTGTTGTTGTGAAAATATTTTGTGTTTCTATCACTAGCTTCTAGCCAAGACTCTCTTGATTTCTGTCTCCAAAAAATTTCTTCTTTGGAAAATATGTCCTCATAATCAGAAAGGTTTACTTTTTCTTTGAGGTAGAGCTCCTCATCCATACCTGACTAGATAACCTGAGAATTTATCCTTTTTAGTTCTTCTTCTAGATGAAGTTTTGATTCAAAGATGTTGCCAAAATTTTTAGAGTTCCATTCAAGAAGTTTACGCTTGATGATTTCAGTTTATTAACTATGATGTAGAGCTTTGAACCTTTCAGATTAGGTTCAGTCCACCATTATTCTATTAAATTCAATATATTAGGATCTCAGAGCCAAGCTTGTTGAAATTTGAAGGGATATTTCTGATGCAAGTAGGGTTAGTAGGAGGGGCCAAGGGCACTCCCAGCTACCAAACCAACTTGTAGACACAATGCGGAAGCCAAACAATAGAGTCAAAGAAGAAAATAAAGAGATCCTTTATATTAACTTGATCAAAATCATTACATGCCAGGTTGTAAGGCCTTCCTGGTTTTGGCCATATATTCAATGAATTACAATAAGATCTTAATACAACAGAGATCACTAAACTTCGATCTCAATACCTAAACATTTGCTTTCTTACTCTTAGAATCCCCCCTTCCTAAACTAAGAACATACAACCAAATATATACACGAGTCCACCACAAGAGGTCGGTGCTCAAATCCATAAGTGAGACCCATATTTAGGTCCACATAGATCCCAATGAGAGACCCCAAATAAATTAAGTCATCAGAATTAACTGAAGAAGTTAGCCAAAGATCAAACTCCCAAAATAACAGTCTCGGGCAGATGGTTACCAAAAATCAGCAACCCGTCGGTAAAGCATAACTGAAATCCATCGGTAAAGAATCACCAAAACTATTGGTAAAGCATCACCAAAATCTATCGGTAAACATGCCTAAACAACAAAGAAAAGCATGCCCAAGCAACAGAACCTGAGTGACAGAGAAAAAATTAAAGAACTGAAAGAAAAACATATTTTTTTGTTTGTGTAGGATTGCCAATGACCCAATATGCTCCTGCATCAGACACCTGGGGTTACAAGAAATGATTCTCCAAATCATTTATCAGTTCCAACCTAAAATGAATTCAACTTGGATTGAGAAATCCATGATGAGTCCTTAATCGGTCTGTTCTTCCACTTCACCAGATATTCCATGTATTCTTTTCCTCTTGTGCTTCTGCCAATTCTCTGTTTTAGAATCTTTTCAACTTCTTCTATCTATTTCTTAGGATAATCACTTGATACATTCACTTCTTCATCAAGTTCATGATATTCATACAAGTCTAAAATATTGAATATAGGTGATATATCCATGTCATCAAGTAATTCAACCTCATAAATATTTCCATTGTCAAATCTTCTCAATATTTTGCAAGGACAAAATTTCTTCATCTTCAGTTTACCATATGTTCCAATAGGAAATCTTCCTTTCTTTAGATGAACCATCACTACATCACCAACTTTAAACATTTTATGTCTTCTTGATCTGTCTGCACTATCTTTGTATTTCTGATTACTTTTCTCCAACTTCTTCCAAAATTTTCTCCAAAAATAGCTAACAAACTTACTATCCCGGTTAGAGATGATACTCTTTGGTAATCCATGCAATCTGAAAATTTCCTTAAAGAAAAGATCTGCTATATGTACTGCATCTGATGTTTTCTTACATGGTATAAAATGTGTCATTTTAGAAAATCTATCCACAACAACAAATATGGAATCATTACCTCTTGCTGTCCTAGGTAAGCCAAGAACAAAATCCATGTTGAAATCACTCCAAGGTTTCTTAGGAACAGTAATAGGTGTATACAAACCAGTGTTTTGAATCACTCCTTTTGCAACTTAACAAACTCCACAACTTCTTACAAATTTCTGAACATCCTTATACAAATGAGGCCAAAAAAACCTCTGCTTTAGCAAACTCAATGTTTTATCAATACCAAAATGTCTAGCCAATCCACTACTATGTTTCTCCTTAATCAAATTATCTCTCATTGATTCTCTCACTATACACAACTAAATACCTTTGAACAACATATCTTCCTGAATGAAATAGTCTTCATACTTACTTGATTGATTTTTATTAGGTGCTTTGCACACTCTCCATAGCTCTGAAAAATCAGGATCACTTTAATACAATTTCTTCATGTCATTAACCTCATAAAAGTACTAGGTGCATTAGTTAAACCAAAATGCATAACCAACCACTCATACAAACCTTACTTTGTCTTGAAAGTAGTCTTCCATTCATCACCTTCTCTGATTATGATATGATGATATCCACTTTTGAAATCAATTTTGGTAAAATATCTTGCTCCACTCAAATGATCCATTATGTCATCCATTCTCGGTATAGGAAACCTATACTTAACTGTTATTTTATTGATTGCTCTGGAATCAGTGCACATTCTCCATTCTCCATTTTTCTTAGGTGCCAATATAGTAGGTACTGCATATGGACTCAAACTTTCTCAGATCAAGCCTTTGTTCAACAATTCATGAACTTGTCAGTTAAGCTCTTCATTTTTGGTAGGTGTTAACTGATGTGGTGCTTTGTTTGGTAAACTAGCTCCATGAATTAGTTCCATATAGTGACTGATATCTCTCATTGGTGGCAAACCATTAGGTACATTATCTAAAATTATCCCCTTGTACTTAGTGAGCAACTTTCCAACTTCTGTAGGAATTTCATCCCCTATACTCTTACTTGGTTTGTTAGGAATCAAAGCATAACAAATATCATTTCTTTTCAAATCTTTAACAAACTGTCTACCTTCTATCAGACAAACTTTCATAGATGTACATATCTCACCAATAGATTCCTCAACCAAAGGTAACAAAAATTGCTTCTTACCATAAACCCAAATAAAATATCTATTCAATCTTCCATCATGTATAGCATGTTTATCATATTGCCAAGCTCTACCCAACAAAATATGACAACAACCCATAGGCATAATATCACATAACACCTTATCATAGTATTTTCCAATTTTTAGATTCACCAAGCATTGTTCATTCACCATTAATATATGATCATCCTTGATCCATGAGATCTGATAGGGTTTGGGATGTTTCATCCTCTCCAACTGCAAATTTGCAACCATTTCCTCAGATGCTAGATTCTCCAATCTTCTACTGTCAACAATCACTTTCCAAACTCTATCTGCAACTCTACATCTGGTCTTGAACAAAATTTTCCTGATTAGATCTTGCTTATCCTTCTCACTCCATAGTATCCTTCGGATTATGAAATTTCCTCCCTTTTCAGCTTCATTTGGTGACTCCTCTTGTACCAATTCATTTATGCTACTACTTCCTTTCTTGCTTGCATGTGTACATTCAAAAGATTTATGTCCTTCTTCACCACAATTGTAACAAGTAACTTGGAATCATTTTCTGCTATAACCACCTCTGGAGTAATTACCTCTTCCTCGGTATGAATTTCCACCTTTCCATTTAGTATTTCCTTTACCTTGAGATGTGTCTGGAATTTACTTGTCTGGTTCAAATCTACTATTCTCACCATGAGATCTACCTCTTCCTCTAGGGAATCTACCTCCTCTGCCTCTTTGTCTTTGTTCATATCTTATGTTCAAATTTTCCTCATCTTTTAGGGAAAATTGGTATGCCTCCTCAATGTTTTCCATCTTGACAAAAATAATTTCATCTTGTATGGAACTTCTCAATCCATTCAGGTATCTTGCAACTCTTTCCACTTCATCTTCAACATGTCCAGATCTGATGTCCAATCTATAGAATTTCTCAGTATAGTCTTTCATAGATTTATCCTTCTACTTCAAGCTTTTCATTCTCCTAATCAGGTTAATCTGCTAATCACAAGGTAGAAACTTGCCTTTCAATTTATTTACCTTCTTATCCCATACCTTGATTTTTTCCTTACCCTTCTTCTTTTGATCCAATTGCAGATGTTCCCACCATAGGGATGCATGACCTTTCAACTTTGTGCTTGCAATCTTTACCTTCTTATCTTCTACTACACTTTCATATTTAAAATACTTTTCCATCTCTGTTATCCAGTCAATCAATTCATCAGAATCCAATTTTCCATTGTACTTAGGAGGATTGAACTCAGGTGTGGATTTCAAACTTGTCAAGGCTCTCAGGAATCACTCTTCTTCTTGATTCATCATAGGTGCAGGTGCAGCCTCACCTTGAACCTCTTCATTTTCATCACCACTAACATCATCAAGATGTCTTCCTCTGCATTGGGCTGTCCCAACAAATTCCAATCTAGCAGCCATCTGTCTAACCATATAATCTAGAACTGGATCAACATTTCCTCTCTGATGAACCATCTTAAAATCCTCTGCAATTGTAGCTCAGATCGCAATCTGCTACCCCACAACGGATGTAGAGGGTTTGACAAATACATATCACTTCTATTCCAAATGTTAGTTTTGTGCCTAACTCAACCTTTCTATGGTTATTCTTGTTGGATCTTCTTCCCAATATGATCTCCAAGACCCTTCAACCAACTTATCCTCCAAGGTATAGTTGGATTCAAGAAGACTCCAAAGTTACCAAGCTTAACTATTCCAACTAGTTACCAAAGAGCCTAGTTTCTTCTACCAAATCACCACCTAGTCTGTCAAATCTCTGCTTAGGATCTTCTCACACACTCACTGAGACTCTCCATACACTCCTTGACCCTTTATTGGTCATTCTGCATCCTTTCTAACACTCCAAGATTCTGAATTCCTTCATTAGGACTTTAATTCACTAGTAGGGCTAATTGTTCAACTCCTTGTAGCCCTGTTTTTATTGATTTTGATTTGTTGTGTCCAAAACCCCCAAAAAACCCTACAAACAAACTTGAAAATATTCAATACATAATCCTACCCTATCAAAATCCAAAGCCCTGACCTCTGATTGCACCCAAAACCCTATTTTCTTGCAGGCCCTAGTTTATAGCCTATTAATTAGGCCTCTGGACCAATCAATATGAATAATTGCTAAACATGTCTCCAAATCTTGATTCATCTCCAATCACCATTGAATCCTTTTAGGAGACCTTCTTGAGCATCCAACAATGCTATCTTGTCTTTCCCAAAAGGTCATGGGTTCTTATACTAATTCAATCTTGTCCCTGTTCTCGCTCACCTGGTTTCACCAGTCAGCCATAGGGCTTCATCACCAGGTACACACAAGACTGAATATGAGATTATTCATCTTATCTTCCTGCATGATTCGACCTGTTGCCTTCTATCTAGATGGGGTTTTTGAAATTGCTCTCAGGACGAGAGTCTCACAACCATGGACCAATCTAAGAATGAAGGATTTATCATGATAAATGCAATGCAATGCAAGATTATACTAAGAAATGAAAGATGTGAGATAATCTAAACATGATTGCTAAATGCCATTACTCTAGAAATTGAAGCTATTCTATTGCAAAATGAAGTTAATCTATATGAGATGTTTAAGAAATGAGACAACAATTCAGTATTCTAACAATGCATATTTTCTCTAATAATTCAGGGGGTTTTGAATGAAGAATGAGAGTTCTTTTATAGACTCTGAGAGGATCAGAATAGAAACTTTCCTTTTTGAAATAAAACAAATAGAAAAGCCAGTTAAAAACAGAAAGTTTTATTAAAAAGAATTCAATAAATTGTTTTCTTCTTGCTTTAACTGTTTTCTTTCTTTGATTTAATATTGTTTTATTTGAATTTCATTGTTTTATTTCTCTTTAAAGCACAATTAATTCAAAGTTTCCATTTCTGAATAGAAATAAGATTTTTGAGAGAATATCCAATTAATTAAATAAATATGACCTCATAATTGCTTTTTCTCAATTATC
>MU226072.1:3265479-3297185 GCA_018584345.1 Thuja plicata
ATATATTACCTCCTATTCCAAGACAAGGAGATCCCAATTGATTAACTGAAAGGAGACGATCAATTTAAAAAGAAATCAACTGGTTATGGATAAAGAGGGAAAGGGGGTCTAATTTCTTAATTATAAAGTACAATAATAGATCTAAAAGATTAGGATGAAATGAAACACTTATCTTGAAATGTAGCAATCTGGAAATTGTTGTTTTCTGGTGTCTATACTGGGTTTTTGGATATTTTGCAACCTGCCCTAGCCTGAAAATACAGAGACCAAGAAAACTCAGAAATCATTTTCTTTTTTGAGAAAGATCAACCTTGACCTAAATATTGGCTCACAATTGTACCCCTTTATGTCGACCTTGACTTGTACTTCTCCAATGAAAATTTTCTTCGAGGATCCTGAAAGTTTTTCGAAAAGGGTATCTAAATTTGCTTTGTAATTCGCTATTCTATACCTATACCTACAAGAAAAATGGTTTTGTTTGTTAAGGGAGGGATTTTCCTTAGTCAAACCCTGATTTAGGAATTAACCTTGAAATCAAAACTTAAATGGAGAATGCTAGCAAGTAGTAGAAGTAGATCTAACAACGAAGCTATGATATTCAATAGATATACAATTGTATTTCAAATGAAAAACAAGTATGTTAATATGAAAGATTAGACTCAAAATTAAAAACCATAAATGTAAATCAAAACCTCCATGATTATATGATTGGAATCCACCTTGAAAGAAGAATGAATGAATCTTGAGGATGCACAAAGGATCTTGAAGGAAGATCACACCACCATGATGGATAGATCTAGTGTTTGAATGATGAATCTTGAATTCTTGAAACAAATCCATTCAAAGGCTTGAATGCTTGAATCTTTGATCTTCAATGGAGAACTTGAATTCTTGAGAAGAAGACTTGAAAACCTTGATTGAACACTTGGAAGCTTGAAATCACGTAGAAAAATGGATGCTTGAAAGTAGACGATCTCTTTGATAGATTATGCGTAGATGATTCTTTCATAGAAAATGAGAGGAGAAGGCTTTCTTATATACTAGTCTAGGGCACAAACTTCTAGAGAGGATGACATGTGAGAATTAAATTCCAATTAGGCTCATATTCCTACAAGTGGACCTATATTAAATATCTTTTTAAGATTCTCCATTTTGAATCCCGAAATAGTTGACCCGAAAGAGGGAAAATAAACTTTTGAGTTTCCCCCCGCATCCAACACACTTTCCAATGAAAAAGGGGGACCTGGGTCAAGGTCAAGGTCAAACCTGACCTAGGTCAAGGTCGAGGTTGACCTTGAACCAGGGGGTATGACCCCTAGAAAATATGCTAGGTGGGGAAAGCAGTGCCCAGAGAGGCCCAATCAGGATCCTAAACAGGCATAAAAGATGGAAAAGGGGTAGAAATTAGAGCACAACATGATAATGGCCCAAAAACCCCCTAAGAAGGTCTGAATAGTCTTAACATGGAAGTGCTTCCATTTTAAGATGATACATTAAGCGCCCACTTTAGCGGGAGTATGTAAATCAAACATACTCGTGGTAAAGTTAGAAGAAAGACTCCAGTTAATTGCAACGAGGTAGAACATCACTTAGTCAAGGACATGAGCCCCCAGGACAAGGATTCTAACTCAACATACACGCACAAGGGTATGAAAACAAAGAGAAAATAAAGACAAAGCTAAAAGACACAAAAAAGAGGTGTTAGTACAAAAACAAACCCAAATCAACTAGCAAAGGAAACCTTGCTAAGAAATGCTTCCTATAATAATATCATATTTGGAAAGCTCTCATAAAAGCATAAATGAATACATAATAAAGACAAGATAAACACTATAAATAACATAGCTACGTGATCTAATCCTCCTAGCATGAAAGCGAAAGAGAGAAAAGAGAGAGTGATTACCTCACCCAGTAAGATGCCCACCTTACCGTGAATCACCAAGGAGGGGGAGCCCAACAGATAGCCAAATCTGATAGCTCACCCATAAACTATGCTTTGTATTTGTAATGTGTCTTCTGATGGTTTTGGAATATCCATAGATCCACATTCTTGTATCACTACGGAATATAAAATGCCTTTCTCTTTAGGATTTAGAAACTTATGTGCGTTACGTTATGAGGATTTAGCATATTTGAAATGGAAAATGCGTATCTTCTTCAAGATTTAGCAACTTATGTGTGTTACCTTCTGAGGATTTAACATGTTGTAAAATGTAAACTATAGTATAAGGAAGACCCTATATATGTCCCCTCCTTATCGTGGCTACCTAATAGATAGGATAAGGAAGATAAGGAGGATACCTACTTCATAAAGTAAGGAGATATCTTGTTAGCAACAATGTACACTATATTCTTAGCGAAGAGTATTGACCCTTACATCTAAGAGCATAGATAATCATGAAGAAGGATATATCACTTATGGAAAAAGGATCCTCAAAGAGGAAGAGATATTATCAACAAGACCCCCACCGTAGAGGATTGCTTTGGATAAAATATCATCTTTCAAAGAAAAGTAAAGAGGGATCAAAGATTCAATCATCAAGCCCCCTGCGATCAAGAGGACGAGGAACCTTGCAATGAAGGAAGAAGATTATAATCCAAAGAAAGGGAAAGAGTTTATAAAGAACATAATTTTAAAAATAAAGAAGAGGTGATGACCTAGGAAAATCACCTCTCATATAAAAGGGTATCCATAGCCAAAACATAAGTCAGTATAAGGAAATAATGTTGCAGAATAAACAAATGCCACTAAGCTAAGGAAAGTAGATCCTTAGACAGAGAGAAAGAAGAAAAACCTTGCCCCCCAGGGATGAAAGTAAGGGATATACCAATTAGATCAAGATATTCTGTAACAAAGAGAGATATTTCCAAAACAAATGTCTTAGAAAAGATATCATGAATACTAGAAGAGAGTTATGGATGATTATGAGAAAAGGAAGGATGTACCATATCATAAAACAAAACCATAGGGCTAAAATATAGAAACAATAACCAATTAATCTCAAAAAAAAATACATGCTAAGAGCATAATGGATCCTAGAAAAATGAAAGAAATACCTCTTGCCCCCAGTCAAGAGACAAGAGGGGGAAAGATCTATATTATAGAAGAATGAGGGGTATTCCCTGTATGGAAAAAATAAAGAAATTGTAATACCGCATGAGAGTGAGATATAATTCCTAAAGCAACTCTTTCTCTAACATACATCTTGAAATGCACACAATCAACAAGTAAATATGTATTACTACAGTGAAAAGGACATTTGTACTTGGAGAGAGCATCTTTCGACATAGGTTTAAAGATTTCTTTCTTAGAATTCATTAACTGAACATACACCTTAGCAACATCTTGAGGGGTGTTAGGGAATTTTCTTGCAAGAACCTTTTAAAATAGTATGAATGCTTTGCTCTTGTATATTTCCAATTTACCATATGCAAGAAAAGCCTAATTGATGAGTATTGGATAATATCCTCCTTTTTTTTTGAGATCCATAGACTTAGGCATGTATTACCTTTGGATGATTACTGATTTACAGTATCTATTAAAGTGTATTAGGTTTGTTGTTAATTTCCTTTTACTGTATTAATAGGTAGAAAAATCTGCAAATGAATGTGATTAACCTGATACAAAGCTTAATAAGCCAAACTATTATCTTGACAATAGAAAATAGTAATGTGATAAGGATTCTCATCCTTCTTCCTTTTACAGTTCTCTGAACTTAGGAGGGTTAACCTATTGATTCTCTCTTGAAGGAATCAGAAAATTGAATTGTTTACTCTGTGAATACAATTACTTGTAAATATATGATTTCTTATGAATGTACTATAATTTGATTGATTGATCTTAAATATTGGATGATGAAAAATTACTTGCAAAACCATAAACCAATGCCTGATCCTATGGGCAACAGAGTCAATCTTAAATGCAAATCCACAATTAGGTGACTAATGAAAATACATGAAACCTAGATAGAATGCCTTGCAGACTATCCACTCACTCCTATAACTTTTTTATCAGATCTTAATACCAATATTCAACTTCTTGGGATCACATGAAAGAATTACTCCTTCCTTGAAGGACCTCACAAATTACTGCATAATTACCTTGTAATTGATATATTTATATGCCTTACAAATAAACCTATAAAATCTTGAAAGAGATAAAAGAGACAACGCAGGATATAAAATAGATATTGCAATTTATTTTATTAATGTTTAACTGCTTCAAAATATATTCAATAGACCAAAAGTACAGAGGCTCAGACAAAATTGTAGTAGTTTTCCTTGTAATTATATTCCATCATCATTTAAAAATGTTACAATATGCTCTATATATAGGCTAAAACCATCTTGGAATCCTTAAGAAGTAAGGATGCAACAAGATTTGGATGGTTTAAAACCTAACCCTAAAACATAGAAAAGACAAAACACAAGAAGAGCCCAAGCAGTGGATAGACAAAAATGGAGAATGAAATCTGATTTGTTATTGTCTTCTTGTGATTACTGGAACCTTTGTCTATATGTGTTCAGGATAGCCTCTGATATTTGTAGCGAGACCTAGTGACCGCTATTATAGACTAATTTACACTAGTCTTCAAGATGACTAACCTTCCTGTGATCAAAGAGCAGGTGCCAGGTGTTCTTCCATTCTTCATCAATAATATCCAGGTCAATAGTGGCAGGATTTTTCTTCTTGGGATTTGTTAAGATATCCCATGCTGTGACATCATCTTCTTTGGCCATTCAAAGCTCTAAATTTTTCTAGTTGTGTCTTTTGCCTTTCCCACCTTGCATCCGTAATGCTCTTGACATCTGTTGTGAATTTATTAAAATTTGTTTCTTCCTTAAAGGCCTCATCTAGAATCTTATTATATGTTTCCATATCTAATTCTCCTTAATCAGAAACATATACCTCTTTACTAGGTAATACAATGTCAAAATCTGTTCTCCATACTACTAGTGGCTTGATTTTATTATCTTCTGACCTTATTAGTGGCATAAATCTATTATAGTTAGGCCCAAACATATTTATTCTTGCCTTAATTTGATTTTCCTCGCCTTTAAGAAAGGACAAGGTCACCCCGATTTGTTCTATCTCCTCTCCTACTTGGGTTACTATTTCAGGAAAATCTGATCTCAATGGTTGCAAAGATGCTAACCTCTCAAATAATTCAGTTCTCACTGACCATGTTGCATAATAGGGATTCAAAATTGATACAAAATTATTAACCTAAATTTGTAGGCCTGGAAATTTACCATAGGTGCCATAAACTACATCCAATTTATCCTTTAATAAGTCTATTCTATGCTGCAAGATTTCCATCAAGGCTCCTAAAACAACATTATTATGCTCCTTAATCCCCTGCTCTGTTTGTGCTGTAACATACTATGTTTCCTCAGTCTAAAACTCAACATTTGTTCCTTCTTTAGGTTTAGCATGGGCTACTTTAGGCATCTCTTGTAATTTCTTATTCAGATCTGCAATTATCTTTTCCATTGCATTGATCTTTATCAAACCTAATTCTCTATTTTTGGCAATAATACTTGTTTCATCAAATAATTTCTGATATCTATCAGACATCTGTACTGCCTTTGCCTCATTAAGGTGAGAAAAATGGGTCAATGCCTGGGAAATTTCAAGGTCTCCTGTATTGTGTACAGACCATATTATTTTTTTTCCCTCCATCTTCTCTTGAACATTAACCAGTGAAGGTTTTTTATTCTTGGGAGCAAGAGACCACATTTCTAGGGCTTGGGATTTAGAATCGTAGCCACACCCTTTTATCATTTCCCCTATCTGTGTCTCAGTAGAAATCTTAACATCAGACTACCTTCTAATTTGATCTATAATAAATGCTGAGGCCAAGTCCCATCCTTCTACTAGGAGCATCCCACTAGACTTCACAAGTTTCCTGGCTTCATCAGGAGTCAAATTTTCTGATTCTGGATCATATGCTTGGAGGGCTTGTAATGCTTCACTTGTAAGTGCCTCTCCTCCTTGTGACTTCAATTGTGCTACAACTTGTTCTTGCTTTTCCCATATCAGGAAGTCCTTAAACTCCTTTTTTTTGATGAATTCATCATCCTTCAGGAATTCCTCCTGTTGTAGCTCCCTTTCAACCTGACACAAAATAAGGGGCATTTCTACATTATCACTGATATCTTCTCTCTTCTTCTTACCCTCTCTTATCATCTTCCTTTGTTGATGATCATATCCACTGGTCCCCATGAATAGGGCACCAATTCTATATTTTTTCTTTTTATGTGTCTTAGCTACAGAGGGTTCCCCTACTTCTATTCTTTGCTTCTTCTGTGGGGTTCTTCATACACTTCAGCCTCATGTGCTTCTGTTAAATCAATTATGTTTTCCTCATTTTAAGGTGGCTGATCTTGGGGTGGTGGGCTATGGATAGAGTAGCTACTGCTATACTCTAATGATGACTGTTTTTTGGGACCTCTGTCCTTGTCATCAATTTGATCTTCAATCTGATTGCTAAGAAAGCTATGGTTCTCAATCATCTTTTCTAATTTCTACAAATAGGGCAGTCCTGGGAAAAATCCACCAAATTGGATTCCTTTCCTCTTTGATTTCTGCTCTAGCTCCATTAAATCATGGTACTTTGATAATCTTGATGCAATTGCATCTTCTTCAATGATGTTTCTGATTAAATATTCCTCCTCATAGGGCTGATGCAACTTAGTGATTGGAATGGTAGGTGACAAGTGCTTCTTAGCACTTTCATTGAATCCTTCAGTGTCAATATATTTGTACAGGGCAAAATTCATCCTGTAATGCCTTAACCATCCATTCATATGGCCCTAAGCTCTCTTCCCAACTGTAAAATTTGAGGCAATAAATTGTGTAGGAGTGAAAGTTCCCTTTCTGTGAGAGGCTAGATGCTCTCTATCTATTAACATGAGCTGCCAAAGAAACTCCATTATTGCAATTCTTGGTGGCACTCTATAAGGAAAAATATGTGGTGGCTGTGAACAACCATAAACTCTTATTAATGTAAAATTCTGGTGACTATAGAAGCCACCCCAATTATGGTCACTATTCCACTTGTCAACAAATTGACAAGGTCTCAACAATTGTAGCACTTTTAATGGAAGTCTGGTCATATCTGCTCCCAAATTACTCAAGAATGGGTAAACTACCCAATTCTCAAAAGCACAAAACTCTTGTTTCTGGGAGGTGTAATTCCATACCCTCAATGATAATTGCACAGGGTTATGTTGTCCATGCTTGAACCTCCTAATTTGTAAATTGGATTGGTCCATAATAAGGAAATTGTAAAACATCATGAGGTGCATCAATAATGAGTACTATAGGAACTTAGGGCTTCCTACTTTGTTCTGAATATCCAGGAATCCTTGATGCATTTTGTTAGTTACAAACTATATGTAATCATAGTCAGTGCTCACATAGGGGCTTTGTAATTCCAGGACTATCATCAGCATGTCTGATGATACCCTCTCTCTCCCATTGTTAACTCCTAAGACTCTGCATAGGGCATAAGATATATACTTCATATAGAAAGCTAAGTATTTGTAAAAGTATGGAGATGGATCACTTTGATTAGGGGTAATATAGTTTCTGGTTCCCCTTGGTGTGTGGGCCTGGATCAATTTGGATACAATAGGGGCCTCTTTGGTATATCTGGCAGCTAGGACTTTCAAGTTAATCTCCGTGGAATAGGAGTTGTAAATATTAAAATCTTTCATGAACGAAGCTCGATCTAGGGTTACCAAGACAGTGCCATCATCCTTATTGATGGACTTGGGTACAATATCATATCTACTAGCCAATTCTAAAATCAATTCTACATCAATGAAAACATCAGGAACAACTAATTTGGCTAGTCCACTGGTCTAGGGGTTTGAAATAGGCATAGGGCCATCATTGTTCTTATAAAAATAACTAAATAAATTGTAACTAGAATAGTCTGGTGTCTTGGCATCTCTTATGTATGCATAATTATCCCCTAAATACTCATCATTTACTTTTTTACCTTGATTGGAGCCTGGGAGCAACTGGATGAAATCTTCAGAATATATTCTTTTTCCTTTTAGGTCCTCATCATCCCCACTTACCCCGCTGGTACAAGAAACACTTACTGCTTTGCTCATGATTTGTGGTATAACTTGTCACTGATCAACTTTTTCTTTTTACCGGTATTGAAACAAATATCCTCCAAACCTTCACTTCTCACTGTGAATTACTTCAAATCTTTAAACCTTCAACACTGGTAATCACACTCTGAATTCTGAACTAAAATCTTCACTGTTTACTCTGTAGACCTTGATTGCTTTGTTCTTATTGAAAATACAAATCACTGATGCAAATTATGAGCTCTGAATTCTGTAAAAATGGTAAGATGAAATGATGACGGTAATGCCCATAAATGCACCAATCTCTTTCATGGATTTTCAATTCAGTCTTTTCTGTCTTTACCCCTGCGTGCTGTGAAATCAATTCTAGCTCCTAGCCGTGGCATTTCAAACTATAGATAGTCAATTCAAATGATGATTTTTCATATAAAAAATTTATTAAATTTGAAAAGATATCAAGATTTGATCTTATTGGCTCCTTGAGAATAGCTCAGCAATCTTTTAAAACACACTATCATAACTTCTTCATTCTCATTGGCTGTCAACTGTTAACATGGAACTGAGAAAAATTCATGTATTACCTTGATCTCACCATGGTTTCTTTTAGCAACAATGCGACTGTGTGATCTCGTTGTCCTAAAGAGTTACCCTCAACTCTAGTTTTCTATTGAGACTTAACGAAAACCATAGGATCCTCTTTCAGATCAATGACTATCTCTTAATCACTGAGTGAGATCACTTAACTCTCCTTTTCTTTGAGATTCCATGACTAAAGGTTTTAATAACTCATCTTTTGAACCTTGGGTTTCTTTTTAGAGACTACGTGACTATGTAATCTCCTTGTCTCTTTAAGATTTCACTTATCCTGAGTTTCTATCAAGATTACGCGACTTTCACATGAAAATATTTTAATCAAACGGCCCACGTGTAATCTCATATACTTGCTGTACTTTCATAGTTTCATCTGAGACTCCACGACTACCTCATGTATTTGAAATATTTAGTCACGTGTGTTAATTTGATTCACCATCTCTGAATAATTTCAATGTTCTTTGATCTTTTGACATTCTAAAGCGACTACGCGCTATCCATAAGATCTTCTTCCTTTTCTCGGCTAGGATCTTCTCACTGAAAATTGACTTAAAACTTAACTGAACTCATCTTCAACCATAGTTCTTATCACAACATCGCTTTAAGATTTCAATAACTCATGGTTTCTTTCATGACTCAACCCCAGCCAATAGATCTATCTTTCATCTAACAACAGTCACACTATCTTTTTAGCTTTAATTCAACCATGGATTTAAAAAGAGATCTCGTGACTAAATAACTTTAACTGTATTCTAAACCTCAGTTTCTTCGCGAGACACCGCGACTGAGAAAACTTGAAGTCATGTATACATTTCTTAACTCATGAGTTTTTATGGAGACTTCGTGACCACTGCAAGATTACAACTTAGATCGACGGCCTTCGCCGAATCTCAAATCTTTTGACTTAATCCATATTTCTCTTTGCGATAACGCGACTGCATGAAATTTCAAACTTAACCTTTAAACCCAACTTGCAACTCTGATTACCTTTCGAGACAACGTGACTGAGCAATCTTGAAGTCACCAAAGAAATTATTTAAATCTGATTTTTCAAGGAGACTTTGCGACCAACGTAGGATCAAGATTTGCATCTACGACTTGTGTGAAATCTCACAATGACTGAGAGCATATTTTTTTTAAAAAGAGACAACTTGACTGAAAGGAAATCACTGAGTCTTGATAAGAAAAGTAATATTCTTCGATTACAACAAGACTTCACGACTTTGAGTGAAATGGTATAAAATAAACAGATGACTTAAGTGACCAGGTTTCTCAGAAAAGTAACAACAAATTAGAAAGGATTTCGACGAACTAGGGTTTTTCTTAAATATGCATGAAATTTGACCTAGGGCTTAGGGTTTTGGATTCCTTCTTGATTTTTGGCTTTAAGGATCATTATTAGCAGAGGAATTTTGACAACAGGAGACATGATTTTCAATTTTTAGGCATGGACATGACTGAGAACTTCAAAACATTTTAGGTAGACTGCAATACTGGAAAAAACAACCAACAAGGGGTATCAAGGTAATCTAAGGAAGGTGTTTGAAGAAGAACATGAAGAGGAGGGCGACGATCAAAATCAACCACCTTAAATTGAGATAGTGGAAATCCTAGACCATGCATATCTTGTTTAGGGGATAAATGAACTAGATATTTAATACCTTGTTCATTAACACCAATCCCTAAACCCTTATAACCTTGTTTAGCCACCATATTGTATCATGTAGTGTACATATCTTGTAAAGCTTTTGCAGGAGGTGATTGTTCATGGTGATCATGAGAAAATGCTGGGTAAGGTGGAAAGATAGGTTTAGAAGAAGTTTCTTTTCTCTTCCCTTTAATATCATCATGGATCAGATAAGAAGGGGAAGGTAAATCAAAGAATTCTTGCACATCTGCATCATGAAACATAGTTTGAGCCCCATCATAAGTATGGGAAGAACTAGGGATAGAAGATGGAGAAATAGGAGTGAGAATATTAGGAATTAGATTAGGAAGCATAGGTTTAGGAAGATTAGGAAATGGGGTATCATCTACCAAATTCTTCAAATAATCCAAAAGAGGAATAAGTCCGCCACACAAATTCTTAATGAATGTTTTGAAAGTAGGAAGGCTAGTATTAGTCAATCTCATAATAGCATAAGCAAGTGAGACATGAAGAGTGAAATACATAATGAAATGGATGATACTCTCATAAACATCATAAGTACTATAAAGAGATGCTAAGAGAAGAATAATGAGGAAAATAACCATACACCAAAGCATCTTAAAGATCTTCATAGTGAATGAAATGCAAGAAATGTTTTTGTATTTTTATGAGTATGTAGATTTTTTATTTTTTTTTGTATTTTAAAATGCAAGAGCATAAAAGAAAACTAATCTAATACGTATGCAAAAGCTAGTCTTAAGGAAAAGAGGCAAAGCATCTAACACCAAAAAGAAAGAGTTGTCTATCGTAGGTTCACCAAAATGTAAGATATAAATAAATAAAAATATATATGTGTGTGTGTGTGTTTGTTGTGTATGTATGGAAAATGTTGTAGATATATATTACCTCCTAATCCAAGATAAGGAGATCCCAATTGATTAACTGAAAGGAGATGATCAATGCAAAAGGGAATCAACTGGTTATGGATAAAGAGGGAAAGGGGGTCTAATGTATTAATTATAAAGTAAAACAATAGATCTGAAAGATTAGGATGAAATGAAACACTTATCTTGACATGTAGAAGATTTGTAAATTGTTGTTTTCTGGTGTCCTTAATGGGTTTCTAGAGATTCTGCAACCTGCCCTGGATTGAAAACACAAAGACGAAGAAAACCCATAAATCATTTTATTTTCTTAGCAAAGTCAATCTTGACCCAAATATGAGGGCACAATTGTACCCCTTTATGTCGACCTTGACCTGCGCTGCTCCGACAAAAATTCTATTCATGGTTTCCCAAAATTTTGCCGAAAAGGGTATCCGAATATGCTCTGTAATTTTCTATTCCGTACTTGTACCTGCAAGACAAATGGTTTTGTTTCTTGGGGGAGGGGTTTGCCTTGGTCAAACCCCGATTTAGGAATTAACCTTTAAATCAAAACTAAAATGGAGAATGCTAGCAAGTAGTAGAAGTATATCTAACAATGAAGCTATGATATTCAATAGATATATAATTGTATTTCAAATGTAAACAAGTATGTTAATATGAAAGCTTAGACTCAACATTAAAAACCATAAATGTAAATCAAAACCTCCATGATTATATGCTTGGAATCCACCTTGAAGGAAGAATGAATGAATCTTGAGGATGCACAAAGGATCTTGAAGGAATATCACACCACCATGATGGATAGATCTAAGGTTTGAATGATGAATCTTGAATTCTTGAACCAAATCCATTCAAATCCTTGAATGCTTGAATCCTTGATCTTCAATGGAGAACTTGAACGCTTGAGAAGAAGACTTGAAAACCTTGATTGAAAACTTGGAAGCTTGAGAGCATGTAGAACAATGGATGCTTGAAAGTAGATGATCACTTCGATAGATTATGCGTAGATGATTCTTTCATAGAAAATGAGAGGAAAAGGCTTCCTTATATACTAGTCTAGGGCACAAACTTCTAGAGAGGCCGACATATGAGAATTAAATTCCAATTAGGATCATACTCCTAGAAGTGGACCTATATTAAATATATTTTTAAGAGTCGCCACTTCGAAGCCCAAAACAGCCGACTCAAAAGCGGGAAAATAAACTTTTGAGTTTCCCCGCATCTGACACACTTTCCATTGAAAAAGGGGGACCTGGGTCAAGGTCGAGGTCGACCCTGACCTAGGTCAGGGTCGAGGTCAACCTTGACCTAGAGGGTTAAGACCCCTGGAAAATATGCTAGGTGGGGAAAGCAGTGCCCAGAGAGGCCCAATCAGGGTCCTAGATAGGTTCCAAAGATGGAAAAGGGGCAGGAATTAGAGGACAACATGATAATGGCCCAAAACACCCCCTAAGCAGGAATAAACAGTCTTAACATGGAAGTGCTTCCATTTTAAGATGATACAATTGCATAATAATATTTAATTATCAATTAATATTTTTAGCATATTAATAACACAAATATCAATTCATTAATTATGCTTTTAAATTTCTATTTTGGATTTAATAATTAATTAAATCCTCTATTCCCAAAATTAGAATTTTTAATGAACACACATATTTAATTAATTTTCATTAATTAAATAACATCATATTTAATGTCTCCAAATTTAATAAGATTTAATTATTAATTACATAATTAATTTAATAAATCACTCACCTAACTAACACATAAATCATATCAATCACATGAAAAGACAACATGACGAAAAAAATGTCTGGACCCAAAAATACCACAAACAAGCACAAAGGAAGGGTTCACGAATGACGTCACCTTGACGAATTCGGAAGGTAGAAAATAAGATACTTGCCCACTTGTTTAGGACAATAATGGCTTAAGTTGGGATTCAGACCTGTCTATTATCTCCCCTCTCTTACCATTGAGATATTGCAGTAGGGCACACTCATCTTGATAATTCATGGAATTCGATTCCTGGTACCTGCAAACCTGCATCACAAAGTTGAGCATGTACATAATGTATAGAACAAATAATGATAGGGGTCGGTCGATCGTGTGGATCTCACAATGCAAGTAAATACGTCTCCTTCCTCTACCACATCAGACACATCATACATAAATATAATATAAACATGCCACACAGTAATGTAAAAGATATATGTCAACCATACACATGCAAGAATGAGGTGAGTAAAATCATCCTAACATATGCATAATAATCATGAAAATAACCAATATATTCTGGCATCAATATTGAAAAGTAAATTATGGGTGGGCACTATAGAGTTAGAACCAATATAAAAATAAATTGATAAAATATAAAGGATACACAAAAAATAAGGGCCCAAAGAGAGCATATTGATATTTAAAATAGGAGAAGACTAATATTCTTGATTTAAAGTTTATTCAAAAACATTAATGGTCCCAAAAGTGCTTAGAGGAGAGGAAAGCTAAAATGAGTACTATGAGAGTGTGAAGTTGGACATTAATTAAATGAGTACAATTTATGACACTACAGTTGTTAATTGTAAGAAGAGTGAGAGGCACTTCTGCCTCTTGTGTTGTAGCCCTTGTAAATACAAACATGTTTAGTGAAGCTAGTATTAAAAATTTGCAAATTTTTTATGATATGTTTCAAGAGGAGTAATGCCAAAATGCTAAAGGAATTCACAAGGGAAAGGATTGTTCTTGAAAAGATAGAGCTTAAAAGGGAAGATCAATTGGTAAATTTTACATTGTTAATTCCTAATAGGCCACATAATGAGGATGCATTGCTTAAAGAGATAAATGAATTAAAGGATAAATTGTAGATATCTATGAAGTTAGAGGAAACAATTGGGAATAATGCCAAGAGAGATTTTGAAAAATCAGTAAACACCATTTTCAAGGAGAGTGTACTAAGAGTAATAAAGATCATGAATGATGCATGGATATATTTCAAGAATGTCTAGAATGTCATCACCATGTACAAAATAGAGTCCTTTCTTGGACATAAGTGTATAATAAATGGACTCCTAGAGTTCAATTGTTAAAAATAATTTACATTAATGAAAAATATAACCTATGTATCCCTACTAGGATCACATCTATTTTGAGGCATTAGAGTTGCTATAATATGCATGTTTTCATACATTGAGCGATAAACTTCCTTATGGAAAGGGAAAGAGGTTTTGGTGGATTAGTGGTTTAAGGACCACCTCCTTGCATGGAATAGATAAAAACCTAAAGCCTAATGAATTTTGGAGATTTTTTGTCCCACTAAGTAGAGCCATGAGGAATGGGTGAAGACAAATATATAGGATATGAATTCCTTTTTTCTTTCATTTTTTGAGGTTCTTTTTGAAGAATGAATTGTTTCTTTTGGATCTATCTAGATGGAATGTATGTAATTGAATAAAGCTCAATTTTAATGATAAATACAAACTCAATTTGAAAGAGCACACAAATGAATTAGTCATAGATAACAAAAATTATGGCCACCTAAGTTGACCTTGAACTAGCACCAATATACCCACCATATGTAGCATGGTACACATATCCATAAGAAATATAAGAAAGGGTAGGTACACCAATTTATTCAGTTGCAGATTTAGTAGTTGCATGCATGCACTAGAAGGCCCTTCAAATAGTAGGCGCAAGAGAAGCCATCCTTGCAGGAAATAGATATAGCCCTCCTTGTGCAAGCACAAAAAAACTCTTAAAATAGTAGGGGCCATAACAACCCTCCCTACAGACAATATATAATACTTTTGTCAACACAACCATTAAAAAGATAGGATTTCCATATTGTATTTCTTGGATGATATTATAATGAGCGACAAGATTGATGCATGTCAAGGAAAAATTGGTAGTTTGAGAAAATATATGCTACAATATGTGTAGGTTAAGGAAACATGATAGCTTGAAGGGGATTCCATTATCATTGAAAAAATTTAGTTCCTAATTAGGTGATCATTAGATTAATGATGGAATACTTATGCTATATAAATAGATAGTTGTTCAATCAACATGAAATACTTCATTTAATGAGATGTCTTACCATAATTTATAGTGGCATGAAATGAGAATGTATGAGAACTATGACTTTTATGCTTGGTAATGCTTATGTTCCCAAGGGATCCTTACACTACAAGTATGCGGTCTTCTTTCATTTGGTGGTATGAATGGTTTATCCATTACCTATCTTTATAGCCACATCTTTGGTGGTGAGTGGTCATACTTATGGTGTAGGCTAGTGTAGTCTTCAAATAACATCTAGTGGCATAAAAATATCCCATTTCACATCATCTAAATGGGTTAATAGAATGGGAAGATGAACTTATAAAGAGAATCATCCTTAGAGCATGAAGTCTTTGAAAAAAATATCCCATTTCACATCATCTAAATGGGTTAATAGAATGGGAAGATGAACTTATAAAGAGAATCATCCTTAGAGCATGAAGTCTTTGAAAATTATTATAGACTCTTCTTCTTCTCATTCCCATTCCTTATCATTTTCCTTCTAGCCTATTTCCAATTATGTCGATACCCTTACTTTGATCCCTCCCTTGTTACATTCTTCCTTTCACCTATATCTATGCAATGACCTCTACCCATTTCAATACATCCTTCCTCATGCCAGATTTTCCTTACCTTTGCTTCCCTTTCCATCTATCGATATTAATTCATATCCCACTTATTTTCATCTCTCACATGGCTTCCATCCATTATCTTTGTTCCCTCTTCTTCTTCTTCAAACAAATATGCTACTTCACAATCAGTATTATGCATCCTACCCTTCTCTAACCTCTTCCCATTCCTTATCATTTTCCTTCTAGCCTATTTCCAATTATGTTGATACCCTTACTTTGATCCCTCCCTTGTTACATTCTTCCTTTCACCTATATCTATGCAATGACCTCTACCCATTTCAATACAGCCTTCCTCATGCCACAGTTTCCTTACCTTTGCTTCCCTTTCCATCTATCGGTATTAATTCATATCCCACTTCTATTCATCTCTCACATGGCTTCCATCCGTTATCTTTGTTCCCTAATCATTTTGAACAAGTTCTAACACCTTACTTTTCAATCTTTCTCTCTAGTCCATTTATTTGGTGGTACTTATGAAACCCTAAAGTATTTTGGGATGATAAATAGTTTTGTGCATTTTTAGAAAAATAAGGACCTATTGTTCGATTGGTTCTAAGGTAGAATTTAAGTAGGAAAAAGAATGAAGGCCTAAACAATATATAATATTAAAATAAATTTCAAAAAAAAGGTCCTAGAGGCACAAAGTAGAATCATCAGAACTAGCAAAGAGAATATAGAAAACACAATACATCCCCCCCCCNATACACCCCCCCCCCCCAACACACACACACACACACACACACACATAAAGACCTAAACAATATATAATATTAAAATAAAGTTTAAAAACAAAGGTCCTAGAGGCACAAAGTAGAATCATCAGAACTAGCAAAGAGGATGTAGAAAACATAATACATCCCATATATATATATATATATATATATATATATATATATATAATCCAACTAGTGCCTTCCCATGAATTCTCATCTCCCCACAACTGATCAAGTGTTGAAAATAGTTGATTTTATTCACTTGGTATGATTGAATAATTAAAATGGTCTTTGAGTTCCTTTAGAAAGTTTGTACAAATGTGTTATTAGAAGGAAGAAATTGGGTTACAAAGTTTGTCTTTCCTTCCAAGCGAACATGATTTCTATTTCAGTTACATATTTAGATGAAATTGTAAATATTGCAAGGTACGAAAGAACATCAGAACATATCATGTTTGAGGTTTTGCAAGGATTTGAGGCTTAAAACAAATCAATTTTAATAGAGTATGCTCCGTTCATAATGAATTTCCCAAAAAAGCATGAAATCCAGTGGCTCTTTTCTTCACCAAACTTTAAATCTTAGGATAAAATCCTCACATGTGGACTTTGTGAAATTCTAATGCCCATCTAATGCCCATCCAAGCCTAAACTATCCTTTCATGAGGACTTCATGTCCAATGTGAATTCTCACAACCAGTAATTTTTTTAGTGGCTTTAATATTCGCCAATTGACTAATTTTTGAAATTTGAGAATACAAATTTGGCTAATAATTCAAGATTTAAGACAACCTAAGTTACCACATTTTTAGAAAATTTTGTTATAGAAATATTTAAATCGCCAAATAATTTATTTTATTAAAAATTTGAACTCAAAGATTTGCCACAATATTCAATACATGATTAGATTTGAGTCACCAAAGATTTATAAGTTATTGTACAAATCTAAATTAATTCGCCAATAATATATCATAACTATTAGTTTTTGATTAAGGTAAAAACAGGTTTTGAAGGGACCCGAAACCCTTTATAGAAGGATAGCCAAAGATATTACATGAAAGCTCATTAACATAAAAAGATCAGACCGAAAACAACAAAGTGGGTTTTACCAACATGCTCCTACAAGTTGAAACAAAGGCTGTAGAAAAAGCCAACAAGCAGCCTGAAACCTTAGAGAGGACCAAGAAAAATCCATCACAATCACCTACTACACAACCCCATCAAGAACAACCATTAGTGCCTCCCTTGTGGGAATGAAGAATCATATCAAAGGAGGTCAGAGAAGACTTTGATTTCTTTCCTTTCACAGTGATCCAACCCTCTTCAACCTTAGCAACAACATCCTACCAATCCAACGAACCCAATGCTTGAAAACCACCATTCTGAGGAAGAAGACCAACAACTCCCACCAAATTAGAGGCAAAAATAGTAGAAACATCCAAGGAGCCACCAGAAATAGGAACCGAGGGAATGACCCCTGTAATGACCTAAAATTGGTCACCTAAACCCTAGACCCCTAATCTCAGTCTCGTATCAAGAAACCCTAATCTTGACAATTCTAAGTCCTAAACTAAATAGGCAATTCATCAATTTCAAGCTAATCTGACCTGAATCCTAGGTCCTAATTAATCATTGTACTTGATTAATTAATTCCTAAAAATACAATATATTGGCAAATAAACCTTATGTTAATTATTTAATTGATATTCTAATATATTAATTAAATAAAATTACTAAACTGTCAATAAAATTCAAAAAGGAATTAAATTAATTAATTAAAACAAAATATGCATTTAAAATCAATTAAATCTTTAAAAATGCATATGATGTCATCAACTGATTTTTGGAAATAAATATGTTTTATTCAATTGATTTAATCTTATATTTTCTCAACTGGAAATAAATATGTTTTATTCAGTTGATTTATTTATTATCATTTCTCATTTTGGAAACAAATATGCTTTATTTGGCTAATTTAATCTTATCTATTTATCATTTTGGAAACAAAGTTGTTAACTAAAAATCAATTTGAAAGTTTCCAAAAAGACTAAATCTTTCGACCAATCAAATTTCTTGCACATGGATTGTGCTTCCTCAAATCAAATCTGAGCCACTTATTTCCTTCAATCTCAACTGTCAATTTTGGGAGAGATTTTCTATAAAAGATAGCTTCATTTCCTTCACAAAGGATCCTAGTTTTAGCTAATGTTATTATGCAGTTTTCATTTCTTAAGCTTTCAATCATGCAAACTTCTTAATCTCAGAGCACATTTGATTTGGGTTTTAAAATCAATATCATCTTTTATTTGGTGCTTTAAAATCAATCTAATTAGCTTGGGATCAATCTTGCATTTCCATATTCATTCTAGTTTCATCATTTAGCTTTCTTCAAAATCCTTCGTTTAGGATATGGTGTAGTCACTGATTCTTGCAATGACCTAAGAGCAAGATTCAAAATCCTGTCTATTAGAAGGCAATGAGCCGATGTCGGTTAGCCTTGGGCATTTTAGTAGTATGATTTTTTTTATTTTTTAATATGCTAACCTCGTAATGGTTCATTGAAGTGTGTGTTTGTAGCTACAGGAACAGATACACAATTTTCACATGCACATTTTTGGCACCCACCGTGAGGCTCGAATGTCATTTTGAGCCAAAGCTTACCCAAATCTCTTTTTGAGCCAAATCTGACTGCTCCATCATGTCCAGAACGTTATTTCGGTTGAAAACGAGTATAAACTCGCCCATATTCGACGAAAGTAAAATCTGTAGCAATTTTTTTTGCCCAAGTAGGCCGTATGACCCTTTGCATGAAAATTGAGATAGATTTCAGATCATCTCTACACACAGCCCGAGGTAGATTTTTCAAAAATAAAAACAAAACAGATTTTTTTTACTGTGTTAAATTTGATGGTCGTCAAACCTTCATTTTGCATTGTTACTCACTTTCTGCGACTACCGTCAATTTTAATGTTGTAATATGCTGATGTCAGTAGGGTTTGAAAAGTCTTTGCCTTCACCATTGGAGTTTTTAAAATTGCAGTCTATCTTCAGAGGGCCATAACCTGCTCATTTTAGCTCCAAATTGAGTGATTTTTATTTTTATTTTGGGTAGAATTGTCTGAATATTTCTGGGTTGGAGTTATTTTTTGGTTTTGGTTTCCACATTTATCAGAAATTGTAGGTTTTCCTCACTATACATGTCTAATCCTCTATTTGCATCTTCTGGAGCATCGTACGGGCTCATATGGTAACATTTTGGAGTGAATTTTTTTTGAAAGTGCATGATTTTTTGTCTACTTTCTAAATATGTAATCAGATTTCTAATTTTCTGATTTTTCTAATGCTGACCAATCTTTGGCTTTGTTGTTCTTGATGCTTATCTTTTTATAACAGCCTAACAGTGGTTTGCAGGACGTTATAAATGAAGAACAAACCATAAACTACTAATGAGTTTGATGCAGGACGATGTTCGAAGACTTTGTGTGTCTTCCAAAACTATGATGATTGCATTTTGTAGTTAAATAACACTTCAAATTTGGTGCTTAAAAATAATCAATTTTCTTATGTTTTTGAAGTGTCCTCTAGATTTGTAATCCCAAAGAATTGCATGAACGTATCCTCTCCCCTCACCTTCACGGATCTTGGGTGTAAGAGAAATTCATGCAAATCTTTTAGCGTGGCTACCTCCTGAGAGCTTTAACAGAGCCGGTGAGAGTGGATTGCCCGACCAGTTATAGGCTAAAGCCAAGCCCTTCCAAACTGGTATATAAAAAATGTTATTGTGATTAATCTCACAGTGAACAAGTGTCAATTTTGCTATGCCGACAAAAGATCTCCCTCAGTACTCTAGTGGTGCATAAAAACCTATAGAACATAACTTTTGTAGGATGGGAGGCCTCCTTAACGGAGCTAATATGCCGCATGTATAGCCACCTAAACAAATGCCCTGACTAAAAACTTTGGTCTAGTGACCAAAATTCCTATATCTGCTAGTGCGAAAGGTCAGAGACCGACTAAGACGTCCCACATTTTCACAGCTCTTAGTAGAGACAACGGTCCTTTGGAAAGTGATTCCCTTGAGATTTGATGCTTGGTGTGCCTGAGAAGTGAGTGCACTATAAGGAGGATCCTATGCCTCCAAGCTTCTAAGTTGTCTGCTATGAGTAGGCATGGCTGAACTTCGGGTCAAGTGGGAATTCAATAGATATTGCTCTGGCTTACCTAGGATTGTGGTGTGTCTGTTCTTTTTACAACAAACATTCTTCTTTATGTGTCTTGCGTGAGTGAAAAACAAAAACCAAACATTCAAAACAAACATCAAAATGCTCAAACAACTCAAAATCTACACTCTTAGGTGTTAAACTGTCAAACTCTTGTCCAAGTTTCTGCATCTAGTGTCAAAACTATGAAAATCAATCAAATTGTTGTCCAAATTGGTATTCTATCATGACGGTTCTGTCCAAATTTTCACAAAATTTGTGTTCTCACCAACATCACTACTAGTTTGTCATTAACTGCAATCTGTTAACAGTCTGACTTGTTGTTGTCTCAAGGTCTAATTTCATTGTGCTAGTCCAAGTGACTTGTTATCTTAATAATCTTTGTCCACGCTGTCCTTATCCTGAGTTGCGAGAGCAGGTTCATTAACCTTGACTCAAGATCAAAGCCTCTCTCTCCCTCTCAGTTCGACATTATCTCTTTTTTCTCTTGGTCTTGGACTTAATCATCACTTTAGATATCACATCAGCATCTGTCAGGCAATCAACTGATTCATCATACCCTCTCTTCAATCTTCTAAGAAAGTGAATCAAGACAATCTTACAATGTCTAAAAGAAAATGGTCTAAACCTTATGGTCCTAACAATGAGAAAGAAGAGATTCTTATGACTACTTTATCAAAACAACTTCAAACTTTGAAATCTGAACTCCAAGAAATAAAGGGGGGAAAGGATACACCATCCAAAAAATCCTCATTAAGATCAACCTATCCTTTTCTATTTGATCATGATCCTCACATCTCTCCACTTTCTTCCAACATGGAGAAATCTTGGTATGGAAATCCTATCTTTGATCAAGCGAGTGTTTCCAGAGCCCTAAAATCTACTGAAAACACCATGAAGTCTCCCTCCAAAGGGATTAGTAACCTCATGAAAGAAAAACCTTGGGTTAAACGTAAGAGGGACTTCACTCCTTTGGGACAAACTTATGAATCAACATTGGAAGAACTTCTTGGGCATGACCTCATCACATTACCTCAAGTCACATCACATGGATTGAAATTATTGAGTACCTATTGTGCATATCATCAAAGAAATGAGCATAAAAATTCAGCTTGCATGGAGTTAAAACATAAAATCCAAGATCTTCTTGATGATGGCATAATTAAACTGGACAATCCCAATGATTTATCTAAAGAAGAACAAGATACTAATCTCACACATGATCAATATTAGGAATCCATGTCTAGCAATGGTTCACTTATCACATCTACTTCTTCCACCATTCCTCCATCTCCTAAAGCTTCACAACCAGCCACATCATCTCTATCAAAGACTGAACCTAATGATGAGTATGTCTACCCTCAAGGACTACCTCCAAAAGAGATCCAAGCTAATCAACATATGGCTGCAAGTCTTTCTCAGGCTTCAAAGATCATAGAACCAAATCTTTCATGTACTTCAATGACTATCAGGCCTATTCCAAATGATTGTCCATCAGTGTGTCAAGAATCGCATATGCAGATAAAAACTCCTACCTCATCCTTAGAAGTGGCTCCATGTCAAGAAGGCAGTCCATAGTGTGAAGAAACAAATATTAGCAATGATCAAGATCAAGACACCATCCATCCTTATCCAATGGTTGACCAAGGTCACACATCTCAAGAGTCTCATGATGATTTTATCATCCCCTTCCATTTTTTCCAAAAAGATAGCCCTCCATATCCCAAGCAAGATCAAGATATCCTTTCCACCATCTCTAATGAGCCTATTGAAAATAAAGAGAAAAGTACCCTTTCTAAACCATCTAAATATCCTTATCAAGATCAAAACATCCCATCATCCCCTTGTCATACTTCTCCATACCCACCTCAAGAAACCATTAATCCTCTAAATCCCTTTGAGAACAATAAATCCACTCAAGCTTCAGTTGCTCCTATCAAAATTGCTCCTATTAAAGCTACTCATGCACCTATTGATATAAATATGAATTCTAAAGAGAAGATCCTTGGTCATGCAGCTCACTCTAAAGATGTTGATATCCCTTCCACACCTTATCTCCCTCCATTCAAACGTAACCATGTGCCTTCACTATCCTCCAAATATATCAGTGGTCCCTATACCCCAAAGCTGAAACCATCAAACCTTCCATCTATATTGGGTCCTTATATCCCTCCATCCACCATGCCTATAACCACTACTTTGTCATCCACTTACCCTATCCCCTATCAAGATCAAAAAATACATACATCCTTGAACTCTCCCTATCAACCCATCTATATGAACTATCCACATCGGTCTTATTCATCCATACTCCCCAAGTCTGTTGGAAGCAATTTGGATGTACAATGAAGAAATAAAAAATACAAGAATCCACTTACATATGAAGATCACTATGTCCAGTCTAATCGACATGTGACTACAAAGAAAAATGAAATATTCAAGAGACCACAAAGGTCCACTGAGCAAAGAATAATATCAAAGAAAATATGGGTTCCTAAATCCATCATAGAAGAATTGCATTCTAAATCATCCAAAAGAAAAGAAAAATCAAAAGCTATGTGGATTCCCAAGTCTCTTCTAAAGGACTTGGATACAAAAACAAAATTAAAATTTATGTAGATTCCTAAGTCTCTCTTAAAAGGCTTGAACAAAAGGGAAAAATCAGAGTTGGCATCCAAGATTCCAAAGACTTCCACTTCATCTCCATCTAAACATCTCCCATCTTCTAACTCTATTTTGGGTCCTCATCTCCCAAAATCCATTACCTTGAATAATTCACACCCTTCTCCATCCATCTTGGGTTCTCATGTACCAAGATCCATATCCACTCATACATCAAAGCCTCAAGCTATTCTCTCCACTTTTCCTCCATTCATTTACTACCCTTCAAGGTGTGTGTCAATCTTGATCTTATCACCATTTCTATCTACATCTACACAAACCTTTCAATACCCTATCCAATATCTTGCACCTACCACCTACCCATCCATCCCATATCCTTCCATTCCTCTTATCCAATCCATCACATAAATTCTTGGATACCACCTACCTTAACCTCCATATCATTCTTCTCTACCATCACCCTATCAACATCTTTGAGCATAACTTTAGGCGGCCTTGGCCCATCATATCATATCCTTTAAAGGAGCACTATCCAAAGAGAAAGAGACTTAAGTTCCTCAATAAAATAAAAAATAAAATAAAAAAGAGTTAAAAAGAAAAGTGCCTTGGTAAAAACTTGGTAAACAGGCACCTTGGTAGCAAAAGTAAAAATAAATCAATCCATCCTATGGTGAAAACCACTTCTTGTGGCACCTTGGATAAGTACCATGATGAAAACCTAGAAAACAAGTGTCATGCATAATTCCTCCTAATTTAACTCTTCACTTGGGGACAAGTTCCTTCCATGTCATCTTATCCATCATATCTTACAAGCCCATGAGCATCCATGTTCCTTCTGGTGATCTTAACAAGGTTGAGCCTATCCATGAACACTATGCATCTTGACATCCATTATCCTTTCCATCAGCCTATTCACTTTCTCTCATCCATGGTACCCTATCATGATCTTTCTTATCCCAATCCTATCCTTCCTATCTCTGAGCATTCTTTCCATAATCCAAAACATTCACTTATATCTCCATCACCCCTTATCCTGCTCGTGCTATCCCATCACTATCCTATCAAATTGACCCCTTGGTCTTGATCAAAATTGAAAAACAAGTTCTTAGAAGTCTCTTGACATATCCATTCTTTTGGACCACATACTTTTCATGACATCGGGTTGTTATCCTACATGATATCTAACACTGCTCCATGACCCTACATTGCTATATTCCTTTTCCCCTAGCTTGGGTAATCTTGAGGAGACTGTCCCTGAGGGTTGCATTCACCCTTTTCATTCATCATTGTCTTTTCGCCTCATCCATCAACTTTCTAATCCATCTGTAATGTTCTACGCCTTGCTATACATTGGGGTCAAACCAATGTGATCTTGCTTGAGAATGAACACTCTAGTTCTCCTGAGAACCCTCATGGCTTGAAACCGATCAAAAAGCATAGTTTGGGGGCAATTAAATCGACTTTGTCCTTGCAGTATGAGTCAATTTAGTCCTCACAATTAGAGTTTTTTACCATGGGGCATGGGTCCCCAATCAGATCACATCTTTGGATTACACAAGAGTCAGTAATCTTGTCACTTCTGAAGGACAACTCGCTACTGACGCAAACAGGTGTCTCAACACCCTAATCAAAAGTGTTTCTTAACGCTATCTTTGGATGCATCTGTGTTTCTTAACACACATTAGATACCTCAAACATAAAAAATAGATTGATAGCAATCAAACACATCACACTCACAAGCACAATGATGTTTCTCAACACCTCATACATATACACATTCAAAAACTTTGAAACTAGCTGAAGTATGCTGAACTTCTATTTGTATGCAATTTGTTTTCATTGATTTTTTGTTAATATTTTCTTTGTCTACTGCTTGTTGGTATGGTCCCGATGATCCAACAACGTCAAATAAATAGGGTGTATATGGTAAGAGCTCTTGCATTAAGGTGGAAAAGCCTCACATCCCTCGATCCTGTTTATTTGTACGCCAAGGTGAGGTCGAAACTATCTCCTTGACTATTATTGCTCTATTTTTTTACGCAAGATTACACTCATGGTTATCTTGGATTTGAATTCCTCGATACTAGTGAACTCTTGCAACATCAACTAGAGACAATGTTCGGGTCATCTTGGCTTTTGTGCCTCGATACTTACGTTAGTTTCTCATATCTTATCCGATGAAAGTCATATTCATATTATTATGGTTGCAGTGGCACCAGTAAGGATTGTATCGACTTTGATGTTCCAAAAATGCTCGATGATGAAAATTTTCACTGCTAAAGGTTGAGTGACTACACCTTAGGTTGCATCCATATTAGTCTTGCATCTGCATCTGCATTTGCATAGTGTTGAAATCTGCATAATATCGATATCTATCTACAATGTGAAGGATCTAAGGCTCTTATCAATCAATCTTCCTTTTGACAAGTGGTCAGTTGTGCATTGATTGACATTAAAATGAAACCCTTGGCTAATTTGACTGTCCTGATTCAATTTTTAGGATCAAAATTGAAATATGATGTTTGGATTTTTTAGTCAACTGCAGCTGACCCCTTGCACAGCCAATGGAAATCTCTCACACTTTTCTTCTAGTCAATCCATGTATCATACTTTTGGTCAATCTTGGTCAAACATGACCCCCCATCAAGTACATCTTTTGTCCTAACCGCTTGGGACCTCTTTCTAATCAGATCAGCTTCTTATTGCATCATGTTACCAATTTAATTTCTTCTCATCACTGGGGCACCTAGCCATATTAAGATTTTGCTCCCGAGGGGGCAAGATCAAAACATCAACATTCCAGTGATCACATCCTCAATCAAAACCCCATCGCTTGGGGCATCTCATCTTCATCACACCAAATCAAGTTGAGATCATCTTAAAATCAAAGGCAACCTAATGAATGGTCTTATACAGTGGTGAAAACACTCAAAACCAGACAAGATCGGTCTTATACGAGTTGTTCATTATTGAGACCAGATACATTGATCAAATTGGCTTCATCGCTTCAAATCAAGTCAATTTTCTTGCTAATCAAATCTCTTAACGGTAATCAGTTTCATTGCTTCAAATCAAACTGGTTATTCATTCAAACCAATCAAAAGGTTTAAGAGTTCTTCACATATGTTCAGTTTCATCGCTTTAAATCAAACTGAGTATTCTATTTATATCTTTTAATCGATCTTCGTCCAATCAAGCTCGAAGTCAATCTTCTTCAAAGGAATGGTTTCATCGCTTCAAATCAAATTTTTCTGGGTCTTCTCGCTAACAGGTCTTTGAATCAATACACTAATCACACATTAATTCAAAGAGGGGCAAATGTAATGACCTAAAAGTGGTCACCTAAACCCTAGACCCCTAATCTCAGTCTCATATCAAGAAACCCTAACCTTGATAATTCTAAGTCCTAAACCAAACAGGAAATTCATCAATTTCAAGCTAATCTGACCTGAATCCTAGGTCCTAATTAATCATCGTACTTGATTAATTAATTAATTCTTAAAAATACAATATATTGGCAAATAAACCTTATGTTAATTATTTAATTGATATTCTAATTTATTAATTAAATAAAATTACTAAATTGTCAATAAAATTCAAAAAGGAGTTAAATTAATTAATTAAAACAAAATATGCATCTAAAATCAATTAAATCTTTAAAATGCATATGATGTCATCAACTATTTTTTTGAATTAAAATGTGTATTTAAATCAATTAAATCTTTAAAAATGCATATGATGTCATCAACTGATTTTTGTAAATAAATCTGTTTTATTCAATTGATTTAATCTTATATTTTCTCAATTGGAAATAAATATGTTTTATTTAGTTGATTTATTTATTATCTTTTCTCATTTTGGAAATAAATTTTTTTTATTCAGTTAATTTAATATTATCTATTTATTATTTTGGAAACAAAGTTGTTAACTGAAAATCAATTTGAAAGTTTCCAAAAAGACCGAATCTTTTGACCAATCAAATTGCTTGCACACGGATTGTGCTTCCTCAAATCGAATCTGAGCCACTTATTTCCTTCAATCTCAACCATCAATTTTGGGAGAGATTTTCTATAAAAGAGAGCTTCATTTCCTTCACAAAGGATCCCAATTTTAGCTAATGTTATTATGCAGTTTTCATTTCTTATGCTTTCTGTTAATGTTTGTAGCTTGAGTCGTATGATCATTTAGAATACATATAATAATTTGATATATATATATATATATATATATATATATATATATATATATATGTTATGCAAACTTATATTATTCTAATATATGATTGATTTATGAAACATTAACAATTATTATGAATAGACATGTCCCATGAAGGGACATGTCTCTTATAGCCTCTTTCTCAATATAAATGAAAGAGAGATTGTTGCATTTGAAAAACACATAAAAAATATAACATAGAGTGCTATTACATTTGCAGTGATCTAAGAAAATTCAACATGGTATCAGAGCCAAATTGTAAATGTAAAAGATAAATACACTATGAAATCAACATAATTGTGAACTGTGCAGGAGTGCTGGATTGCAACAAATCCTACATTGCAAACACGCCAGAAGAGGACTGGGATCACACTATCAACATTAACTGCAAGGTAGCATTTCTTTGCTCGAGGGAAGCGGCGAAAAGACTTGTACGCAGTGGCGGTGGGCACATTATCAATTTGAGTACCTCGCTTGTGGGGACTGAGAAGCCTGGGGTAAATGGCTAAATAGCCAAAAAAATATACCTGACAAGACTAATTGTTTTGATTTACTCTTTAAATAAAAAAATGCAATGCAGTTGTCTTGTAATTTTTTAATTAATTAAAAAATTATGAAATACTGTAAAATATCAAGTTGTTTTAGTTAGCTGCATAGATAGTGCCAAGCCCGGGTATGAAGTGTACGTCACTAGGAATATTGTTTTCGTTGAGACCATGAGATTCTTGCGAAGAAAATTAAATGGAATATCATCGTACCTTTTGGATATATCTCAGAACCATTAAAATATCAGAGCGACATCACTTGTGAACAGAGCAATCAAGCAATCATGATATCCATTACGCACCTTAGACACATCCACACAGAGGTATCTAAGACTTCAATGAAATCATTGTCAGATAGAAATAAGCAACATTGATACATGTATTAAAATCCAAAGATATTCATACCCCTCCAATACTGCAATCAAGGAGTACATTCATGTATCAAGGAATCAAATTAAAACACAACTATTTCATAGATCATCATAGGGAGACAAAAAAAATGGAATCAATTCAAGACGCACAGCTTGCAGGGACACTACATTCGTATCATGGGCCTGCCCTTCCAGGAGTTGATTGTCGATTACATTCAGCACCAAATATTAGAATTTTACAATATCAAAATATATTGATATATTTTAAGGTTATAAAAGCTTGGTACAAGGGAATATCATTAAAATTTTGAGAAAATATCTAACATCAAATTCCATGTATGGGAATCCAAGTTATTAAGACTGTGATTTATATGTATATGGTCAACCAAACTATATTGATGAGGGATAATCTCAGTTGTAGGTCGCCACTATTGTGTATAAATTCCAAATAGTGATGGTCAATACAAGTATCAATAACACTAATGGTTCTGAATGTGAGGAAGAAATAATGGATTAATTCATCTTCTTAATTCTCCAGTTTATGATTAGCAATTACGTTGAATAATATGTAAAAGCAGAAATGATATATTGCATGAATACTATTGTGAAGACATCTAGATAATGAGAAGAATAAGAATAGTTTGGATGAAGGTGATGAAGTGAGTGACAACAGTGTGAAGGAGCGGCCACCCAACCCTCATAGGAGCGTCTTTCACCACTATAGTAACACACCTCCCTGTCTCGTTCTCCATGCCTCCCTGATTTTTTTAAAAAAAAGGTCATATGATGACCTCCATGAAGCCACATGGAAGAAGCCTACAAAAAATGGTTTCCTTTGCATGTATGAGAAGCCAACAACATGAAAATATGATATCTGTATGAATTATCAAGTAGTCAATGACAAGGTTGTAGTTGGCTAGGATACATACTCTACCCACTTTTGAGATGGAAGCAAAAGATGCCGAGATGGAAGTTGTCAGCGGTGCATACTAGAGACAAAGCATTCCTATCAAGATGCATGACAATTTAGATGAAACCAATTGACAAAACCATCGGTTGGTCAAATTGTTAGAATACTGAGCACTTGTGGTGTCAAATTGCTGAATATTTTTAAAAGCTATGTTCTCCAATGTCGTGTGATTTGATGGAAGACATTCATAAAAATTGAAGATGCATTGATAAGTTCCTAGTGTTGTGTGTTGTCCATCCACATCAATACATTATCATTTAAATTTTGAAGATAAAAGTATATGAGTGTGAGATATGTCCAAATGTAAAATTCTTCAAACTTTTCATAGAGAGCATGATTGGTTCTGGATTTTTATTTTTTATTTTGCACACCTTGAAGTGAATTTTCAGGAAGCTAGGTGGGATGATTGTCTTCAAATTAGAGAGAGAGGGAGATGCCCATTGTTGTCCTTAAGTAATGAGTTGAGACATCTATTAAAGGGGAAGATTCTATACAGATTGTGAAAAAAAATGTTTCTTCGAAGAGGAGGAAATAACACTTAGAAGGAGTTTAACAATCTATCAGAGGCAACCCTAGATGAGAAGGTCAAGAGGTTGATACATGTACTTGAAGTTTCAGAAGGAAGCTAGATTATCATGAATGTTTGGTGTTTCCAAGCCAGAGGATAAATCCACAATTTATTACATTTACTCATGTTACTATGAAATCAGATAAGTACATTTGTATAGAAGAAACTACTCCTACGAATAATGTTATGATCAAGATGATGAGAGTCTCTTAGAGCAAGATATTTTCACGATTGGGACCATGTGTGTTTTGTAACAGAGGGAGCTACTAGGGGATATCCTAAAATTTGATTTTCAAAGATCTTAATCATTTTGATTTATAAGGGCAGGCCATATCGAGATGGTTTCCCTAGTTGCCAGGAAACTATAAAAAGCCAAAGGACTGCAATTCAAATGATTTCTTTCCATGTATGTGGGCTAGAAGGATTTTATGCAGATATCTAGGTCATGATATTCCTAAATAGATGGAAAAGTTATTGGATCAAATGCAATTCAAGAAAAGGGCTTGATGAAAGACATGACTTGAATATTGATATTAGATTCAGAGGGAGTCTGATAGTTCATCTAAAAGCAACCTTGGACAAGGAGCAACCAGAGGATCTGATTTATCTCCAAGGAATTTGGTCATATTAGTTCAAATGGAGTCAACAATGAAGATGTTTTTTGGAGTCAGAGGACTATTATCATGAGACTGAGTCTCATGTGTGCTTGTTGAAATGCCTTTATGCTAACTCCTTCATAACTTGGGGTTCACCAAGAGTGATGCAAACTATATAAGAGAAATAGTGCATCTACATTCTATTCAAGGTACATTATCACTATAGAATAGATGGCTGATATTCTCACCAAGTCTCTTGCTAGAGAGAAGGTTTTATACTTTTGATATAAACTTGGTATATTGGAGAATGAAGCTTTAGATGAAAAGGAGTTTCAACATCTGTGATCTATTATTTTCTGTGTTATTGCATTCTTCTCTTTGAGATAGAAGTCTAAGGTGAAAGCCCTTGTTTCCACCCTCTGGAATGAGCCATGGTGGATCCACTCTCTAAGATGAGTCAAGGTGGATGTCATGTGTATGACTCCATGACTTTATGGGCCCACTCATCCTGTGTACATTTCTGAGAGGTGACGACTTCTTAGACAATGAACACTTGTATTTGATATTACAAGGTGAAAATCTTGTAATGGAGATTTGTTATGGTAGACATTTAATATGTCAGTGCACATACCATAATAGGGTTATATGTAAGGAAATGTAATGCTCTTTATTACTATATCCTTGTATCATGAATTGAGGTGATATAAAAATTAGGTATCATGATCTAAGGCGATTCCTTATATCACGACATGAGGTGATATGAAAATTAGGTATCACGGTCTGAGGTGATTCCTCATGTCATGATCTGAGGTGATATGAAAATTAAGTATCACGATATGAGGTGATTCCTCATATCACATGTTAGGTGATATGTAAAATTGGGTATCACATGTTAGGTGATTCCTCATATCACATGTTAGGTGATATGTAAAACTGGGTATCACATGTTAGGTGATTCCTCATATC
>MU226072.1:3297460-3363117 GCA_018584345.1 Thuja plicata
GATTTGTATGATCATTTAGAATACATATAATACTTTGATATTGATTAATAATATATATATATATATATATATATATATATATATATATATAATGCAAACTTATATTATTCTAATATATAATTGATTAATGAAACATTAACAATTATGATGAATAGACATGTCCCATGAATGGACATGTCTCTTATAACCTCTTTCTCAATATAAATGAAAGAGAGATTGTTGCATTTGAAAAACACATAAAAAATATAACATAGAGTGCTATTACATTTGTAGCGATCTAAGAAAATTCAACACTTTCAATCATGCAAAATTCTTAATCTTAGAGCACATTTGATTTGGGTTTTAAAATCAATATCATCTTTCATTTGGTGCTTTAAAATCAATCTAATTAGCTTGGGATCAATCTTGCATTTCCATATTCATTCTAGTTTCATCATTTAGCTTTCTTCAAAATCCTTCGTTTAGGATATGGTGTAGTCATTGTTTCTTGCAATGACCTGAGAGCAAGATTCAAACTCCTGCCTACTAGAAGGTAATGAGCTGATGTTGGTTAGCCTTGGGCATTTCAATATTATGCTTTTGTCATTTTTTAATATGCTAACCTTGTAATGGTTCATTGAAGTGTGTGTTTGCAAATATAGGAATAGATACACAATTTCACACGCACAACCCCACTCCTGGACAAAGGAACAGGCAGCGAACCAACCCCCAAAGCCACACCGCAAGTAGATAAATTAGTCCGAGAAGAACCAACAGCCTGGGATACACTAACAACCCCATTTCCAATAACCAAATGAGACTGCAAACCAACCTTAGCAAGCCCTCCATATGAAGTCAAAGCATCTTGAGAAGAAACCACATTTTACTTTGCAAGAGAGCCCCTAATTTCAGATTTCTTCTCAAATGTAGAATGTTGATTAGAAGCACCATTCCACCATGAGGCTGAGGAAGACTTCTTTCCAAACCCACAATGCTTAGCTGCATATGATGAGACTGAGGAAGACTTTTGAAACACCTGAAGGGAACCCTTTCGTAGTCCAAAGGTTGAACCCAACTATCCTTAGAAGATTTAATAAAGATTTTAGTAGGAAACCCTTTTGAAACATCTAACTCAACCAAAATACGAGCACAAGTGGAGTGAAGAATGTCAGACGACTCATCATCCACCAACATAAAATCACCAAGAGCATTACCCACTTCCTCAAAAATAGAATCAACCCACAAATGAAGAGGGAGATAATGAAATTGAACCCAAATCAGAATCTTATCAAACATTTCAGAAGAATGACAAAAATCAGAATGCCAGGGCTTGACCATTAACGAGAAACAATTGTTCTTCTAGGAAAAATAATTATCGCACAAAATTTGCTTTCTATCCTCCTCATTTTCAAATTTTGCAACAATTTGTTTTTAGCCATGGGGAAAATATGGACATTACCAAAAAGAAGAGGCTCCCAGAAATGGGAGATCCAATCATGTAGCTGAGGAAGGTTGGGCCAAAAACCCCTGAATCAACAAATAACACCAAGAGAGGCAAAAACATACATTTTTTTCTATTTCCTCCTTAGTCTTGTTATTCAAATCCACTGAAGTAATATAGAAAATGGGATAAAAATTTCTATCATCAGCTCGTCGGTTTAATGCCTGCTTAAAACCAAAAGGAGGGATAGACACTGTCAGCTCCCCAAAGCTAGAAGAAAACTCGGTGGAAACAATAGAACCCGCAAGAGAAGATTCCAAAACATGCGCCAAACTAGCAGATGGGGGACTAGAAGCCACTGCCAACACATTCAAACAGTGAGAGCGAGAGGGTTTAAACAAGTTTGAACAACTAGAGCGGGAAGAACAAAATGCCATCTAAAATTGGCAATTCTTTCATGTTCTTGTGAGTTCAAAATTTACATACCATAATTATTAGTTACTGTAGGGTTGTATCACTAATATTTAGTTACCATTAATGATTTAAAATATAATCTAGTGATCCTCATTTTATTCAATGAGGTAAAAGTGTTACTATTTGATTTGTAATGCTTATAGGGGCTAAAATTTCCTTTGGATTGTTGATCTTAATATAAATCAATAGCCTTGAAGAAATTTTGGGTCCCATTAGAATAAAAAAATATTAGTACATTTATCTCACACAATATAATGAGGTTAATTGGATTATATTTTAATAAATGGTAGCAACTAAATATTATAGAGTCTATCCCTTAAACCCATCAAAGATTTCAACATGCAGCCCAATAATTTTCTATAAGATTTTTATTTTTGAAAATGAAAGTATTTTCCAAGGCGATTAATGAATTTCTTTCTATTTTTTGACATTCGCCAATATTTTCTACAAAAAAATTGTGATTAAAAAATAATTGGCAATAAGAATATTTTTTTTTTCAAAAAAATTAGAAATTCACCAATAAAAATTAATTTTTTTTCAAGAAAATAAAAGATTCGCCAAGATTTTATAGCTTTTTTGGAGGGGTGTTTCTTAAATTTATCCTTTCTCACAACCTTTTAGAAATTAGGATCTCACCTAAACTTCATTTACAATTGAAGTTCACTCTTAATTGAATTGCACTTTTAATGCAGAGTTGCACTAGAGTAAAAAGGCTAACGTGTTTGACTATAAACCCTAATTTTTAAAGGTTAAATAAATTGAATGTTAATGATTTTAATCTAGAATTGTAGAAATTAGTTCTAGAGAAAAAGCAATAAAGTATAGATTCAAATGACTCACTTTTGAGTTAAAGATTACTTCTATATGGGAAAATATTTTAGATATAGATATAGGATACATAAATTTAGTTGATTTTAGGCAAAGCATGACCAATATAGATGCAATTGATAGAGAAAAGTATATAGGAAAGAATAGATTGGAAAAAAATATAGCCTTTAGCACTTCATTATGATGTTTAAAATTTTTAGTAAAATGTGCCAAACATTATGACCGGGAAAGAAAAGAGTAGTGATTAAGAAGGAATAATTTAGGCATACTTTTCAACGCACGCCATAAGAGAAACTTTCAAAATCTTATTCTACAAAAAAGGTAGGGACCATTACATGGGATGAGACGGAGAAATAATTCAATGATGATATGCATGCATGTAAAAGGATTATTAATGAAAGATGAATGAAATATCCAAAGATTATCATCATGAAATTTCCTAAGAGCTTGTATAGAAGTAATTTCTAGTAGGAAATTTATATAACACCCTCTACTCCCACATAGTTAGAAGTTAAGATTACGAGGAGGCATTATCAAGTGTCATCTCTATAGATCTTAATGTTAAGAAAACCAAAACTCCAAGACCATAAAAATAAATCAACAACCCTATCTACCATTACAACTTGGATGCCTCTATATTTAGAATTGCATGAATCTATACTTTTTAGAGAATAAATCTAACATAGATCTTGGACTTGGAGATTACCAAGTTTCAAGTATCAATTTGGGAGATTCTACCAAAGAAGAAGATATTACATACCTAAAATCTGCTATATTTGTAACAATAGTTAGGTCAAGGAAAAGGATAAACCTAAGAAGAAAGAGTTGGAAAATAAATTATAATTATAGAGCTAGACCAAACAACTTATATTCCTAGATGGTGCCCTTTCTGCCTAGTATTCATATCTCATGAAGAAGCTTCATCTCTTGATAAAATGAAGAATATATCTAGGGTTATAGAGGAATGGATAAATAAGCTAGTTCAAGAAGGGAAGAATCAATTGAACATTTAGTTAGTTCATGGAAAAATGCTAACGGTTTGCAAAATAAAATTAAGAAATTGATAAATGCAAGGAAAAAGAAGAGGAAAATGACATAGAACACCCTAGGCTAATTGCTATATAGAAGATGGATGATCAAATCTTAATAAAATAAAATATCTTAGATCACCAAGCAATTTCATAGATAAAGAAATGGACAGAAATGATAAAGTGGGAAGGGCACCTAATCAAAGAGTACCTTAAAGATATCGTTCAACAAAGAATCCAAATAAGTGAATTAAAGTTTGAAGAAAAATAATGATTTTCATCTTGACGATGTTGAAGATTTAGAAAAATATCATGAAGCATTCAAAAAGGTCTTATTTTTAATTTTAGGCTGAAAGATCAAGGGTTTTGACATAAATTCTATGAATAGAGAAATGAAAATTGAAAGATTGATCAAATAATGATAGAAAATTCTTAAAAAGGAGATATATGATATTCCAAAGTTTTTCTTATTTGAAGACATTTCTTCCAATGCAAATTCATGAAGGAGAAAGCTAGAGAATCTATTAAGAAAGATTTAATTTCTTATGGAGAATACATTTGATGAGAAGTAGAGAAATATAAAGAATCATAATAGAGATAGATGATAAAGAGGATGAATAGAAATTATAACTTTGTTGAAGCTTTGAAGTTACATTGTAACCCTAGAAATTTGTGTATTGCTTTTGTAACCTATTAGTTATAATTTTCCTTTTTTTTTGTACATTCTTGCTAGGCAACTATGAAAAAATGGGCATGCCTATGGAATATGTTCTAACGCTGACATATTCTTTGGAAATTGATATTCACTAATTTTAAATCTAGACCATCTTTTTTGGTTAAATTTGAATTATTAATCTGCACCTAGTTTTGGTATCTTGATTCTAAGGGCCATCAATTGATCACATTAGAGGATTAAAAATAATTATTACAATGGGAATATCAACAAAGAGTTTATTTTTTAGTCTACTTTATGATTTTCTTCACACGGTTGTAAGGAAAATTGTAGCTAAGAGCATGACAATTTCTAAATGTTAAATTTTAAACCAGAATAGCATACAACAGAGAGCTGATATCTAAAAAACATAAGAACACCAGAGATACCCTAGGAAAGACCTCATTCTTGAGGGAAAAACCCAACCACACCAAGAACTATCACTTTATTCAATAATGAATGAGTCTGAAAATAATTATCACAAAATACTTAGACTACACACTCTGAACAGTACACTATTTTTCTCTTTACAATAATATTGACTCACAAAATGATAAATGTATTCATACAATATTAAAAATACACAACACAATACTCATCTACAAAAAGATCATGATAAACTACAAAAATATTTCCTACAGAATGATCACATCAATTTGAATCCCATGATGATGTTCAAAGGACTCCTATATTTGCACACAAAAACAACACCCTGCTAATGATATTCACGATAACATTAACATCATAAGATACAACATTAATGCTTGCCACCGACACTCCAAAATCGTGACCAAAGATTACATGCCACTAAAAATTAAAAGGCTCGAAGCTACATGATGCCTCTGCAGTTACAAGGCAGTGATACTTCATTGTATTGAGTGAATTTACAACCACGTAATGTCTCTCTATAGTTACAAGGTGGTGACTCTTTGATGACCAACAGTTACACAAGGATAAGACTTTTTGTTTACCAAACACCCACACAAGAATAAGTTCTTTGATGACCAACAACAACATACACATATGGATATTTGATGACCAACGTTACACAAGAATGAAGCTCTTCAAAAATCCTTAGATTTTGTCATCACATACAAATTCTCCATTACATGACCAAATTGATTGATCAATGCCTTTAAACCAGCGACCAAATGAAACGTCAAACATTGAGGATGATGACAATTTTAGATAGTAACAACCATCACAGGTATAGTAGATATCTCTCACAGCTACTAATTTCCAACACTCCCTCTTAGCAAAGAAGATATCTTTTGCAAAATTCTCATGTCATGGAGTCTCTCAACATGACCATGACAATGGTTGCACCAATTTGTGATAAAACCACAATTTTATGACAGAATCTCTCAATGTGATAGCATCATGGAGTCACTCAACATGATGTTCACCATGGCTACTCCCATGTGTGAAATAGTAATACCTCCATCTCAAAGGAAAATAAGGGCTTTCACCTCATATTTCTCTGTCTCAAAGAAATATGCATTACAAGAGCTTTCACCTCACATTTATCCATCTTAGAGAAATATGCATTACAAGGACCTTCATCACACTTTTCTCCATCTTAGAGAAATATACATTACAAGGGATTTCACCTCACATTTCTCCATCTCAAAGAAATATGCATTATAACAAGTAGTAAAAATCTCTAATGCTGAGACTCTCTCTCAAAAAAAACACCATTCTTCACAATACCAAGCTTATCTTGAAAATATGTAAACTTCACTATGGAAAGTGGCTTGGTGAGAATGTCAGTTGTCTTCTCATCAGTACAAATGTACTTGAATTGAATTGCTTTCCTTTGAACCATATCTCTTAGATAATGATGTTTAATCTCCACATGTTTTGTTCTATCATGAAATACTAGATTAATAGAAAACCTCACATATCTGTGATTATCACAATTGGTTCCAAATTATTTCCAAATAGTCCTACAAGAAGCTTTAGAAGCCACACTACTTCTTAGCTACCACACAAGCTACAATATATTCAACTTATTGTATACTTTGAGCCACACATGATTAATTTCATGCTACACCAAGAAATCATAGAAGAACCTAAGCTGAAACAACAACCAGAGGTGATTTTCCTATCAGGCACACACCTGACCCAATCAAAATCATAATAAACTTGCAGATTTAGAACTTCATTATAAGTATATTTTAGACCATATCTCACTGTACAATACAAATATCTGAATATATGCTTTTCTGCAATAAAATGAATTTGTCTAGGCTCACACATGAACTAAATGAGAATATTTATAACATAACAAATATCTGGTCTAGTATTGACTAGATACATCAATGATTCAATCAATTGTCTGTACATGGTGGGATCTACTAAATATAAACTTGCTGCAGAATCATTCAATTTCTTCAAATTTATTTCCACAGGTGTTGACATAGACTTGCAGTCCAACATACCAAATCTCTTCAAAATATCTATAGAGTATTTCCCTTGACTAAGAGTAATCTCATTAGACCTTTTCCATACTTCTAGTCCTAGAAAGTAATGCATAAGACCGAGATCCTTCATCTCAATCTGAGAAGATAAATCTTTCTTTCATTTGAGAATGAGATTATTTTCCCCAGTAAGAAATAAATCATCAACATAAAGAAATAAAATTAAAGTATTATCATCAATTACCTTGAAGTAAGGATTTGGATCTGCATCATTCTTAGATAATCTCAAGCTCATTAAGTATTGATCAATCCTTTCATACCATGCATGCAGTGCTTGCTTAAGACCATACAAGGTCTTTTTCAATCTGCAAACATGAGATTCCTTCCCATGAATCACAAAACCATCTGGTTGTTCAATAAACACCTCTTCCTCAATCACACTAGTAAGAAAAAGCAGTCTTTACATCCATTTGATGTAATTTATAACCTTTAACTGCTGCAATAGAAATGATAGTTATGATAGAAGTATATCGATCTACATGAGAAAATGTCTCCTCATAATCTATACCTTCCTTTTGAGATAAACTTCTCGCCACAAATCTTTCTTTGTACTTTTACATACTCCCATCAGCTGCATGCTTGATTTTGAACAACCACTTGGAAGACACAATTGATTTTTCTTTAGGCCTAGGAACAAAATTCCAAAAATCATTCTTGATGATATATTAATATTCTTCAGTCATAGAATCTCTCCATAGTTGTTGATTTGATGCCTCTTCAAAACTTGAAGGCTTGGACTCAATGATATGGCTCATTAATGCAACATAACCAAGAAACTTATGTGGTCTCTTGCTTTCTCTAAAGGTGCCACAAGGAGCTGCATACTTTTCAACCTCTTTAATGGTATTTATAACTCATAAAGGTATCTTTATGTCTAAGGGTAAAAGTACAAACCCATGTCACACTTTTATAACGGAAAAGATCAACAACATGCAAACTGTTCAACATTAACGACATAAAGTGGCATTTGTGTTTAGAATTTGAAGATGATGTAAACTAATGAAATGTGTAAAATTGGATGAAGTTTATGCCTATATTTTTTTTTTAAAAATTGAACAAGAATTGACATAGTTTTTTAATTTTTGAAGTCCATTTTTTAATTGTTGAAAATCTAGGGTCTAGTTCCCACCAAACAAATATATGCAATAAATATTTTTTTACTCTAATTTCAAAATATATTTTAGATGACATGTATATCTAGTGTAGAAAAAAAAATAAAGATTGATTTTCGGTATATATTTTGTCTGTTATAACTATTCAAAGTTGGAGCTACCAGAAATCAATAGTTTAAGAGGACTCTCTCCTCTAGTGTTAAATATTCAGAAAAAAATTTATATATTCTTGAAGAGGACTCTCTCCTCTAGTGTTAAATATAAGTTTTAAATTTTTCCAACATGATTTGCTATTTTTTTCTTTTTTCAAACGAGCATGTTCTTAAATATTAAAATACCTACATGTAGTATTTTCAACTTACAATATATTATATATAATCAAAACACTATAAAAATTATATGGCCATTATCTTGAATTTGAGCTCTACAAAAGGGTATTTTTAGATTTTAAATAAAGTTGAGTTTAAATGGAAAAATTAGTTGTAGAGGTGAGAAGTTCTGCAATTCTAATTTTTTTGCCTATTTAGCTACCACATAGGCAGTTTCAGCCAGAAATGGTTCGGCCGAACCTGTTTCAGCAGAAACCCCCTGTATAAATGTGTATCAATTATTCATCAATAAAACATATTTGGCTTATATTTTCTTATGAATTTTCATTTGAAACTGGTCCGGTCGAACCAGTGTCGGCTGAACCTACCTTTCCACATCGAGGCCACGTGGTGCCACTTGGCTACCACATATCTCTGAGCAAAAATGTTTCGGCTAGAACTGTTTCGGCCGAAACTGTTTTAGCTGGAACCATTAAAATTGTCCTCTACTACGACACAAATTTGTACTTTTACCCTAAAGAAACATTACTTGGCCCATTGGTTGGTTCTATGGGATCAAATAGATCAATAAATTATTCTAATTTAGTAGACTCCCTCTTAATCTGAGAAGGAGAATCAGGAGCAATGCCCATATCTTGAGATGAATATTTTCTTCCCTATCTATCTCCATGAAAGACCCTTTTAATCTTTTGAAAGCTAATTCTTCCTCAAATGATACATCCCTGTTGATTTTAATCTATTTTTTTTCTTGGAATGTAGATTCTATAGGCTTTAGAAGACTCGCTATAACAAAAAAAAATCCCTTTTTCCTAAAGGTTCTAGCTTAGATATTTATCTTTAGGCACATGAATATAAACAGGACACCCAAATTTTTTGAAATGACTAACTTTAGGTTTAATACCTATGAAGGCCTCTACAGGAGTCATATTTTCCAAAATTTGAATGAGGACTTCGATTTTGAACATAAAAAACTTTTATGCAAGCTTTTGGCCAAATAAAGGTTTGCTGATTTTGATCATAAATCATAGCTTTTGTTGCCTCAACAATGGATCTATTTTTTCTTTTCGCAACTCCATTTTGTTGCGGGTTGTATGGAACATAAAACTCCATCTTGATCCCTACATCAATACAAACATTTTGAAAAAATCTAGAAGTATATTCCCCTCCATTATTTGATCTTAAAACTTTAATTCCTTTTTTAGACATGTTTTCAACTTGAGCTTTGAACTCTTTAAATATATAAAGTAATTCAAAGCCTCCCTATATTTCAAGAAATAAATCTAGGTCTTATGAGAAAGTCATCAATAAAAGTCACATAGTACCAAAAATCACTCAATGATGCAACAAACATAGGACCACATAAATCAGAATGACTCAGATCTAAAATTTCTTTTCCTCTACTTTCACTATTGTGAAAAGGACCTTTAACATTCTTACCTAGAGAAAAACCTATGAAAATACCATAATTCTCTTGATTAAGCTTTGGAAGACCAAAAACCCTCTTCTCCATGGAAGAAAGAGTTCTGAAATTTAAGTGAGAAAATTTTCTATGCCACAACTCACTTGTACTAATGGACTCATGTGCTAAAGCTTGAATAGGATGAACATAAAGTCTATATAGAATCTCTTGATGAACACCAATTTCATGAGTTGTCTTAATGTTAGATTTTTTCTTCCCTGCAAGCACTTTTCCTTTAGAAAATACAAAATGATAGCCTTTTTCTTCCAACACTGAAATTGAAACTAGATTTCTCTTGATTCCTGGAATAAACAAGACATTACTCAAATGAAGAGGGATACCTGAATCTAGGTGAAAAGTAGTCCCAACATTTTTCACTGACTAATAAACATCATCACCAATTATTACTTGCAGATGAGTTTATTTCCACCAAGTTATAAAGATGCTCTCGGTATCCTGTAATGTGACGAGAAGAACCACTATGAATCAACCAAGTATTACTATAAGTTGGAACATTTTCCTAAAAGGGAAGAGATAAACACAAATCCCTATGAGTTGTCACTAGATTATATAATGTGGTGAAACCTCATCAACATTTGTAGCAGAAAAATGATGTTTTGGTCTTGTTAAATAATCTCGGGCAAAGTGACCATACTTTTCACATCTAAAACATTGAATTTTAGAGAGATCCTTCTTCTTCGATTCATGAGCTGAATCTGAATTTCTATCTCTATTCCTCTTGTATCTTCATTTTCTTCCTTTCATTTTAGACGTTTGAGCAGCAAGAACATGATCTTATTCATGATAATATTTTTGTTCGTTTCCTCTTGTTTCTAATATAAATTCCTCTTGAATGCAATCAACTCTAAGACGATCAATCTTGGGTAAGTCATATCTTCCACTAATTCTTTGAATAGAAAACTCCCAATAATGAGGGAGAACATTCATGGCCAACATATCCAAGTGTTTATCTTTAATTGAATCTCCAATTAAACTAAGCTGATCTTTCAATTATAGCTTCATGAATAAGGAGATGACTGATTCTCCTTTAGCCATTTTTATATGGAGAAGCCGACGTCTTAGAGTGGTGGAGGAGCACCAAGGCCTAGTCCCTAGGGGATTTTTTTTTCTCTTTTGATTAGGAGTTTAGGTAGACTATGTGACCCTATGGGTCTTGATTTTAATAAGGCATAATTATAAGCCTATGTAGGGAGTCAAATATTGGGTCAAAATGACCTTTAGGGCATTTGGGCCCAATAGACTAAAAAGATGTAATATTGGCCTAGAAGGCTTACAAAATGTTGTAATGGCCATAATAGGTCCTATTAATTGTAAAATTACTTGATCCATTCATTAGGAGGGTCTTTGAGGAGTTAGAGGCACTTTGGAAAAAAAGTTGTAAAACTTATAAAAGTTGCACAAAAAGTTGCTATGCAACTTTTGCAACTTTGGAGCAAGTTTTGCAAAATGGCCACAATTGTCAAGAAGTTTTAGAATACACTTGGGGATGGTTGTGTATGGGTATTTAAAGCCTTTTTGGCAAAATATGTATGGGTTGGAGAATTTGGAAAGGAGTTTTTGGTGACCAGACAATAAAGAATTTATGAATTTCTTGCTTATTTCATTGTTTTTCATGTTGGCACGTGTGGTAGTTGATTATATTTGAAAAATTTGATTTCATGTTTGGATAGAAGGGTGAGTCAGGAGTTTGATTAATTTGGTTTGAACCATTTTGGTGGATTTTGGCACATCCTATAAATAATTTCTGAGATTGGTCCAGAATCAACCCTTAACCAGGGTTTCCAATTCAAAAGTCTCTAACTTGAGATTTCACCATGGAAATTCAACGACCCTGGGTGAAATAGCAGTTAAGAAAATTTACTTTAAGAATAATCTAGTTTAGGGCAGGAAAAATAAGGGACTTTTTATAATTTTGATTCCCTGGTTGACCATCTCTATGTGCTTGACAAGACTGTAACTGCAAAGTGAGTTGTACAACCAAGGGTGGAGTGGATTGGTGTGAACCAATGGTGGATTATGTGTCTTTAGGTGTCACTCTAATTGTTTGAATGGTTGATAGTGCATGAAAGACTCATTCACAAAGGATTGTTTTGTAAAACCATACTAATTAGCACTATTAGTCCACACTCTTAAAATTGTATTCATTTTTCGATGCCTATTTGGTCAAAATTTCTACGTGCATTGGTTGATTTTTTGACCAAAGGCGTTGTCACAATTTTTGGTCCATTTATCGATGATGAACTTGAGCGTCTAAATTTTGACCCTTTTTGGCATCGAAAACAAGGTCAAATGCTTGTAAAATGTGGCATCGAAAGATATGATTTTCAATGGTGGCTCACATCATAGTTCGACGAGGTTACTATGTCATCGACGAGGTTTTGGTCAAAATATTTGTCGATAGTTAGAGTCAGCCAAACTCATTTTCAATGAGAAAAATGTCGAATGCATCCACTTGGAGTCAAAATTTTGACCCATTTTGCCATCGAAAAAGAGCTCAAATGCTTGAAAATGTGGTGTCAAAAGGTTTGTTTTTTGATGAGGATCCTATGTCATCGACGAGGTCCTTGTTGAAAGTTTCATCAAAGTTGGAGTCAGACAAACTCATTTTTGATGACTACAATGTCGAAAGTGTCCAGTAAGAGTCAAAATTTCAACCACAACAATTTATGTTAAAAAAAATGGTATACAATTATGAGATGTCATTTCAAATAGATATCATATCATTAAATATAGATGTTATTAACAAATTTCAAAGTTTTCTTGAATTACCTCATGTTTTGGGAAAAAAATATTTCATTTTGAATGAATAATTTCATCACTTCATCTATTTCTAATAATGCTTGCCATTGAACATATAAACTTACAAACAATTAAAAAAACAATAAGGATATGCAAAAAGAGTAGCATTCCATGTTATCGGTATGTAAAATAAAGATTCTAAGACTGTTTCTTAGGTTATTAGGATTCTTGATCAATACAATTGTTAGATTTTTATGAGACTAGGTGTTATTGTGTATCAACTATCAATTTATGTAACTCAAATTATAATTGATTTATAAATTTGTACTACTTTATAGATGCTGATTTATGTTTTTATCCCAAGCATCCTTTCCAAGCAGAACCTCAAAATAAACACAAGGCAGAAAAGTGTTCCATCATCAGCACATCTTGTAGTGCCCACTGATAAATTTACTTTCAATAATGATGCCAGAATATTTTGGTTATTTTCATGATGATTATGCATATGTTAGGATGATTTTACTCACCCCATACTTGCATTTGTATGGTTGTCATATATCTTTTACATTACAGTGCAAGGATAACTTTAAGAAACCCCCTCCTAGGAAAAAGTGTAAAATCCTGGCGAATCGTACATTAATTTAGGGGAAATTTTTTCTTGATGATGGTGATTATTTTTCCAAATTAGGAAAATAATATAAAGACAAAGGCAAATTTTTCTCTGCCAAATGAAAATTTCATAAAATCCTGGCGAATAATACATTAATGTGGGGGAAAATATATATTGTATGAGGCGAATGATTTTCTTTTGAATTAAAAATTTATAATATATGAGGCGAACGATTTTTTTTTAAGGGAAAAAAATAAATGTATTGGCAAATTTTATCTACCGTTTGAAAATTTATTTATTTTATTAGCTAATTTTTTGTTAATTATGGGAAAAATAAATATTTTACTAGCAATTTTCAAAGGATGGGACTCGTCATGTGGGCCAATGCCAAATGACAATTTATTATAGATGTAACATTGTAATTAATGCAATATCACATCCAACGAATATCACCTTTATTTGTTGCAAATATAACTGATCACACATGGACACATAACCTAATTAGTAATATCCATCATTTTATATTGTTAAATTTATTATTTGAGATCATTTGATGATCCTAGAACAATGGCTGAAATTTAATTTCAGGCCAAATTTCTTGAAGGAAACAGAGTTCTGCAGGAAGTCACCAGAATGATGACACGTATCAAGCCTTAAAAAGTGCACCGCAACCATGACTATTGATTACTACTAGTTATTTGTTTACATGGATGGTGGATAGTGCAATTGCAACTTGTAACCCATAACCCGATAAGAAATAAATGCCTTGTCAGTGACATTCTTTAACTGCCATCTTTAACTGTGATAATACACATGCATTTATGGGAAATATTTACATGTAGATATGAAAGATTAAGGACAATGGATTTAAATCTCTCACATGCATAATGCATTTATGGGAAATATTTACATTAAAGATTAAGGAAAATGGATTAAATACAATTAAAGAAAGAATAATTAATTGCCAAGTATCCATGATCACTATCAATCAAGGGGTCAGGGCTATTTATAGACAATCTAGCTTCATTCTTCTTCATTTTACTTTTGGTAGATTAAGAGTCAGAGCTGTCGGTGGTTGAAATTCTCCCTCTGGTTTTAAGGTTTAGGTTTTTAGGCTGTCAAAAATTAAAGATGGACACCCCAATCCATTTGAGATGCACATCCCCAGATGACCAGAGGTCCTTTTTGGGCAATGTCTCAGAAGAAATCCTCACTTCCATTTGTAGGGAGGTTGGTGGTGGCGCTTTTGTGAATTTTGCTGTGTTGATGTTATTGGGTTGAGAGTTCATTGAGAATGTTGACAGATACCACATCTACATGGACATTACATACCGGTTTTTTGCATCTCTCCTCGACCTCGAAGGAAAAAAGGTGGATATGTTGATGCTGCTGAGGAAGGTTTTTAAAGAGAAATTCCTGGAGGACGATGTCGATGTTGTTGTTTTTGCGGAATCAGGGGTGGGGATCCCTTGGCCAAGAGATATACCCAAGTTGTTGGAGCCGGGCATAAATGTGGTCAGACAACCCTTTATGTTGAACCTCAATGACGAGCAACTAACGCGACATGGGAAATGGGCATGACTTGGGAGGGATTTTCTCTGGAAATGGTTTTTCCTTGATGAATTCGACGAGCTGAACTACACAAGGCTTGAAGAATTCTCAGAGATTATCCTTTCTGGAAAATTCTACTCTAACGAAAAGGAAGATGAAGATCCCTAGTTTACCCATTCCTGTTACCCTGGTCTTTTGACAATGGACATGCAAAGTTTCACTTTTTTTAATTTGCTTTTTTTTATATACCAATAAGAAGTTTCCTAGTAGGTTTCTATTTTTACCGTACAATGTAATTTTATGTAAAAAATAAAAATTTAAATTTCCAAGTTTGTTTCAATTTTCTTTTTATGGGTACAAAAAATAATTCTTAGACTTCTCTGTGATTACAATATTTTAATTAGTTGCTTTACCTGTGTATTAGACATTTTTAAAGTATGCTTAAGCGATGGATTAGTACTTCCATTTTTAAATCTGAAGAGTGAGATTCTAAATTTTTAAAATGATTAAGTTTTTTTATCAGTCCAAAGACAAAGCAAGTTTCTATTTTTAATTTGCCAATGTGTCATATCGATGTGTGATAATGTACAGATAGAAATAATTGAATTCAATTCAATGTTAAAGTCTGAGTTACACATTACTCAAAGTATAATTAATTGTTAAATATTTAATTTAATTAGAGATGTAACATTTTTAAAGACAGTGGCTGCTAACCATTGGATGAGAATAGATCAACGATGTACAGTGAATTTCGGGCCGAAAGGGAAAAGAGACCCTATTTTTGCAAACCTACTCCAGAAACAAGGCACGTGTCATGAATTAACCCTCAACTAAGTATAATTAAAATTTAAATTGGACTACACTATAAAACTAAACATTTATTAAATGTAATATCTAATTAGATGAAGTTGTAATTTAAAATGATTAAGTGACACATGTCCTAGTGACATCAGATGATAAGTTAAACGATAATGGGACCTGCGACAGTGCAACACATGATAGTGACTGCCAGCGACTATTGGATGAGCACAGATCAATGACGTGCGGTGTATTTCGGGCCGAAAGGGAAAAGAAACCCCATTTTTGCAAACCTATTCCCGAACAATGAACTCAAAATCACAGAGTCACATAATAAGTATCACTTGCCTTTGCCTCAAATTAAATTGCAGCAATGCAGTCACGACTCGCTAAGCATTATGCAGTTGCACTCAATAGTCTGAAACTTTGCTATCGATCAAATAGAGATATCAAAATGTTTTTATACTAATCCTTATGTGGCAAATTCGGTGGGAGGTATTAGGTATACAAATATTTGGTGAAGCCCGCGTAATTATAACATGTCTTTTGTTATTTACGAGGTGATTATAGGTCATCCAACACCTTCGTATAATTAATAAAGTTGACAAAATCGTGTTGGTTTGAGACACGCATCCGCAAAATGCTAAGCAAATTTGGGGCCGCCTATGAATATATATGTATAAAACTATTGTGAATATAGGTCGTTGATTAGGGGCCGCTTAGAAATTATGGGCAAATTTTTTAGATTTATCGGGACCAAAAATTATATTCCATTGGCGATAATGTGTAAGAAATGGAGAAAATCAAATAAACGGATGGGCCATGGGCCCGGGCATTGGACTCAATATTAATAAATATTGGGCGATAGGGTCAATCCAATATATGAAAAATATTCATCAATTTTGGGGTCGCCAACATGTGACATGTGACATTCGGCAAATGGTGAATAATCGCCACTAAAGCTTTTGCTGGTTCATAACAAGCTTTCTGGTCAGCTAAAGGAAGATGTTTCATTGTTGTAGTGAATGCAACGGGAAGATTTTTCTTTTGAAACTGGAGTTTCCTCTTGACTTTCACGTTATCAAAAGGCTTCATAGCTTGGGATGACACAGTTTGATGAAGGACGATGAGAGTTTGTTGAACCCCTACTTGTGGGTGCCCAGACAACAATGACGAGGGAGCCAAGACCTCTTTTGCTAACTAGGAAGACTATCGGCGACTTGTGCCAGGGTGGATGCTATGGTGGCACTGAGAAAGTGCAGATAGAAACTGTTATGGTGGGCTCTGGGGAGTTGTCACAGACCTCTTGGTTCTCAGATAAGAAGCGGAAAGCTCCTCTCATGTCGGATATCTCAGAAGGGGTTGCAGTGCCTCTTGCTACCAAGAAGATATATGTGGATTTAAATGCAGAGGCGGAAGAGGAAGTTGCCTACAAATTATCGGTCTTCTCTTCTCTGGGATTAATTTGTCAGTTTAGGGGCCTTTGGCAAAGTTTGTAGGAGCGACATACTTGGATTTATGATAGCTGGGACCCTGTTCTTGTTGGTGGTTTCCAAATTTACCCTGTTGCAAAATTGTTTTTTCATTGTGGTTTTTGAAAAGCCCAAGGATAGAAAAAGGATTTTATGCAAATATGCTTGGTGCTGGGAGGAGAAGTACCCACTAATGCTGAAACCCTGGCATCCAAATTTTTGTCTAGATGCTAAAGTTTTTGACAAAATCCCTCTTTGGGTAAGGCTCCCCAACCTCCCTCTTCATTTATGTTTTGAATCTTGCCTTGAGGTGATTGGAGATTTGCTAGGGAGTTTCTTGCTGATGGATGAAGATTCTTCCAACCTTCTTCATTCCATATTTTCTCGTATCTTAGTGGAAATGAATATCTCTAAAGGGTTGCCTGCAGAAATTACAATCAATACCTCCAAGGGCTGCTGGGTATAGAAATTGGATTGCGAAGGGATCTTGTTTTGATGTAGAAGATGCTTTCAGATAGGGCACATGGTAGCGAAGTGCGACAAGGTGAGAACACATAGGGAAGCTTCATGGTGAAAAGGTGTTTCCCAACATCATTATACGGTGGATAAAAATGGGGAGAAACAAAAGAGCTTCTCACAGGTTGTTGCAGGGGAGCATATACAAAATTATGTCACGGCGATAATGAAGGATGGGAAGCAAGCAATGGAAAGTAACACTACCATGTTGGCTGTGGAAGGTGGAAATTTTCAGCCAAGTAATAGTGCCCCTACTCTAGAGGGTAGAGAGAAAAGGAAACCTCTGGGTCTAGAGGAGGCATAATTTTCTGTTGTTGCAGAAGATCAGCCCCTGCATGAGGTATCTGACACAGAGGATCAGATGTAGCCCCCTAGCAATAAAACTCTTAATTGGGAGAATGAGGCAATGAGATTTGAAGATGGATGACTTACTGTGAACAAAAAAAGGAGAGGAAATCAAAAGACACATTTTGACATGCCCCTTCAGTCTCATACGAAGGGCAGAGACACCGTCAAGGTGTAGTTCTTGTAATGCTTTTAGATTTTTGTTGTTGTATGGTGTATGTTGTAAGTTTTTAATGGCTCCATTTTTCTATGATTCTTTTGGGATGGTAGTCCCCCTTCCTGTTACTACCCTTGGGCCTAGCCAAGCTTTCCCCAGTTAAAACTTAAATAAAATAAACTATTTTACCGATCAAAAAATCTAATTGGTGTCGTTTGTTAAGTTCTTCAAGATGAATTTGCACCAAAATATTGCCTCTGACTATTACTTATGACAATTGCAATTGTATATTTCAATAATGGTCCATTAAAAGTCCATTTAGTACTAAGAATTCCCTTTGTAAATTTTGTTAAATCAAGAGGAACAAGAATCAATTTTTTTCAAGAATAAATGCAATATATAAAGTACATATTAATTGATGAAATGAACTTTCATTAGAAAAAAATCTTACAAAATATAGATTCATAACTTCATCAAGCATTTCTTTAAAAAAAAAACTTGAATTGTAAAGAAAGATCAATTATTGTGGTAGGAGACTCGCGTTAGTTGCCTCCTACTAGTGATAAAACACCATATGATAGTAGTAGCATATGTGGAAAATCAATATGGAAAGAATTTAAATTAGTTATTACTTTGGATAAGTTATTTAGAGAAGAAGATGAAAATTAGGACCAATAAAGGTTTGATCAACCATTGGCAAACATTAAAGATGCACATCTAAGACATGATGATTATAATTTACTAATGAGAAGAACAATTGTTGCATTAAATCAATAGTAGGGAAGAGTTTAACAATAATGTTCATGTGTCTACAACATAGGATAATGTGCATAACCATATTAATAGAAGGAAAGTCTATTCATTGAAAATGCCAACATTCTATAACATTGCAATCAAAGAAGAGAGTACCAATCCATCGAGTGGTCAAGATGATGAACTTGAACTTGAGTTAGTAATTATCAAGGATGCAAGGATCATGTTAACCTCTAATCTATAGATAAAAGCAAGTCTTGTAAATGGAGCTCTAGGATATATTTTAAATATATGCAAACTCGAAAGTGCCCCACCAAAACCACCAACATATGCTATGGTAGAACTTAAACAATTTATCTAGAATGCCATTACAATACATATCTCCAAATATGATATCAGTTGCATCAATACAAATGGGACACACACATAAATACCCTTATAGTTAGCTCAGACATTAACAATACATAAATCACAAGAATTCTTCTCAAATAAATAAATGATATAGGAAAAAGAGAGAAAATACAATCAACATCTATGACTACATTACATGTTAAGTCCTTGCATGGACTTAGAAATTTTCTACAAATTTTATCTAACTACTATGAAAAGTAAAAATAGGAAAACAACTCTCCAAAAGTAAAATTGGCGAAGAGAGACTCAAACCTTTTAAATAATAATAATATTATTTTGTATATTGACATATTCACGTATAATTAGAGTATCAAACATTCATTACTCTTTAATGTGATCTACATTTTTGTTTTTGATATGTTCAATAAATGTAAATGTCTTGTATATTATGCATCGATGAATACATAATAGATTTCCTCATTTGCCAAAGGAAAATATAAATTTACAAAATAAATAAATAAATAAATAGATGCAAAATTTATACTTTACATGCTACACATTTGGATGCTACAAGCATAGATATCTTAAATACATCTATCTAAAAGATGCAAAGAGATATTACTTTGGAGACACGTATTTATCTTAAAAAAGAAATTAATGCATATTTTATTTACTTTGGAGTTGGGACATTTATATTTTTAAAAAAATGACTTTAAATAATTTTTCATTCAACTAATCTTTCATGTCATGATATTAGATTGTTCTCCTAGTGTTGCCACTATAGGGTGAGCTTCTTGATGTAACTATAATACATATCTTAAATACATCTATCAAAAAATACTAAGAAATATTAGTCTAGATATACCTATCTAACTAATGTCATAAATTTAGTATAGACTAGATGTCATAACAATAAAAGAAAAACTCTACCTTTAATCTTTAATTAAAAGTTATTTACATGTCAAAATATTGATATTTAATGAAAATAACTCTTTAAATAAATAATTTATTATTTAAAAATTATAAATAAAATAAAATAAAATTATCACTTAATTTTTATTATATTTGTAACATAAATAAAAATAAATAACTCAAATATCTTTTATAAATTTATCTAGACTATATACCAATTAAATATCAATAATTCTACCTATATTATATTATGCTTCAATAAAACACCATAAACAATAATTTTTTGTACCACAAACTTACCAAATGTGACATATAAAAAACTATTATTAAAATAATAATATAGAATCAAACACTATACTTATAAGTTTTGATGATCCATCATATCCCAAAACATTAAAGTTTCTTAAAAACCTTATCTATAGGTCTGCTCTCCCTTTGCTCCTAGGAAAAGGAACAACATCCTTTATATTATCAATACCACTTGAAAAGAGAACCAAGTTTTCAAAACTAAAGCCAAATCCAGAGTGCTTGGTGGTTCCATATCGACGCAGATCTAAGTACCATTCGTATGGCTCTTTTGGCAACCTTAATTCATTTAATCTGCATCCAAAACACAACATCATGTCAATTCATCAACTCTATATAAGTTTGAGATAAACTGTTCATTAATTATTTATGTTCGTTTTTTAAGAAGAAACTTTTATGTTGTAAATTAATGAAATATAATTCATAATTATTCAAGAAGACATAAAAAATTTCACAATTCATAAGATTTAGTCGTATGTTGTAAATTAATGAAATATAATTCATAATTATTCAAGAAGATATTAAGTTTTTACAATTCATAAGATCTAGAAGAATTGTTTTAAAATTAGATTATAGAGTAGTTTTTATATCAATATTTTAGATTACATTCAATGATCTATCATCAAAATGAACGAGTGCTACAAGAAAAAATAATCTCTTATCAGAAAAAATCCACAAACAATTATAAGATAGAGATAACTATTTATCTTTTGCCAGAAAAAATCCACTAAGTATTTTGAGATTGAGATAGCTATTCATTAACTAATTATACCGGCTTTCACCACAAGAAACCCACTTACACTGTTTAAGAGTGAGATAACCACTCATTAATTAGTTTTGTTGGTTTTTGCTACAGGAAGCCTTGAGATAACAAAATATTAGCTTATAGCCGATTATATATAAAACAAAGGTTAAGCTCATAGTTGTACAATTGAAAACATGTTTACATCATCGTGGGATTGGTGGGTTGAAGATATGTTCACATAATCTTAGGTGCGAGATTGATAGATTAGTAGTTCTTAAGGAGGGTTGAGAGGAAAGATCTTGTATTTTCTACAGTAAAAGGTGGTTGAAATTAAATGACACTTTACTATAGACTGTGCAACATATGAAAATTTTTATATTCAGTTATGTAAACATTTTGAAGGCGAGCAGTCTAAATGAACTGTTTAAAAAGACAAAGCTTCACACAACAACAGATTTCTTAATCAAAATTCATAAAAGAAAAACAAAGAGTAAAAAACTTGAAAATATATTAAGAAGGCAACTGGATCCCTTAAATTGCTTCGCCCTAATAAATTTCATAAAAATTCCTCCATTTCACTTCATTATACTGACTCATTTCACTTCATTATACTGAATTTTTCCAAAGAAAAAAAACCCACTAACACTGTTATAAGACAGAGATAACTTGTCAAGTACCTTTTCTCAAGAACTTCATATCGCTCCTCCCGTTGGCTTCCAGACATCAGTAATCCTACCTGAAATAAATTACAGACCGAACATGTCAATAATTTGGATTTAATTTGATTAGTACTAGTTGTTTTAGTTCCATATAGGAAAAAGAGGATACCTTTGGAACAAGCACATCCATGGAAGCAACTGTGGTTCCATCATCATTGAGGCGCATGGAAAATGACTTTATTTGTTTGGGATGATTATAAACAATCACTGGTTTCTTGAAAACTTCATCCACCAAGTATCTGCAAACATGATGGTATGTACAAGTTAGTAGTGCAAACTAAAAAAAATGTTAGAAATTGATGAATGAAATATGTTCATTCCATGAACAGTAGAAAAGAGAGCTTATAAGTACCTCTCCTGTTCGCCGTTGAAATCATTACCCCACTCTATCGTGCGCTCAAACTTGGCATTCTGTTATTTTTCCATTTACAGACAACTTAATTAGAGACAGAGGGACTTTTACAGTAGCAGATACATTCTCAAAAGCACCAACCTAAATAAATGCAACCGAAAGTTTTTGATTGCATACATAACTGAAAATTAGAGACCAAAAATCAATTTTAACTCAAAAGGCAAGAAGATTACATACCTTTTTTAGAAGATCAACTGCCTCTGTGTAGGTGATTCGTTCAAAGGAGTTGGAAGTCACTTGACGCAGACGATCTAAAAGAAGTTTATCAAATTGATTTACCATGAATTTCATGTCGTCCGCGCAGTTGTCAACCAACCACTGACATAAGAATTTCAACAAGTCTTCTGCGCAATTCATGGCATCCTGCAAGATATTGATAATATTTAAGTAGCCCTCAAAATATCTGAGGGTATAAGTTGGGTTAATGCTCTCAAATGTTATTTATGTTAGATATATGAGTTGAGGTTGAATCACAGTCGGTGGAGATGTGGGATACTTAGAGAAGAAAGCCCTTTAAAATAAGGGTATGTGGGATACTTAGAGAAGAAAGCCCTGTAAAATAAGGGTATGGCAGAAATGAATTACAGTGTTTAAAAATCTGATGATGTAAATTGGGTTCATGCTCTCAAATGTTATTTAGGTTAGATATATGGAGGAGGTTGAATCATAGTCGGTGGGAGAGGTGGGATACTGAGAGGAGAAAGCCCTGTCAAATTAGGGTATGGGAGAAATGAATAAGGGTACAATTCATATGAAATATATATAGTCATTTTGATATGTAGGTACAGTATTGTAAAAATCTGATGTAATAAGCTGGGTTAATGCTCTCAAATGTTATTTTGGTTACATATATGAAAACTGGGATACTGAGAGGAGAAAGCCCTGTCAAACTAAGGTATGGGAGAAATGAATAAGGATACTATTATATGAAATATACATATAGTCATCAAGATATGCACAATTGATTTTAAAAACAATCTTTTGAAGGTATCTAGATTGAGATAATCTAATGAAGCTCATGATCAACATATAAATGTAATTTGATCAACATATAAAAGTAATTCAATTACAGTATGAAAGAACTTATAGGGTTTTTAGGGTTTTTAATACCTCTAGATCTGCAAATGCAATTTCTGGCTCAACCATCCAATGCTCTACAAGCTGTCTTCTGGTCGGAGTGCTTTCAGCTCTGAAAGTTGGCCCAAACGTGTACACACTGCTAAGGCCATGGGCAAAGCTTTCCACATGAAGTTGACCGGAGACAGTTAAGTATGCCTGTCGAGAAAAGAAATCTGTGGAGTAGTCAATTTTGCCATCCTTTTGAAGAAGTCCTGGTTTCAGTTTAATCGTCTGTTCCAGCTTTGTAAGAAAATCTTTTGCCTTGTTGAGATCTTCGAGAAAATTGTCTATATTGACCTTGTCACTGTTATTGTTCTTTATCTCTTGCAGATCTTCTGTTTTCTGTTTAACAGCATCCTTGGCAGCTTGAAGGTCGGCTTCAGTAGGATGGTTTAGTGCCTTCATTTCCCTTTCTATCCTGTCTGCTTCACTGAACAGTGTTGTGACTTGAAATACCTCCCCTGCACCCTCACAAGGACTGGTTGTGATGATGGGTGTGTGCACATAAAGGAAGCCATGATTTTGGAAAAAAGTATGGGTTGCATATGCCAGAGCATTACGAATTCTAGCCACTGATGAAATCTGCAATTTCAGTTTCAATTGGCACATTTAGTCTTCCACACCAGACTTCTGTCTTTGTTACTACTAGTTATTCTCAATCCAACAAATATAATGATATAATTATTTTGTTTTTATTTTCTGAAGTTAACAAGATTATTTTTTTGTTAAGATATATATTTTAATTAAATTGTTATAACATTAAAAAATAATTTTATTAGCATACAATGAATACTCAATTAAATTTATATTATTGTTTTGAATGAATTAGATATTATTTATTATTTATATATTCAAGAATGAGTTACATTAAGATTTAAGATGGACTAATCATAAAGGGGCTAGTAATTAATAATAGACTACTAGAGTATACCAACATTATGTGTGGTCTTAAGTTTGATTCGTAGTAGACTCATAAAAAATTTAATATGGTATCAATAGCAGAGCATCCTAGCAGCTAATGGACGGTCCTAGCTTGTCTAGAGATCTAACACGGTATTGTTGCAAAAGTGTGTATTGTGCAACACAATGATGATTCGTGACATGGCTTAACTGCCTTCCCGTGCTAGATTAGGATCCCTTAACATTTGCAATGTAGCTCAAGGAACATATCATTGAAGGAGCCACACAGAAATCACAGAGGACTAGGAACATAAGAACTAGTAGCTCGATAAAAGAACATCCAAATAATAATGAATGATCATTTTTTTTTATGTTAGAGGTTGTGACCCAGTCCAACGCCCAACCCACCTTACCTTGAACTTACTGAAAAGTTGGAGTCGAGAAAGGACGAGTTGGGGCGAGCCTAATCATCTGAGATGTACCAAGCCGCCCACAAACCAGATACATCAGATAAGACCAAACTTTGAAGTTGATAATGATTGATCATATATTGCCAAGATTTGATTAAGAGCCCTAAGCATTTGCCATGTGGGTAAGGATATATTGTGTAATGAGCCACACAAAGATTGAAGATGGACCGATAACATGTGGACTAGTTGCTCAATGAAGAACATCCCAATAATAGTAATGAATGATCATGAATTTAACTTCTAACTGATCTCTGAAAAAATAAATATTTTAAACTTTGAAGATGTATTCAATAAAAAAATTATGATTTTATTCTGATATCTATTTAAACTGTGAAATCCAAGGAATTTGATGAAGTCATCAAACAGAGAGGCCTGTCGGCCTAAACGATCATTACATAAGGGAGATTACTTTAACAGACCACAGAATTCTGAAAGCATCACCATGAAACAAGTCCACGGGAACATGGGGTCACCGTCAGATCGGGGGGAAATGCATTCATAGGCTTCTAAATTTACCCCTTATATCGGGACTTCTTAATTCCAATATCCTTATCTTTATATTGAAAATCAAACTCACTTATTACACAAATCGATGTGAGAGGTTACGATATAGCTTGAGATGTAAGCGGTGTATCTAAATCACCTCAGTGAAGAGAGAACACTGTAAGTTTAACATACTGCTACACTTGAGAGAGAAATTTTCACAAATGTTCGTCCAAAATATAGATTTCTGAATAATGGTATGACGAGGATTAAATGATCCTAATCCAAATACCCATTTCATTTTCATCGCAAACAGTGGCAAATATCAAGACAGAAAGGAAACGGAATACATAAATGCACATAAACTACCACAATCGATTAGTATGTCTGTAAAAAGTATATTAGCTTACAATGGTACAGAGAAAGGGGATAAGAGTTCATGTTTAACATACCGTGTTGGTACGGGGTCGCAGGTGCACATAATTTCTCAGAAATTCCAATGGCAGTCTTGTCTTTGTGATTGGGTACTTGGCAGGATCAGCAGTCCCAACATGCAAAATCTTTTGAACTTTCAGTTCAATCTTTTTCTTTGTTCCATCTGGGATCTCTTTCAGCACTCCCTCTACTACAATAGAGGTTCCTGATGGTGTAAGCTCTTTTAGATTGGCAAGTGAAGAGTCCACTACAACCTGCAGGAAAAATAGTTTCAGTAGCCATTGTTTGATGTTTGCTACTGCATCCTCTATTGTTATTCACTATATATGTGGCCTATGTTTAGTCTACTCCATTCTCCATACATCACAGAGTGCTTATAGAAATCAAATCAAAGCAACATAAAATAGTAAGTATGGTTAACATTAAAAAGCAGTCAAACCAACCCTACAAACTTGATCTGGTACTTGGATTCACAGCCAAAACACATTAAGGAACAAGTATATTGAGAGAACAGAGCAAGATAGGATTTTGCCCTCAGAGCACAAAATAGAAGTATGCTTGACATCATAAAGCAGTCAAACCAATCCTACAAACTAAATCTGGTACTTGAATTCAAAGTATATTGAGAGAACAGAGCAAGATAGGGTTTTGCCCTAATTGCTGGATCACATACCTGCATAGTGGTAGCACAAGAACCATCGCTCACTTGCAAATATGCAACACCACTGAGGGTCCTCCCAGGAGTGGGTTCAGTTTTTGTAGTTCCACTTGGTTTATTAGAATTAAGCCTAGCAGCTCCTCCATCAGTAGGGGCATCAACATTGTTATTGTTAACTCCTGTCACCAATCTCATTAGAGACCGCAGACAAAGAGGAATTCTTGCCTGCACATTAGGAGGGCAGTTGGCATCATTGACTTCAAGGAAGGCAAAACTAGTTTTGCCTTGCTCTCGCCCAGTCTTTACCCATCCTCCCACCACCACCTTTTGTCCCACCAGTCCAAGGCCACCGTCAGGGCGGGCTACTATCTTCTTGAGCACCACCCTCTTGGAATACTTGGCCCAATCTACCTTACCCATTTTGGGCTCTTCAGGGCTCTCAATGGTGTACCCAGATGGTGTTATGGTAAGCTTCTCCACATCAGTGGCCATTGCAGCTGCAGCATCCTCTGTGCTCATTTTTTACAAGTTGTATGTTCTATGCAAAGCAAGTTTATATGAACATTAGAGGCTACAGCAGATTACATGAAAATTATGCTACAAAAATTCTCAATTCTCAGCTTAAGTGAGGATAGAATAAATCAAATGAAAGAGAGGTAAGATCCTTGTTCTTTGCTTAAGAAGGGCTATAAGAAATTAGAAGAAAGCAGAAAATGGGCCACACCAAATCAAATGAAAGCAATTACTTTAGCAAATGCCCTTGTTATTTAAAAAATAAAAATAAAAAAAATTCAAAAGGAGCTTGAATAAATCACATCAAAGCATTTTAAAGATCTCTGTCCACATTCATTGTCATTAACTTGACTGTTTTGGAAATCAAAATAATTATTAAATGATAGTAACTAGATTAGCTTGTAAGAATCTTAATCTTTGTTAGAAAAGGAGTTTTGCTTGAATGAAGATGGACTGGTCATTAAGGTCAGTAGTACAGTGGTAGAACACTCTAGCCATAAATAGGAAGTCTTAGGTTCAATTTCAACTGGTTATTAAAATGTTTAACATGGCATTAAAGTTCAAGTAGGAGAGCCAAGTCAAGTTAGGATATTCAAGCATCTGCAGTGTAGCTCAAAGGGAGGCATTGGAAATCAAATCACATGTGAACCAAAGATGAGTCGAAGGACTGGTAGCTCATTGTTAGATCACTCTAACAGTGAATTGAAAGTCCCAGAATTGGTAGCTCATTGGTAGATCACTCCAGCAATGAAATTAAAAAGGTTAGTAGTTCAGTGGTAGAGCTCTCTAGCAACAAATAGGAGGTCTTAGGTTCAACTTCTATTTGATCAATAAAATGTTTAACATGGTATCAAATCCCAAGTCAGTAGATCCAAGCCAAGCTAAGATCCTCATGCACCTACAGTGTGGCTCAAAGGGAGAGGTGTTGGAAATTTAGCCCACTTGAGTCGAAGATGAGCCAATCACCAAAAGCACTGGTAGTTCATTGGTAGGTCACTCCAGCAGTAATTTGGATGTCCTAGATTTAACTCTAACTAATCTATGAAGATGAGCAGATCAAAAAGAATTGAAAGCTCATCAATAGATCACTCCACCTATAAATTGGAAGTCCTAAATTTGACTCCTAACTGATATACGAAAAAATTAACAATAATCACATAAAATCACAATTCATTAAATGAAAGCATATGAAAGAAGACCATTGTTCTAACTTTTTATTTTTAAGTTAAACACAATGAAGACAATTAGATTAACCTAGATCTTTGTTCATTTTATCAAGGAAAGCTAAACTAAATCAAATGAAAGCATCTTAAAGGAGACCATTATTCATTCCTCTCGATCCAAGAAAAGTTCAATAACTAAAATCAAGTAACTACATTGAGAAGACACTTGGTCTTTTCTTCAAGGGGATGTAATAGACCAATTGTAAGCACATAAAAAACTTAAAAACTATCATTGTTCTTTGATCTTTACTTGACGATGGCAAAGGCCCCTCAACCAAGAGAATGAATATAATGTTTATCAGTAGAATACTTCACCTTTCTGAGGTAACATCACAACACTCACCAAATATTTCTAAAATACTCTAATTACCTTACCTTGTTTGAAATAAAACAAGTATATCTTCTTCTCTATAATGGTGAGGCACTGAAGGCACCTGTAGAACCACTCAAATGAGAATGGTGCTTCAATGAATGAAGAGCCCAGCTTGGTATTTTCTTACAAGTGGGAGTATCACTTAACCGAGCAGGCAATTGAAATCACAGTATAAAACCTTGTGTATTTATAAGGCAAAATGCAGAGGGCCTTGCAAATCAAACACAAGCCGAAATGCTTGAATTTGTGATAAAGTGAAAGGAAGGAATAAATAGATTCTTTGCCTTACAGATGCCTACTTACCTGATTGCTGCATGGTCGGCTGTGGATGAAATCTTATTCTTTCTAAGTATCTTATTCTTCCTTTCTTTGAAATCTTACTGCTTCACAGCTGGTCAATGGATGCTTGGGAATCAAGTTTTCTAAACAAAACCGTTGGATATTGAATTTGTCTCATCAAGAATGAGTAAAAATCTGAATTCCCAAGGAATCTGATGCTATTATTTGTTAAGAGGCTTCAGTCTTTAACGAATTCAAGCTTTTCTTTTTTAACAACTTGTCTGAGAGTTCTTTGCTTGATCTTATTTCATAAAAAGGAAGAAAAATTCCCTGCTTGCCATTCAACAGCCTTTTTGCTAAGGGGAACATTAAGTAAAATGGGAATCTGATGGACGGTTTAGGATTGTATTTCCCATTTAATTTAACCTTCTGATGAACATTTTGGGGGTATTTATCAATTAATTGAAAACCAGAATAGAATATGGTTTTGATTTTAAGCAAATCTAATAGATATAAAATTAGAAATATTTGATAAACATTATCATTCAGGATATAGTTTTTTGATGGAAGTTTATTTATGATTTTTTATATTTTGTAATACAGTAGTTTCAGAACTTATTTGTAATGGTGGAATTTGCATGTCCATTTCAATTCTCATTTAGATATATGTTATTTTAAAGGAATATTAGCATTGTGTATTTATTAATTGTATTATTTTCTGTAAAATTAAGTTTATTTATCGTTTTTTACTCAATTCTATGTGTACACATTTTTATATGTTCAATATTATCTCACCTTTACTTAATTACTAATATATAATTATTAGTCAACCTACAATATTCTCACACTATGCATAATTGGTGTCAAATTAAAAGAATGTACAATTACAAAAAAATTTACCCATTTAGTATATGTTTTTTCGGCTTATTATTATGGTTGGTATTCGAAGACATTAAAATTTGTGCACCTAAACACAAGCAAAACTACAAATTCCGTAGACTAAAAATATCATTCTAGGAACATTTCATTTTGGAGCAAAAAAGAAACTAGGACATTTACATGTATGACAGTATTGTCTTCAATACTCTTTTATGACTATAAAGCCAACCTAATCAAAGGGATAAACTTAGCAAAACATGGCCCTTATGATCCAACAATCTCCCTAACACATTTTTCAATATCACTATTACTTATGCACTAATATATATTAAAGGCCTGGTGTCATAGGTTGAACAAGTCTACAATCAATCATATAAATCTCATGCATTATAAATCAATTTCATGTCAAGAAGTTCTCATGTAAAGAGTAAGATGAAGCCTACATAATGTAGATTCAACTTTTAATGAATTTAGTGAATGCTCTAAACCTAAGACACTTTCCAAAATATGACCATTGGTTTTTTGTACTATTCATCAATAGAATTTGCATAAAACTAGTATTCAATCCTTCATTGCACTTCCCAAAGCTAAGTTCCTAATTCCTCGTTTACTTTATACATATTCATTACACATTTACAATTTTTTATTATTAATTAATTTATGTTGATTTGTATCAGTCTTACACCACCTTGGGGTTTTGCTTAAGGGTTTATAACTTCATCACTTTTAGGATTTATATTTGTATTTTCCAATTAAATTATCATTTTTATATCTTTCAAGGCTTGCTTTTCCCACTCAGAACTACCTCATTGATATATCTTACTTTTAGGGTTTGAGATTACAGCCTTTATTCTTATTAGCACCTAGTCTATCTACCATTGTTGGGACTCTCAAGATTTCACTTGAGATTTGATATAATTATAATTTTTTCATTCACATTTGAATTTCTTAGGGTTTGGATAAATTTTATTCGCATGGTTAGGGTTTGTCTATTGGTATTCATTATTCATCCTAATAGAATTATGAGGAAGGTTATATTTCCAATCACGTAATTAATGTTAATGCCTCTTGTGACTTGCATTTAGTTTTGAGACATGTGTGCAGATATAGGTATTGAGTCATGGGGGGGTCACAATGCAAAAGCAAGGTAGCGATATTCAGGTATGTAATAATAATTAGTTGTTATTTAAGCATGACAAGTAGTATAACCTCTTTATTCTCCTAATTTCTATTTATATTATATAAATCAAATTAGATTATGAAGTGTTTCTTATTTTAATGTAGTACATTATTGTAAAATAAAAATAAAAAATTGCATATTTTAATGAGTATTATGTCCTTGAGTCAAGGGTTCCTTGGCGGGGCATTACACATTTGATTATTATGGTATTATCATTATGTTTTTCATTTGATTTCATGTTTTATTTCTCTCTTGAAGGAGTTAGGAAATTGTTGCATTGAGTAGAGCCTTTTTTGGTTAGGTTTCCTAATCTCTTTGAAAGAAATGATAATGACTCTTTTTCCCCATCGTACAATTTTATTTATAGATATCATTATTTTATTTTAGAAACTTCAACTAAGAATAAAAAATTGAAATCCTAAAACCTAATATTATAATAGATTTAATTATTTTATAGCTATAAATATATATTTTCATTCCTTTTAATATTTTATATTATATTTTTTAATTTTATGAATAAATTTTGATCTTTATTAATGTTAAATTAAATTAAATTCAAATTTAAGTTTTTGAGATGTCTTTTTATTACGTTCTAGACAAGGTGTGTGTGTGTGTGTGTGTGTGTGTGTGAATTGAATTATACAAACCTATAATGAAGTGTTAATATAATCTTTCAAATAAAATGATACAACTAGCTAAAGCAAGGAATTGAAAGATCATGAGTGTTACATCACTCTCTAATTATAAGGATTTGAGTTATGCTCTCAACTGCAATTGTGATCCTCAAATCACAACCTAGAATATGAGATAATGAAGATGTAAGATAGATCTATGATGAAATGATTGAAAATGCTATGCTAGACAATCAAGAACATTAAACTATGATATAAATCCTCAATTATGCAATGATTCTAAATGCTTCTAAGATAAAATTGCTAGAATAACAATGTTCTCAACAATTTGGAATGAAAATGACTATAATGCACTTGCTCTAAAATGATGATGAAACTTTAACTCTAATTGTGCATCCTATTTATAGGATTTCTCAAGGTGTAGTGGGTGATTTTAGGTAGCCATAGTTAAGGTATGATTAGGATTAGGGGTTGATGATGTGTCCCCTTTGGATGGACAAGATTTTCTTTCAAGATTAGATGGTCCAGATAGAAAATCCTTGGAGTGTTCCATGTGTACTCATTTCTTGTCTCCCATTGGTTGATTTGGCTTTTGTCATGTAGTGGTAGGTGAGACAATTTAGGAAGAATTAATTAAATTTGCCATCTATTATTCAATGAATTGGATTCAATTAATTAATGATCTATATAATCAAATGATTAATTCAATTGCATAGTTAATTGATTTTTTATTTTAATTAATCCAAAAGGATTGAATTTAATTAATGTTTTCTTTGACCATTTTTTAGGTGTATACAATTTCCCCTCTTTGAATCAATGTATAAAGCTCATCAGTTCAAAGAAAATATGATGTCTGATTTCGATGATGATTTGGTGTTATTTTATGCTAGCATTCTTACCTGATTGATTTGATGATATGATGCTGCCCCAATGATGACAAAACCATGGTATGAACTCCTGATTTGAATTGTGAGTGAATTTTGATGCCCCAGTTTCAATTTTGAATTTTCAATGTTCGATGTCCCTAATTTCAAAAAATTTGTGATGGGAAATAAATCGAAATGATTTTATGCTTTTTAGGCATTTTTTGCAATTTTTAAGAATTTTTGAAGATTTTTCGTGATTTTGAATTTTGATTTATTTCCCGATGAAATTTTGAGTTCGAATTATGCCCTCTAAAAATTTTCAATTAAATTGCCCATTTTTTTTATTAATTTGGTAAAAATTACCCTCAAAAAAATGAAAATTTGATATATACTGGGTAAATTTACTTTTTCACTATTCATTTTCACCTCCTCATATGACTTTTTCTCTTTGACCTAGCTTTTCTTTCTCGAGTAAAAATGGTGGTTCCTCACCGCGAACATCGTTTCGAGAAAGGTCGGCGATTTCAGAGACCTGCAAACTATGGCCCTTTAGTGAGTCCTCAATCTTTTCTCAGTGATTTGTCATTTTTACTATTTTCCCCATATTTTTAATTGTTTTTTACTTGTTAAATTGTTAGTATATAGAAGCACTGAGAGGGGGTGAATCGATGTAAATAGGTAATGAACAAATTCAACCAATAAACTGATTAAGCTTTTAAGTAACTTCCACAAAACCAAACAAGAAAATGTAACTATGCAATAGAAGTAAAGTAATTCAATCAATAACAAAGCATAAACCATAACATCACTATTTTTACTGTGGAAACCCTTGTAAGAGGGAGAAAACCACGGTGGGGATGACACCCACAAATCTCTTCACTGCGGTAAAAGAGTTGCCTTGTTAGGAGCTTACAATACCCTTTTAGGGGCTCACCCAATTAAGAGTGACTAGTACCTTGTTAGAAGTACAAAGAGACTTGTTAAGATCTACCTCGCTAGAGGATTTAGAACTCCTTCTTAGAAGTCACCTTATTAGAGGATTTTTACAAAAGATTTGTTAATTTCCACCATGTTAAGGGTTTAACCTTGCTAACCTATTAGAGTTATCCTTGAGAAATGAACTCAAATCACTGATTTGAAATGGCACTTCTTTCCTGTAAGATCCAATTCAGTCTTTGAACTCTTGATGCAATACTCTACCTCTGTCTTTGATCACAACCATCAAAAAACCTAAATTAATGATTTAACATTCCTTTATATAGTTATTTCTAAGTCGGTTAAAACATTAAAAATAATCCACAAGTCATCTCTCAATTTTGACTTAACTCATGAAAATTTGTTCCAATAAAACTTAACAAGTCGGCCAAAAATGTAATACAAACATTTAATATAAAACACCGATATTAACTTAACCTCCTTGACTGTTTGATCATTTGGAACCAATCGGTAACTCAACCGGTTCATATAGAACAATCAACAAAATACTAACTTTCACAAAAAGTTGAGTTAACTGTCGCGATCGTACATCTAGACTATTCTGACCATAGGGATGCACTAGTAATGATCACATCTCCTAATTTATCACCATCTTGAGCGCTACTCAAAACACTTTCTAGACAATGTCTTCATGTTCACTGGTCATAACACTTTGCATATTTGCTTCACCTATCCATCTTGTCGATCGGTAACTGTAACCTATTCACCAAAACTAATAAAGTTAATAAGTTTCCATCAATGAAAAAATTTAACTCATCATTTCACCTCCAAAATCCATCATAATTCTAACAATCTCTCCCTTTGGCATTGATGGCAAAACATAGAGAAAAACCTTCTCACCAATCACCAAATTCTTCTCACCAATCAACAAAACATATATAGAGCAATATAACCATCTGCAATACATTACTCTACACTATATTTTCACCATATCGATCACTCCCCCTTTGAAAACAATGACAAAGGTACAAAACTGATCTTCAAAAATGAAAACTTAGTGATCACAGCCTTTGAAAGACTTCTCTAAATTTTTTTTTTTTGTATCCAATGAACTCTCCCATGGGTTCTGAAAGTGCACTATAGCTTGAATTTGTCCATGTAGAATAGAAGCTAACTCCTCCATGGCTTCAAGTGTACTCATATCAAATAACCCAAGTGTTACATCTACATCTTTAATATTTTGTTGCATAACATCAATTGTGGGAATCAAATAGGTTTGTAACTCCAGTAAAGGTAGTGATCATCTTGTCTTGTTCTCCTTGCAATTTTTTGAGCTTGTGATTAACAATATTAACTTGGGAACCATAAGTGATAGTCTAATGTGCAATAGGATCAAAACTAGCAATTAAAGATTTAAGCTCCTACCGAGCTTCATTCTTCTTAAGCTCCAAATCTTGAGTAAACAATGAAAAATTAGAAACTTTTGCTAACAATTTGCCAACTTCCTTCAAAGTTCCCTTTACCTGATTTAATTGAACTATAAGCTCTCCTTTGTCAGATGCAATAGTGTCCATCAACTTCTCAGTCCTCTTCTTCTCATACTCCAACTTATCTCTATTCATAGTTGCATCCTCCAAACTTGAAACTTGTTTGAGTAATAGCACTGATCAAAGTATCCATTTGTTCAATTGTAGGAGGATTTGGATCAAATGAAACTTTAGGTACAAGATCTGATGAAATATCTCGAGTTGTCTCTAGTACTTGAGCTTGTCTCTTTTCACTTCTGAGTTGGTCCCTTTTTTCTTTCAACTTTAGTATGTCTGATATTCTCATTAGTTCACCATGACTCATCTTAGTAATATCAATAGGTTTTTGAATGACCTCAACATCCTCATCTCTAATATCATCCTTAGTTTCTTCCTAAGGAACATCAATAGACTTTCTCCTTATCTTGGAATTGGAACTCTCACGAACAAGATTCAATTTCCTTTTCACTAAATGTGTTGCTACATCAACTTCATCTTTATTTTTAGTATCATCAGTCTGTCCAACTGTAGTAGTTAAAACAGATATCTCCACCTATGTATTTTTATCCTTTTGTCTATCACCTTTACCTTGCACATCTATAGTTACAACATTAGGATCTTGTTGTGGTGTATCAGAAGGTAAATTGCCTATATTTTCTTCAATTACTTGTTTAGTAGAAACAAGTTCTTCTACTGAAACCTCCTCTTGATTAGTTTTTACCAGTTTGTGTTCTTTCAATTTCTCCTTCATGATTGCAATTGTCTCATCATGTACTACCTGAGATTCACCAATAAGTATTTTTCATACTCTATTTATTGTTTTGAATTCATGTATCATTGCCTCAATTAAAGGCTTTACATCTTCAATAGGTAATTCAGGCTTTAGTAGGATTAATGCTTGCTCCACCATTTCTCTGTCTTTCCTTAAAGAATCTATCCATCTCACCTCAATATTCTTATATAGTTAATCAGGTATAGTCTTATGTAATTCACTAAGTCCTCTACAAAACTTATGCAAATTGAAAACAATAGCATCTTCTATCTTTTGTTTATTTGCTTCATCAAAGTTCTCATAGCATCAGTTTGCATCAGTTACACCACCATATTCCTTAATACCCTTTGTTATGATATCTTCAGTTAAAACTGAAATTCTTAGGATTCCCAGTTGTCATGCCAAATAATCTATAATTCTTTCCACTAGCCTTCATCTCCGCTTGATCTTTGTCTGAATCAATTTTAGGCTCATTTTCTTCAGCAGTAGGCTTCTTTCCTCTTTTTCTCTTAGACTCTTTATAACCACGAGTTATTCATTTCTTTCTCTTGTAATTTCTTTGTTCTATCACAGGTGTTTTCTCTACTTCCTTCACCTTCTCCTTCTCCTTCTCCTTTAGCACTATGGAAATCCTAATATTTCTACTTGTTGCCTTTCCAATTGTAGGAATAACAACCTCTACGTCATCTTTTTCTACAACAACATTAGAAGTTCCTTCTTGTTTAGTATCAAACTTCTTCCTGATCTTACTAATCATATCTTTTGTACTATCACTATGCTTGGCTAAATCATCAACCTTTTTCCTTACTCTTCTCTCTATCACAGGTGCCTTCAACTATGAATGAATTTGCAAATAGGTTTCTTCATAGGTACCAAACCTAGGATTAGTGACATCAATCAGTTTGGACAATAACTCATAAGCATGAAGTGACACAATATCACCATCAACTTCATAACCCATCGGTAAAGACCAAGAAGTTCTTGGTTGTACCACCTACAACATGCATGTATCGGTATCCACAATAAAACATATATCATCTTTATTTTTTTCTACAATACCGGTTGGGATACGTTCCCTGTCATGCATTTGTTTCTAAAAATCTTTAAAATAACCCTACATCATACAGTTGAAGGTATTTCCTAACATCCTTATGCATTGTTTAATTTGCACAACTTGAGGTTTATCAGTTGACCATTGAATCTGACCAATTCCAGGAAAATGATTCTACAAATAGAAGAATATACATACCAGTAGTGAACAATACTTGATAGATTGTTTCTTTTCCTTCTTGACTCTTTCCATGTTCACCAAGAACTGGCCTCTCATGACCTCACACAGGTCGTATTATGCATTTTCCTTTATCATCTGATAGGTTTCATGAATTCACCACTAGGCACACTATTCAATTGGCTCGACTGATAAACTTTTTAACTGATCACCATCGAATAAAACTTCACTTCAACATCTTCCATGTCATTAATTTGCATAGCATGTTGGTCTCGTTTAGACTTAGTAAGACGAGTGACCTCACTAGTAGGAATATTTCTCAAAATAGGTACATCTCTGATCACACACAACCCTTTCACCGCGTGGATAATCTCCTTGGTAATATTGTGTGGTTTGTCCAACCATAGGAACTAATCATGGAATCAACTCATTACATATCTTATCCAATCGGTTTCAAAATCGTTAGGTAGTTCAGCAACATATGTGAAACCCTTATCAGTCAAATGTTTATGCTCATCCTTCAAACCAACACCATCACACATTCTAGTAAATGTATTGAATATATCATCATAACCAAGGTATTCAATCTTACAATGAATAAATGATCTCACATCCTTATTTAACAACATGTCATGAGGTATCAAAGGTAGGGCACCAACGGGAACATTTTGTGCTTCCTTCAAAGGATGTAACTTAAAAACTCACCTTGGCTCCTCAGTAGTCTCAACCAACACAGGGGTATTCACAATGCTAACACTAATAACCACAAGATAGAACGTTCCCAACACAACAATTCTACTTCAGCTTGTTGTAAGAGTTCTTCAAACACCGCTTCACTTCAAGCATGAAATCACAATTTTCAATTCACAACCACTTCGAATCATCTTGAAATCCCTTAGCATATGCTCACAATTGTACTTCTTAGCTCGTAGAATGTAAAGTGATGAAATAACTTCACTTTATCCCTTATAACATCTCAAAACCAAGCAATAAATGCAAACAGTCAAATAATAACCTTAACCGGTCACGACGGTTAGAAACATAGAATGCACTGTCTTTAAACAAAAACATTATGCATTCACATAGAATCATGTGTGATGCAATATATTTTGTCAGATTCTTACATAACATCATTAGGCATCTAGATATGATAATAAATCTTACTGCACACATAATTTTAGGGGATAGGTTATAGATCTTACTTGATTTTCTCCCCCTAAGCCAATAGCTTTAACTTAGTCAGATGATGAAGTCTCCATATTACCCGATGTAGTAGAGTTATCTGTTATTTCAAAAAAATTCAATTCTCCTTTCTTTACCGATGTACCCTTCATCTACTTCTTGATTCCTTCAACATCTACAACCTTCTTGTGTTTATCATTATCAGACCTATTCACTGGTAGACCTCTAGTGTTATTATTTTTCTCTTTGCATGACCTAGAAATATGTTCAATCTTGTTACAATTAAAACGTGCCATATTGGTTTGTCTCCATGGTCCAGCATTGGCTCTATCGATTCTCATCCTTCAATTCACTGCCAAGTGACCAAAGTTATGGCAAATTGAATAGGTAACATTAAATTTCCTCTCCCTTTGGTAAGGACTTCCCTGGTTCATAGATGGCCTTTTATTGTTGATTCTAGTCATGCACTCATTATCTTTATGACCATACTTGTAATAGTGATAACAATTTCCTTGAAAATAATTAATTCTGGCACTGTAACCAACATATCTACCAAAATAATTTGCAAACCTAAGAACATATGAATTAGATTTAGACCAACAAACATTAGCAATATGTCCTTCCTTGTGACAATTGAAACACATCGGTCTATAATTCCTCTTACCATCTTTTTGGTTATTCACCTTAGGTGCAGAATTTTCTTATGCATGAGTCTCTTTTGTACCAGATGTCTCACCAACCTCAAACTTGGAAAAACCTATTCCTTATTTTTCATTATTTCTCCTTTTTTTAGAGTTGTTCATCAAGCTTAGCAGAACTCTTGTTGAACTTATGCAACAGGTCATTAGCACTCATCAACTCTTCTTTCAACTTTACATTATCATTTCTCAGACCTTCATTCTCTCTTATGGAATTAACATTGTCTTCATTAGAATCATATAAGTGTTCCCTCAATGTAGCAATTTCTTTCTCAGATCTGAAAATCACATCCACCTTAGCTACTAGGGTTTCAATATTTGGCTTTTAGGGCATCCTTAGAAACTTTATGTTCTTCATCTGTAGCTTTGATTGCTTCTATCTCTTCACCCATTCTTATTGATAAGTTTTCCAACTCCCTTTGCATGTTCTTCTTTTCTTGTTTCACATTGTCGAGCACCTTGTGTATGTCCTTGTTATCCTTGGAAATTTGTTCATTTTCCAAAACCACAATTTCAATTTTAGATTCATCAGATCCACTTTTCTCAGAGATTTATTCAATGAGATCTTGGCTATCAGTAAATTGTTTGAGAAGCTCTTGTCTCTTATCCCTAGAGATCTTCAATTGTTCTTTAATTTTCTTAATAATGTCCTCAACCTTAGCAAGTTATCTTCTATAAAACTTCATGTCTTCCTTAAGGATCTCACACAAGTTGTTAGGCTTCTTCAAGGGAACTAGAACTCTAATACCAATTGTTAGTATATAGAAGCACTGAGAGGGGGGTGAATCAGTGTAAATAGGTCATGAACAAATTCAACCAATAAACTAATTAAGCTTTTAAGTAACTTCCACAAAACCAAACAAGCAACTGTAACTATGAAATAGAAGTAAAGTAATTCAATCAACTACAAAGCATAAATTGTAACACCACTATTTTTATCATGGAAAATTTTGTAAGAGGGAGAAAACCATGGTGGGGATGACACCCACAGATCTCTTCACTATAGTAAAAGAGTTTCCCTATTAAGAGATTATAATACCCTGTTAGGGGCTCACCCGATTAAGAGTGACTAGTACCTTGTTAGAAGTAAAAAGAGACCTTTTAAGATCTACCTTGCTAGAGGATTTAGAAATCCTTAGAAGTCACCTTGATAAATGATTTTTACAAAAGACTTGTTAAATTCCACCATGTTAAGGGATTTAGCCTTGCTAACCCATTAGAGTTAGCCTTGAGGAATGAACTCAAATCACCGATCGGGAATGGCACTACTTGCCTATAAGATCCAATTCAGTCTGTAAACTCTTGACACAATATTTTTCCTCTATCTCTGATTGCAACCACAAAAAATATGATCAACAAACCTAAATCACTGATTTAACATTCCTTTATATAGTTATTTCTAGGTTGGTTAAAACATTAAAAACAATCCACAAGTCATCCCTCAATTTTTACTTAACTCATGAAAATTCGTGCCAATAAAAACTAGTAATTCTGCCCAAAAATTAATACAAACATTTAATACAAAAAATCAACATTAACTTAACTTCCTTGACCATCTAATCATCTAGAACCAATCAGTAACTCAACTAGTTTATATAGAACAATCATCAAAATACTAACTTTCACCAAAAGTTGAGTTAACTATTGTGGTTGTATGTCTGGATTATTTTGACCATAGGGATGCACCAGTAACGATCACATCTCCCAATTTTATCATCATCTCGAGCGCTACTCAAAACACTTTCCATTCATTGTCTTCCTATTCACTGAACACTTAGCATATTTGCTTCACCTATCCATCCTATTGATCGGTAACTGTAACCTATTCACCAAAACTAATAAAGTTAATAACTTGTCATCAATGAAAAATTTAAAATCATCATTTCACCTCCAAAATCCATCATAATGCCAACAATTTTTACGTCCAACCCATAGATTTTTATTTTTTTGTCACTTTTAGCCCTTTTTTATCGCAGCTGCGAATAGTTTTTTCACTTTTAAGTTGCATTTTGTCACTTTTGCTAGAGCATAATAGGTTATTTTTGTGTCGCTAGCACAATGTCTTTCATTTCTTTTGCATTCAAATGTGCTTTTGCCCCTTTTTTTGTCTCCTCCACAAAGCATTTCATCTCATTTATTATAAAATGTCGCTTATGAAAAGTTGCATTGCTTTTACAACTTCCTACATCGCTTTTACAACTTTTTGTATTGCGGCTCTATTTTTGTCAGTTTTTCTATGTAGAATGTCACTTTTATAGAAAAGTTTCTCTTTCTCAATTTTTAATACATCAGTTAGTTTTGATAATTGATTTCTCAATTAAGGTAATGTTCATAATGTTCTCAAATGGGTTGATGATGTTTGATGTTATGTTTAGATAAATTATTGATACTTTGATATTGTTCTGAAGTCAATTTGTTTGATGTTAGGCAAAACAAGTAGTTGATAATATTTTGATTTAAATTTTATAAGATAGATAGATTGATGTGTTTCCATCCTCAAGATCTAGAGGAACCAAATTTGATGCGCTCAACGAGATTGTTTCAAATCTCACTTAAGAAAGTACATGATAAGATAACTGATTAATGCTTGATGATCAACTTGATGATTTGTCTAAGTGATGCATGTTTGACTTTAAAACAAGTTTCCTATCAAAAACTAAACATCAGAGGTCAGTTTCCTCATCCTTTTGAAATGATTCTGGAGCTTACCTATGCTAAGTGACATGGTATTGGTCGATGCAATCTATGGTATTTTCTTGATATGACCTAGTTCCATGTGAACGGGGGGTTATTGATAGCACCTATTGAGAGATGGAATTCTGACCATACCACCTTCTATTTGTCTATGGGTGAGATGCCTATTACACCTAAGGACATCTATCACATTTTTTGGATTCCTGTTATGAGTGAGCTCATTTATTATGACCATGTGTATGATGAAGAGGCATGCAGATGAGTATTTTGTGATGATATGATTCAGTCGAGAGTGATGAGACAAAGATATGTGACACTTCCCTCAGTTTTGGCAACTCTTATGGGTGGTTTCATGATTCCTAACCGGAGAGCATGAGGAATCATAGCAGGTTGGGGCAGGATCTTAGAGGACATGTTGGTACATCCTCATATATTTGCATGGGGATCTTGTATCTTGGCATAGTTATATCATGACTTACATTAGGTAATGTATAGGTGAGGTGTAGCACTCTTTGTGGGAGTAGTTCTTTTATAGGTATGGGCTTGGGAGCACCTCCCAGTAACTAGACTGATTGCGGATAGAGTTTTCCCAACAAGACAATTGTATATATATGCATATCATGGAGTTATTGTCCAACCTCACTTGGGAAAATTAGAGTACTAGAAATAGATGCCATAGATAGAGGATCAGGGTGAGGTAACTTATATGTTCATGCCATGATGGTTGATTGGTCTCACTCCCTTCATTAGTGAGAGATTTCTCTTCCTTCCAGTTCTACAGAAGTTCGGTTGAGTACAAGAGATACCACAGGGTCTATCATTTTATGTCTGAGTGCAGGAAGAGAGAGGCCTACAAGGTCCATGTATTGATTACAAGACTTCTCATGATGAGTTCAAGGGACTTTATCCTATGTTTTGGGACTATATATTAGGCACTCTAGATGCAGGTTTGATGGAAGAGTATGGGAAATGGTTAGCAATGCATCCCTTCCCTAGATTTATAGATCTGACTAAGCTAGTGCCTTTTATTGATGATCATGATTCTAACTAGGCTAATGATGATGACGATGATGATGGGAGAACTCAGTGATGGAGGGGTGCTAGATTCCAAGGAGACAGAGCTAGAGGACCCCGAGGTGGAAAGGTGGGTGGTAGGGTTGTTGGTGGTGTTGGTATAATTGCTCCTAGATTGGTTTGAGGTAGAGGTGGAGTGGTTATAGTTTCTCTTGGAGGTGTTGGAGGAGTTGGTGGATAGGGTGGCCGAGGTGGTAGAGATGGAGTTTGGGATGGAGGTCAAGGTGGAGGTCAGGATGGAGGCCGATTTTAGGTTCCTACTAGAAAGAGGACCATGTTGGTGTAGGGATGGGCAGTTCAGGGGACTCATTCAGCTAGGCTAGTTAGAGATTTAGCTCATCCAATTTCTCATGTTCCTCTTGTTGCTCCTAGTTAGGATGTTCAGATGTTGTAGGTAGAGATGGAATCATTACAGGGTCAGATAGCATAGGCTATGGGTGTGATTCATTCCTTAGTAATAGAGGTAGCTCAGATACAGGCTATACAACATGGTCAGAGCAATCAGGAACCTAGCCATATATGGCCAACCTCAGGGATAGATCCATCATCAAAACCACCGGATGATCTAGATGTGGGGACTAGTACAGGTCCCTCTACAGGTGCAAGTGTTGATGACAGTGCAGATGGTTAGACTTAGCTTGGATTTGATGGACATTTGATATAGTTCTCTCCCCCCTTTTGATACTTATGATTGATCTCCTTTGATGTCATTAGATACTTGAACTTTATGTTTTTTTATGATCTATATACATGATTCAGATGGACTTATGATGGATGCAATTCTATATGATTCTATTTCTATTCATACCTTTTGTATTTTTCTATGCAAGATGTATGGATGCGCTTACTTTACTTATATGTTTATGCACATGGATATTTACTTATTTATATGCTTAGATGGATGACCTAGTTAGATGGATAATGTATCGAGTATGCTTATATGATGGTTTATTTCTATGGATGCAGTGTTTATATGCAATGCTTTTATATGTTATTGTAATGCTAATGTACATATAATTATGCACTAATGATGTGATGTAGTGATGTTAATGATTTTAATAATTTAATGAAATGCAACTAAATGATATGAGATGCACATAAATGACAATGAATAATGGATAATGATATGCCATTGATATGAAATTGAAATGTACTTAAGTTAGATAAATGAACCTAAATGAAATGTACTTAATGATGATGATTAATGACTTAATTATACTCATAATGAAATGCAATGACTTAAATGAACCTAAATGAAAATGATATGCATTTTTTTTGTTAAAGTCCAATATATTCCACTTACAGGATAATTTTGATGATTTTACTTTGATTATTGACCCCCCTTGAAAAATCCCATAACAATTACCAATCAAAGATTTAATCTAACATGAATGCAATAAGAAATTGTGACTAAACTATTGTCATTTTCATCGGATAAATTTATTTTGGTATTTTCATCATTGAAATTGGTACAAACTTCACTAGTTAGATTTCAACCATGATGGTATGAATACCACTTTCATCAGATTCAATGTTGCAAGTTGATCCTCACATTAAGGTATGAAAAACTTAAATGGCATAGGCAGCATTTGCATAAACAGACAAAGAATTAATCCTTTTCATATTCAAATGTCCTCGATGATTCTTTGGTGATCATGTCTTGAGACATATTTAAATACTAATACGAATTAACCCTTACAAGCATAAAACTAAGAAAAGATCATGCTTCATCATCACTTCTCTAGCTCAAAAACATCCTTGAGTTTCTAAAAAGGCATGATGTCAAAAATCAAGAAACAAATATTTTAATATCCTTTCCTTTATTAGTTGATCCATATTTTCAGAAGAATTTCATCCATTTTTACCATTTTCATCATGTTCATGTTTTTTGATTTGATGCCTTGAAATTGGATTCACCATTTTTATTTTGATTGAATGTTTGGATGTTTGAAATTTGATGTTTGGATTGATTTGAAAAGTTCAAATTTCATTATTCTTGATCTTGATGAACCATGTTTGTGTTATGCTTGTGTTTATTTCAATGGTGAGCTCACTAAGTTTGGATTTTGCCCCTAGTTTTATTTTGACAACAATAATGGACAAGGACAAATTCAAAACCATGATAAAATATTTTGGGACGACTGAGCTATGCAAATCTAAGGGTTTATTATGACTATATACATGAATAACGAAGTGCGGCTGGATATATACAAGGATGGAAGAAATGCAAATGCAATGCTTGATAGAAAAAAGGAGCTTAACTTAACGCAAGTAGCACCTGTTTACCAAGTTTTTACTACTTGGATTTATTGAATTTTTTATTTAATTTGATTTTTTTCTTTCTTTTTGTCTTTTTTCCTTTTTTTTTAGATGTTTTTCTTTTTTTTTACTATTGTCAAGGTGCATGTTTGCTAGGTTTTCACCAAGATAATGATTTTTTCAGGACTTTTTCTGATTTTTACGTAGTATCAAGGTGCCTATTTACCATGTTTTCACCAAGAATACCCCTTTTTCAAGAATTTTTTTCATTTTTTTTTCTTTCTTCAGGATCCATGTATTTATTGTTTTTGACTTTTTTCAGGTTCACTTTTTGGTGTTTTTGGATTTTTTCAGGTCCACTTTTTGTTGTACAAACTGATACTCTTTCAAATGATCAAGTATATAACATCTTAAGATGAATGTTATTTATAGGTTCTTCATATTTTTCTCCATCACATGTGGCTAAATTATAAGTCCCTATTCTACAGGATGATGTAATAACAAAAGGTCCTAGCCAATTTGCTTCAAATTTGTCTTGCTTTTCCCTTTCTTATTGATTTGTTTGGTTTTTTCTTAGAACTAGGTCACCAAATTGAAATTCTCCAGGTTTGATCTTTTTATTATAGTTCCTTGACATGCTCTTCTGATAAACTTTTAGGTGATCATATGCTTGGTGTTGACGTTCCTCAATCATTTCTAGTTCTTGTAACCTAGAAACTCTATAATCTTCATATGTCAATATTCCATGTAAGGAAACTCTTAGTGATGGTATTTCTACCTCCAAAGGTAAAACTACTTCATCTCCATAGACTAATGAAAAAGGTGTAGCTGTGGTAGGTGTTCTGACGCTAGTTCTATAATCCCATAATATTGGATTCAACTAGATATGACAATCTCTACCTGAGTCATCAACCGTATTTTTAAGAATTTTGAGGATTTTTTTTATTAGAAGCTTCTACTTGTCCATTCCTTTGTAAGTAATAAATTGAAGGGAAATGTTGAATGATATGAAATTTCTCACATAACTCTCATTGTTCCCATTATCTATTACGATGGAATATGGCATACTATGTCTATAAATTATGTAATTCAAGATAAATATTGATATTTGTTTACCTGTGGCAATTGATGTTAAAACAAAAGTTTGCACCCTTGTTTACGTGATGGTTAGTGACCTAAACAACCTCATGAACATGGAAACAATATTTCAATGTGGGACTTCCTTAGTGAGATTGAGTCTTTGGAGAAGGTCGACCTCCTTTACAACCAGGATGCATCTAACAACTAATTGTCTTGAATGGAAAAGGGAAAGAAAGAAAACTTGAAATTAATGGGATGATACACCATATTGAATATTTTGATGTCCTCCTGCCTAAGAATCCACTTGAATTCAATATAATCATACAACCACACTATTCAAAAACTTATCAACCTTAGTTCAGAATGGAGGTAAGAGACCAGTCCAATCATATGAAGGATACAATTATCCACTAAATAGGATTGAATCAATCTAATATTTACACAACATAGAGAGCTTATATGATGAAATATATCCAAATATGTAGGCCAAAAATGCACTAAACATTTTAGAATAGGTAAATAATAATTTTGTTAAATTCGGACAAGGAAAGATTATAGTCACAAATCATAAAAATTTGTAATAGAACCAGGGAAGGGATTCTAAAATTATTTACAAACATTGCCTTTATAGATAAGGCATAACTCTGATTAAAATTTGAGACTCAAACCCTGACCAGGGTTAGATCATACGAAAAACTGATTAGAGAAAAAATTTGATCCCTGCAAATAAGTTGAACACCCAAAAGTGACAGGAAGCCCAGAAAGTTAATGTCACTACAACTAGAATGGCCTCCACAACATACAACAGTTCGACAATAACTATGGGGCTGAAAAAATATTTACTTTGTACCTAAGATGGTATTAAATATGGCCTTGAGTAATCTGTAAGTATCAAATCATCATGAAGCAGCTGGAAATGTTGGATTTTACCCTAGAAGTAATGGCACCAAACATAAGTGACTAATAGTGGAGAGTGTCACTGAAGTTGTTGAGAATAGTGAATTCTCTATTGTTGACCCTCGTCGTTGAGAACCCCTCAAATAATATTGCTACTATGGCACAAAATAGATCACCTCCCTATAACACGAGCTTCACCAATGAAGGTTTTTGCATCTATCATCACCTCTGAAGATGTTGGCGAGACCATGAGCCTAGCTTATCCAATGAAACTCATCTGTATAGTATATATTGTTAGCCCATGAATTTGGTAACTTCTAGAAGTACAAGCTATACCAACAAAGAGACTCACCAATGTAACATACACCGATGACCCTTCAAAGAATCTAAATGTTTGCCTACAGCCCACCCTATGGGCTTAACACTCTTTAATACAACCCAATCTGCGAGACTAACGATATCGGCACACATGATTTGTCACTTTTGATAGTTTAAACTTATGCCAATAAGAATTTTTCGGCATAACTCTCGACCAACTACGCCGACATCCTGAGGAAAGATCATTTCGGCAAGACCCAATGATGTCTTTCTGAAACACTCATTCATTTCCATCACCCAACCGCACATCGGTGAGACTTGCACTGATAAAATCTATCAGCATGACTAACACTATCAAAAGGCATGATTTGTCACTTCTGATCGTTGGAGCTATACCGACACAATTCATTGGAAAGAGTTTCACCCTTTACGCTGATATACAAACCTGGAGCCCGATGAGCACTTTGCTTTGGATTTTGGGGAAACTGCAGACCTTCTATGTTGATGTCAGTCCTTGACCCTGTTGAAATATGGTAAGACCATATTGGTATAACCTGAGATATGTTACACCGATATGTTTTATCTGAAATACCCTTAATAAATTGTCCTTGTAGACCCGCTCATTTGAACTCTATGATCCTGAGGATAACCTAGAGGACTAACGGTGAAAAAATGTCAACAATTGATAAAGGTACAACTTAAACCCACTTGGATAAATATTATGTTTTTGATGATGTATTTGTGACCATTTGAGGAAGGAGAATATATCATTCCAATCAAACCAAAAACCCAATTATAAAAGGGCCAAGGTGTAGTCAATGGATGTAACTCTTGTGGTGGCACATGCATTAGGTTCCCATGAAATTAACATTTTTGGCAAGTCTTCACAAATTGGCATGAATCATTTTTCATCATTTTCCAATAGTATCCCATCCTAATGAGTTTATTAGCTAACGTAAACCCACTTGAGTGTGACCCACAAATACCCTCATGAACATCTTACACATTTGTTTTAGATTCCTCACCCACTAAACATCTAAGGAATGTCGCATCAAGACCTTTACGATACAATGTATTATATATTAGGATATAATGTGAGGCTTGGCGTATGAAGTTTCTCTTTTCATTTCGGGATTGGTTCAAAGGTAAGGTGTTGTCTTTTAGTAAGTGTAGATAGGACCATACCATGGGGAGTCATGATAAAAAAGTAGACATATTATTTGAGATTCAGGAGGGTCATAGATAGCTTTTACCAATTCTTTCACCAATAACTCATCTTGCATTCTGGTTAGGTACTTGTAGAAGTGAAGCCAATGTTGTCATTGTGTAAGTTGCTTTATTCTCTAATCTTGGGATTTGTTCAAAGGTGATCATTACAAAATAATTCTTAAGATCATTCATCCATCTCTTATAAGGCATCACTTTATCATCCTTGGCTTGATATTAATTATTTATTTGATTAATGACTAGTTGTGAATCTCCAAAGATTTGCAACTCTGTGATTCTCTATTCTAATACCATATTTATCCCAATTACTAGTGCTTTATATTTGTCTACGTTATTGGTGCTTGATAACAAAATTTTGTAGGACTTTGGTATAGTATAACCTTGAGGTGTGATGAAGAGAATCCATGTCCCTGAGCCATGTTGAGTAAATGACCCATCAAAATAGAGCTTCCATGTTTTAGGTACAATTGTAAGAATGTTTTCACCTGGAAATTCTATTTGCATTGGTTCATCACTTGATATATGTTCCTCTGCTATTTGATCTTCTATAACTTGGGTTTTTATTTCTCTTCCATCCACATACTCTATATCAAATTCACTTAGAACCATAACCCATTTTCCTAACCTTTCTGTTATAGTTGATTTACTAAGAAGATATTTTAAAGGATCTATCTTAGCAATTAACTTTATTTGATGTGCTATAATATAGTGTCTTATTTTTTGGGAAGAAAAAACCACCACTAGATGTGCTCTTTCTATGAAGGTGTAGTTAAGTTCATACTTAACCAAAGTCCTGTTGATGTAGTAAATAGCCTTCTCTTTTCCTTTCTCATCTTCTTTGGATAATAAGGCTCCTAATGAATTCTACATTGCTTAAATTTAGAGTAACAAAGGTTTGTCAAGTGTTGGAGCCATCAGTATTGGAGGTTTCATCAAATATTTCTTGAGTAGATCAAAGGCTTCATCACACTAGGAATCTCACTTAAAGTTAATGTCTTTATGGAGAAATTGAGTGAAAGAGTGACATTTTTCTGCTAGTTGAGATATAAACCATCTAATTGATTGGATTCTTCCTTGCAATCATCTCAATTGACTTATATTTATTGGAGGTCCCATTTCCATCATGGCCTTTACTTTTTTTGGATCAACTTCAATTCTTTTTTCTGACACAAAATATCCAAGAATTTTTCCTGATTTCACCACAAATCCACACTTCTTTGGGTTTAGCCTAACCATGAATTTTTCAAGCCTTGTGAATATTTTATCCAATATTGGTAGATATTATTTTCTTGTATATGATTTGGCTAAAATATCATCTACATAATCTTCCATAAAGGTATGCATCATGTCATGAAAATCGTAGTCATTTCTCTTACATAAGTGGCTCCAGCATTTTTAAGAAGAAAGGGCATCACATTCAAAATAAATGTACTCCATGCACATGTAAAGGCTATTTTATCTTGATCCTCAGGTGCAATTTTTGTTTGGTTATATCCGAAGAATCCATCCATTAGTGAGAACATAGAATTTATTGATGTAAGATCAACAATGGTGTCAATTCTTGGAAGAGGGAAGTCATCTTTAGGACATGCCTTATTTAGGTCTCTGAAATATGTGCAAACCCTTATACTTTTATCAAGTTTAGAAATGGGTACAATATTTGAAATCCATTTGCCATATACAATGGGTCGAATGAAACCTGTGTCCAAGAGTTTCTTCAATTCTGCCTTTACTAATAAGGCTATATGTGGGTGCATTTTCCTCAACTTTTATTTCACGGGCTTAACTCCTAGAGCTATGTTGAGATGGTGCATTATCAAGTTTTTATCTAACCCTGGCATGTCGGCATATGACCATGCAAAATTAATTTTCCTTTGTTTTAAGAATTCCATAAATTGTTTTCTTTCCTCTTTAGATATAGATGTTGCTAAATTGATAATCTTGGGTTCTTATTCTGTTCCAATGTTCACTTTTCATGTTGGTTCAATCAAAATGGATGATATTTCTTCATAATTCTCAGGAAAGGTATCAATTTTCTCATCCTTAGGTACCTCAAAGAGGTTTTCACCTTTGGATTCATCTTTTATTTGTACTTTTTCCTCATCTAGTACTACCACATGGTGGTTTTCACCACTAGATCTTTGATTTTTTCTTTTATTTTCTTGACTAAGAAAATTGATACCTTCCCATTGTTTTTGCTCTGGTTATGGTTCATATGTGGAATAATGTTCAATCATATTAAGGTACAAGGAAATATAATGGTCATTTTGGAATGTGTCTAGTTCATTTGGCTCAATTAATTCTCAATCAATGAGTTCGGTATGTATCAAGGATATAGAATCATTGGGTGGGTCTAGGTATATTGGGGTTAAGATTATACCTTTTTTATAGTTTGACTCATACATTATATTTTCAAGGTCTATGACATGAGATTTCTCAAGATTATCAATAGGGGTTAGATCTTGTTCTTCCTCACTAGAGTAATCTTGAATGTATTGTGAATCTAACTCACGTGAGACATGCCTCGAACTTTGTCCCTATAGGAATGAAGGAACATATTTCTCTCCTACCCATTCATAACTTGAGCTTTGTGTTTCTTTGGATGTGGCTCAGGGGATTCATTTAGTGAACCTAAATCATAACATGTGTGTTCGTGGCATACTAAAGAATCCCCCTAATTTTAAAAACTATTGCCCCAAACTTCTTTTTTTCGTCCCCCTCCATACCCACCCAATATCCCCTACCCCTTTTCCTATATAAACCCCCACCCCCCTTCCCTAGAAAACGCCCTCCCCCTATTTAGGAAGCATATTGCCCCCTTTTTTTTGCCCATTTTAAACTCCCCCCCCAATATAAATTCACATGGTATTATATTGCCTCTTTAGTGAAGACCCTGTGGGATGCAGGTGCATAAGAGAGAATTACATCAACTTATTTATCATGGCATGATTCCTCTAATAATAAATCTCATTCCCAATTGGCATATTATTCATCACTATATGAATTCAAATTGAAAATATGTTCATGAATATGAGGGAGATTCTTTTTATTATGTCCTAGTTCAAGGTATCCTACTCCAATTTTCTCTTGAATAGACCTCCAAGTGGTTTGTATAGGTTCTAATAATCCTTCTTTTCTCCTCCCAAGGGTACACAATCCTTGGTAACCTATCTTTTGCATTATTTCAAAACCTTTATCATATTGATGTGTGGGAATGTTGATATGTTGTACTGTTTCATTTGATCCTTCTACTTCTTTGTATAATCACTTTAAGATTTTATTGTCTTCTTCTATCCCGGATGATGTGCTAGCCCTTGCAAAGTTTTCATTATACCTTTGAGGAGATGTTTTTTTCTTTTGAAGTGAAAGGTTTTCCTTGAGACTTAGGAGAAAGTGGTAAATTAACCATTGATAAGGAATATTCTCCAAGCCCTTTGTGATAAACCTTCAATTTATTCTCAAAATCCTTCATTAATGTGCCCATGTTTAGATAATGGGAATCTTTTTCTTTCCCCTTTTTTTTTGTTTTTGAAAGACTTCTCTTTTTCTTTTTCTTTATTTGAAATATTTGTATTAGGAGAACTAGATTCTTCACCATTTGAACTAGGAATAATTTCCTTTTCTCTTTCCTTTTCTTTCCCTTTGGATACCAAACTTGTACTAGGAACCTCTTTAGAACTTGAAATAGGAACCTCTTTGGAACTTGAGTTAGGAACTTCTTGTGAGCTTGAGTTAGGACCTTCTTTTGTCTGTCTATTTGATGAATCTGACATGGAGACCTCTCTATTATGTGGCACAAGGGAATCTATGACCGGTTTCACATGGTTTCAATATTGAAGATGATTAAGGTCGCCGTTGATTGTTATCTCTTGACCAATGTATGGAAACTTCAAGCATTGGTGATAGGTAGAAGGAACTGCTTACATCTCATGGATCCAAGGTCTACCCAACCATATATTTTAATATCAAATTTAGATCGAACACTTGGAAAATTATCTCTTTTCTAATTTTCCCCACTCGGATTGGTAGAATGACCATACCATTTTAAGATCTCTCTTCATTATCATAATCTTTGATTGTTATCTTTATTTTTGGATCTACGACATTTTCAGAATATCCCAAAGCTTTGAAAAGATTTAAAGTACATATGTTCAAGATAACCCCTCCATCTATCAAGACTCTTTTAACCCTATGCTTGTAGATGAGGACTTCAATATGAAATGGTAATTTTTGTGGGTGGTTCAAGGACATATAATCTTGCTCGAAAAAATATAGGCAATGTGGTGCAATAAGGTGACCTACCATGGTTTGAAATTTTTATATTTACTTGTGTTTTTGGTCTTTAATGAATTATTTTTTCTAATATGTAGGATCATCAAACACAACAAACACAATTCAAACAATCATTTTCAACCCTAAAATCTACACATTGAGTGTATGTTCTCGATCATATACATGGTTCATTAACATAGAAGACAATTCAAGAAAGCTACCTATGGTCAATTTTAGATTTCATGGATAAAAAGGTAGGCTTACTACTTAAACAAGTTGTAATAAGGATTCCATTCAAAAGAGCTTTCCATTCTACCTCCTTTTATGGGAGCCTCCCACCATCATAATTTTTTTTTTTGTGAAATTCCAAAGTACTACTAGAGGGGGTCTATTGTTCAAAGTTTTTCATCACTCGCCCCATTAAGGATAAATGCATTTTATTTTTTAGTGGGTTGGATCACCATGGCCTAAATGGTTGTATCCCACTTGGTTCGTCCCTCTCACCAGCCTTGTAAGGAAAATTATCAAGAGGAAAGCCTTCTATGGCTAAATAAAATGCACTACTTTGAAAGAAAATGAGGTTAAGATAGCTCTGGTATTCTAATCACGTTAAGAAAGGTGATACCATATCCCTACTATCTTTAGCCTCCAAACACAAAGAACATGCAATTCATTTTTAGACCTTTTATAACTAAAGGAACTCTAATAGGTTTGGTATTTTAATAACCTTAAGAAAGGTGAGAGCATAGGCCTATTATCTTTGTTCACAAACAGGAAGGTCTCCTAATTATTCTATGTGTTTGAAAATATATTGCCAAAAGTGAAATGAAAGTAATAATTTAAAATAGAATGTTTAAGAAAGTACACCTTTGATCATTAATGCACATGTTTGAGAGATTTTTTATATTTCACTTTACCTTGGAAATATTTTCAGCTCCTTAGTATCCCCTTCCAAAAACATTAGTCCAACACACTCAAGCCAAAGTTAAGAAATTAACAATATTACCAAACCAATAAAGTTCAAAAAGGATCAACATCTAAGTTAACTACTACTCCATATTCGACTTGATATATGTTAATAATGCTCACATATCTATTAAAGGATTTTCATTCTTCACTGTGTTTACCCATTTCATTAGCCCAAAACATCTTCTTAGCATACCTATTTTCTCTCTTACTAGATTTTTGAGCATAATGATATGCAATTCTATAAACAACCTTCACCTTTCTGCTTTTTGTCATCTGCAAGACATTACAAATCATAATTAGTTTTTTATTTTTATATATTTCACTCAAAATTAAAATGACATTATTTTTCTTAAATGAAACACTCTTTTAGGCAAAAATGACATATTTTATTGTAAAGGCGATGGACTTATATGCAATAGCGATAAAATTTAGTGTAAAAATGATAGAATTTAAATCATAAGAGACATGAAATAGACTAGAAGAGACAAAAGACATAGTAGAAGTGAAAAAAGATAGAGTAGAAGTAATTCCTCTTTTATGCAAAAGCCATGAACTTTTGTGCAAAGGTGGCGTTCTTCTCTGTAAAGGTGGCTTCCTTCTTTGTAAATGTGGCATTCTTCTATGTAAAGGCAATCTTGTTCTGTGTAAAGGCAACATCCTTCTCTACAAATTCAATGGTTGTATTTTTCCCAAACCTACAAATGTGAAATCTGCAACAAAAAGCTAAAAACACATGTTAAAAATTAGTGAGGCATGGGCCCCACAGTGAGCACCATCTGTGTGTTTTGAAATTGAATTATACCAACTTATAACGAAACATTAATACAATATTTCAAATCAAATGATACAACTAGCTAAAGGAAGGAAATGAAAGATCATGAGCGTTCCATCACTCTCTAATTCTAGGGATTTGATTTATGCTCTTAGCTGCAATTGTGATCCTTAAATCACAACCTAGAATATGAGATAATGAAGATGCGAGATAGATCTATGATGAAATGATGGAAAATACTATGATAGATGATCAAGAACATTAGACTATGATATAAATCCTCCATTATGTTATTCTTATAAATGCTTCTAAGCTAAAATTGCGAGAATAAAAATGCTCTCAACGATTTGGAATGAAAATTACTATAATGCACTTGTTCTAAATTGATGATGGATCTTTAATTCTAATTGTAAATCTTATTTATAGGATTTCTCAAGGTGTAGGGGTGATTTTAGGTCACCATTCACAAGGTATGATTAGGATTAGGGGTTGATGATGTGTCCCCTTTGGATGGGAAAGATCCTTTTTCAAGATTGGATGGTCAAGATAGAAAAGCCTTGGAGTGATCCATGTGTGCTCATTTATTTTCTCCCATTGGTTGATTTGGTTTTTTCCATGTAGTGGTAGGTGAGGCAATTTAGGAAGAATTAATTTTTTTCTATTAAAGATATATGATTTCATAAAAAATTGATATATTTAGGTGCCTTGCTCATACTGGATACCAAAAGAGAGCTAGACATATATGAACGGGAGATTACATATCATACCTGCATATACATCTTAACTACACTTGACTGTCTATATCTAAAATAGAAACTAGAACAAAAAAAGGATCAATGTCTGAGTAATAGGAAACTACAAAAGGATCAAAAGATTGTTGTGTATCAAAAGGAACATCAGATTTTATCATCATCCCTATAAGGTACCCATGCCACCCATCCTTGTTGACCCTCCATCCATCTGAGTACCTCATCTTTCCTGATGTCTTGTTCATAAGGGTGTATCAGGGGCTCAACTACTAGAACATTAGGTCATGGTATAGCAGTGATAGGAATAACATTTATCACATGCATGTACTATTTCCTATTTGCCTTATTAAGTTCTTTCACCTCTGCCATGAAATTGTGTAATTCAACTTTGAAGGGGGTAAGCCCCTAGGTCTCTTTTGTCCAAGTGTGTCCATGGGAGACCTCCCATGAGCCCAGCTTGACCATGCCATGCTTGAAGAGATCTTATAGCTTCTTTTTCTTTATCTTTATGACAAATGTAACCTTCACATAAATTCTATGAAAGATGAGTCTCTTGAGAGACTCACTAAGGTTCCTGGAAGTACCACCAAAAACATTATCATTTCTCAATTTCTATATATTCTACATAATTAAGATGGAAAGAAGAGAAAAGAAACTGTTAAAAGACTGATTCAAACCTTTAATGCAACCATAAATGATCTCTAAAACAGTGGCCTCAAAGTGCTGAGGGAATCCAAATAAATTCCAGATCTCAAGAGAAAAGGGGCTGCTAAAGAAGACATGCATGATAGACTCTAGGAGATTGTAGAAGGAGTAGAGAATGGGTTCACCACTGCGAATTATGAAAGGTAACCTGTGCAAGAGAAGATGCCAAAGGAAGCACTTGATTTTAGGCTTAGCAAGGGAGGACTAGAGGTTACAGAAGATTCTGGACCACTTATCAGGTTCAAGGTTGATATTCCAGTAGGAGTTCATGTGAGGGAATATTGAGCAATCCTTAGTAAGGAGCCCATACAGTTGTTTGGAGCTAGTTTTGGGAAGCAAGGTACCATCAGCCCATCTGAACAGGAGGTGACAGTTACTATTAACATAGAAATATTTAGGAAGGTTAATATCTCTACAAGCATCTCTTAAAACATAATAAGTTCTAAAATATGAATCAGGCTGAGAAAATATGTTTTTCAACTCTTACCACTCCTGAAGAAAATCATTCTAAATAATGTCTTCCAAGCATGAGATACCTCTATCATTCCACTTCCTAGTTGAGCATCCTTGAAGGAGTGCCAGAGGCTTCCTACTGATTTTAAGGTTCTACCAAATAGACCTGTTACCACATATCTTATTATGAAAGTGGATAACCTTATTACCTGTTATAAGTTGTTTGACAGGGTTCCACCCTTTCTAGATTGATTTAAAGACTATTGAATGTTGCACATTAAACTTAATCTCACCTGTAATAAATCATTCGTTGTCAGGTTGTTCCAATTCCTTCCTTTCTTGGGGTGTCCCCTCAAGATATTATTTCTGATTAGAATTTTCCATGGCTCATCTCCCTCTAATGTTTTCATAAATACACTTAGTTGCCAGAGAGACCCGTGTATTCTGAGATCTTTTAGTCCTATTCCCCTTTGTTTCTTAGTCCCCCTTGTTTCTTAAATGTGGTACACCATTCCTATTTAACAACATGCCCTTTTTTGTTTCCCCTGTCATCAGACCACAAATAATCCTTGATGATTTTTTGGAGGTAATTAAACTGGTAGTGGCAAAAAATCCAAGCTGAGGAGTAATAAATTGAGTTGGAGGATAGGATTTTTTGGCACACCTAAACTCTGTCAATCATGGATAGGTATTGGTTGTCTCACTTGACCAATTTCTTTTCCATTATATTCTTGACCCATTCCCACATAGATTTTAAATTAGGGTTAGTAGAGAATGGAATACCAAGATACTTGACTTGGTAATTTGGTCCTTCCCATCTAAGGTTCCATCGAGAAAACTAGTTGGGAGGCTCCTTTGTCCATCCTAGGAAAATGGATTTTTCCAATGAGATCTCACTTCCTGAGGTTGTGCAAAATAAATTGATCTTATTCATAAAGAAGGATAGATTATTTGCCTCCAACCTTAGTAATAAGGTTGTATCATCTACAAATTGTACGTTGGAGATCTCTTTGTCCTCAAGTATTTTCACACCCCTAACCCTTGGTAGTACTGAGTCATCTAAGATCGGATAGCCTACTGCTTCAGCAACAATTACAAAAAGTGCAGGAGCAAGTGGGCATCCTTGCCTTATGGATCTAGTCAATTCAAAGTTGTCTGATCTCACACCATTCACTTCCACACTTTCTAGGGTGCCAATCATCAAAGTTTGGACCATTTTAATAAAATAATTGGGTGTACCTAGTGTTGTCATCATCATGTAGATGAAGTCCTATTCTATTCTTTCATAGGATTTCTCATATTCAAGAAGTAACATACATGTTTGTTGATTAGTTTCTCTAGCCCACTCCATGGCTTCCCAACAAGTCACCAAGTTCTCCAATATGTATCTACCTTTCACAAACCCAGTTTGGTTGTAGTCAAGAATTCTAGGGAGCACATTTTTAAGTCTAATTGCCAAGACTTTGGCTAAGATCTTATATGATACATTAAGGAGTGTGATAGGTCTCTAGTTCTTAATCAAGGAATTATCACCCTCATTAGGAATGAGTTTAATAAGTCCACTATTAATACCCCTCCTAAGGTCCCACGGACAAAAGCTTCTCTATACACCTCTAAAAGGTCTTGGCCAATCCAGCCTATAATCTTCTTGTAGAACTCTACAGGTAGTCCATATGGCCCAGGGGCTATATCAAGTGCCATATGGTCGATGGATCCATTGATCTCTTCTAAGATGATAGGCATACTGAGATGGTTCGAATCCTCAACCTTAACCTTATTGGGAGCCATTTGACTGTTTTTATTCCTAGCCTCTATCATCTCTGCCCCATTATTTTCAGAAGTGAATAGAACTTGGTAGAATTTCTTAAAGGTTTGGAGAATACTCTCATGATCATCTATCTTGCTCCCCTCAACCCAAATCTCCTCAATTCTTCCTCTGGCCTCTTTTTGTTTAAGAAGGTTGAAAAAAAAATTTCATCCTCTATCTTCATGCTCCATCCAATTACTTCTAGATCTAATCTTGATGCCTTTAAGCTTGTCATTCTGGATCTTTCTAAGATCATCTTTAGCATTAACCAGTTTCAAAGTGGCATCTTCCAAGGAGGGGTTCTTTTGTAGGTCATATGCTTCCCTATAAATTTCTTCCTGAATTAAACCTTATGTCCATTTAGCATCTCTTTCTCTCTTACCCCCAGCAGTTTGGAATACATTTTTCCAACTTGCAATATTTTGGGCCCATCTATCTCTTACACTATTGTGTTTAACCACAGATTCGTTGTACCATCTTATCATAAGAGTGGCATTGCAAATACCTGGCTCATCCAAAATGGAGGTGCTAAGGCAGAAGGTATTGTTCTCATGGCACCTATTAGTATTAGAACCAGAGGGGAGGAGCCTAATAGTGATGGGGTGGTGGTCTGACAATGTATATGGGATAACTCAGACAGTCCTACCAACCTCATATTTCTGACATCTGAAGAAATCATGATTAAAGTAGAATCTATCCAATCTGGAGTAAGTCCTATTACTATCTTGTTGATAGTTACACCAGGTGTACCAAATTTCTTTGTGATCATCTTTACATTCACTAAGTGGGTCAATAAGTTTGTGTTTTCCTAACAACCTGTTCCAAAATAATTTCTCACTGCCCTTCCACTCCATTCTATTACCCCCAACTTGTCTTGAGAGTTAAATATCATATTGAAATATCCTCCCAGAACCCAAGGGCTAAATGGAATATCCATTTCCATAATTTTTTCCTTTCCCTATAGTCATTTGAGGCATAAAATGAGCATACTCCAAACTTTTTCTTATGGTCTTCAAGGATAATCCACATTGCTCTATTGCATGGTGATGTGCCCCATCTCAAAACTAATTTGGCCCAGTAGGGACTTAATAAAATGGAAATGCCTCCTTTTCCCCTGCCATGTGAGGTGGAGAAGGAAGTAGCTTCTCTCTAGATACATTTTAGAGAGATGTCTAGTGCAAATTTAGTTGCTTTAACTTCTTGAAGCGTCAAAAAATCAAATCCCTTATTAGCTCTTCTGAACCTCTAAACTATATACTTTCTATCTGAGGAATCCAGTCTTGTGACATTCCAAGAGGCGATTTTATAGTCCATAAAAATTATAAAGAGGATCCTAAAATATTCCAAAAGCTTGAGTAGCATTTAGGAAGTTCATTGCTATGTGTGATCTTAGATTCTTTCTTATTTCCAGATCCTGCAGGTCTTCCTCTTTTCCTCTTACCTTCCTTGGGACAAGAGTTATCACCTTCCACCATAGGACTATCTGATTTCGATGTGCAGTTTGTAACCCTGGGCTTTCTTTTAATTTTACTAAATTTGAGAACTTCTTCCCAGGGACTCTCCACAAATGGCACTATGGCCCAATTTTTGTTAATACCACTTTCAATGAAAACATCTTGGAGGGTAGATCCATCCTTGTGATATTGAGAGGTAGATTCTCCCCTCTTGTTAACACTATTCAACTCAAGAGGGGTAAAAAGGAGGGCTTGGTTATAAGGACTGGAGAGAGGACGGGTAGAGGGGGGCCAAGGGGTTGCCGGAATGACCAATAGGTCATATTCATGAAGTGAATTTATAATAGAAGGATCAATGCTACTCATCTCATTTTTTCCATCTGCACTATCAATATCATCTTGACCACACTCCTTGACCCCCGACTTACCTTCTTATGCAATCCTTCTATCTATTCCTCCCTTGATATCCATTTTGTTTTGGATGGGGTTACCAAGAGGGGAAGGTTGGTCGAAAAGTCTCTCATTAACATTGCCTCTCCTTCTCTTGAAGGGACCATCAATTCTTCTAATCTTGTCCATGGCCAATTGCTGGGCATTCTTTGATCTCCTTTTGTTCTTATTATTAGGAATTGGAGGAATTCTATTCCCATTCCCTAAATAGTTTGGATTTCCTTGCAAATCTAGGGAAACTTTTCCAAGGCCAAGGGATAAGGATAGAGAATCAAGAGTATATGTGTTAGGGTGAGGAGCATATGGATTGATGAGTATAGGTCCCGCGGAAGGAAACAAAGGGGGATTAGCATTAGTAGTTTTTGAGGTAGACGGTGGTTGTTTGTTAGGGGTCACCTTCTTGGGAAGTCTGGCCTCACCTTTAGAGGGGGCACAATGTTTATTAGTGGAGGCCAAGAGAGGGTAATTTCACCTCCTATGGCCCTCTCTCTTGCACAGGAAGTATGAATTTAGACCTCCCAAGTACTCCAACGGACAAGTGAACAGTTCTCCTTCCAAATCAAAAACCAGGTTGTCGGGGATGTCTACTCCAGGTTTAAGGGAAACTAGGATTCTGACATCCATATGAGGGAGAAGGATACTAGACTGATAGACTCTAATGACTCTGCCCAGCGAGTCTACGACTTCTGGGAGAACATTGCAAAGAAAATGAGGTATCTGTCTAATGGTGATCCATCTAGGACACGACAATGCCATGATTTCTTCAAGGTTAGCACTATCTGACCAACTTAGGGAACGATGATTACAGGACCCAATGGTCCAAAATTGCCTATCCACTACGACCTTCTGACTAGCAGAGTCATAAAAAATAATGATAAAGAGACCTTTTTGTAGCATTCTACATAATGAAAATTTAAAACCTAGTTTAGAACTCCAAACCATATGAAGCCACTTCTTCATGGAGACATGGGAGGGTAGTTTACCTATGTCTAGAGCAACCAAAAAAATAGCAGAGTCACACAGTTTGCTTCTTTCCACCTTAATTACATTGACCATATTTGAATTAGGATTGATGACAAGTTGCTTGGGTGTAGAAACCTTACCTCCTAGTCCAAATCCTCCATCTCCGCCGACTCTGGATTCCTGGTTTTTGCCGACGAACTTGGCACCATCCTTGCAGATCTCTGATCCTACCAGCACTTGCCTAAATGATTTTCTCGCCTGGCTAGGGACAGAGGTTGTCTTAGGGTTCATTTGAGGCTCCACAAGAACACCAACAAATGAAGAATTAATTTCATTTGAAGATGACCAATACTTAAACACAAGAGGCAAGTGCAATAAAGACCCTCCGAGTACGGAGGGCCAACTGACTGCCATGTCCCAACTCGAAAAAATTGCAAACCGCATCCAAGTTGCAAAGTGTCTTCTCCTAGATGGATCGCAACCTAGGATCTGTCTTAGGAAGAATTAATTAAATTAGCCATGTATGATTTATTGAACTGGATTTAATTAATTAATGAGCTATATAATCAAATGATTAATTCAATTACATAGTTAATTGATTTTTTATTTTAATTAAACCAAATGGCTTGAGTTTAATTAATGTTTTCTTTGACCATTTTTAGGTGTATACAAGAGGTTTCGAACACCAAATGTCCACATATGGAGAATTCTTTTAACATCACTAATTTCGCCAACCACTTCTCAGTAGTGTTCTACGTAGTGCACATTGTCTCCTACTGCACAAGCCACATACAAAGCCAGTGATGACCTCGAGCCCTTCTCAGTTTGTTCTAGAACTAACAGATCATCAAGCTAGCTTTGCAACTCAGGGAAGAGCACTAGAAAACACCCAAAACAAGGTGAATGCAAATGAAAATGAGGATGTAAAAATGGACATAGAGGGAATGGGGGAAAATGACCCCACTGTTTGACAATGATGTTTGCTTTTGACATTTTTTTGTTGCATTGTAAAGCACCTATCTCCACCTTGTTTCACACTACAAAAAAGTAGATCATATGATAGAGCTTTTTGGTTTGGAATTTATAAAATATGGTAGTAATGTAAATATCTTTTTTATATATTTTGTAATATTTATAAAACATATATTATCTAATTTAAATGAAAATGGGTGCAATGATAGCATATTCCAAAATCCAAGTTCAAAATATAAAAGAAAAAAGTAGTCAAACCATTAAGTTGCCAATACTATATGAGTAGCAGATAAAGAATAGTCTTTCTCATGAGTGGGCCCATCATCCAAGAAGTCCTCACCCTCAAGGATAAGGCTCCTCACTTATAATAGGATTATATTTATCTTTTTCTTGAGCAAGATTAACATCCAAATGAGAAATTGCAAGGTTCAAGTAGGGCTATAACTCGTGATTTTGTTAAGAGATTGACCAAAATGTTGGCAAGCTATTATTCTTATATACTAGTGTTTTTCATGTGCTTTAATCCTATGTTACAAGTAGAAGTCTACGATAATATAAGAACTTTCAAAATTTTCAATTCATAAACTTTCAAAGAATATTAAGCTAATGCCTATTGTATGATTGTTCATGTGTAGATACACTTTAACACATAAAAATATCATATACATATTTTTATTTATTTAAAAAATATTTTATTTTATTTAAATTAATTATTATCATTTAAAATATTTTTATGTACAAAAGAGTTATTTTATTTATATAAGAATTATCTTATTTTTATTTACTTCAAAATTTAATAAAAAAATTTAATGAAATAAGTTACATCTAAAATACAAAATTTCCATATGCTCTAGGTCATATAGATATAAGTATGCATTAATAAAGATTATACAAATTTAATATTTGAAAATTGTCATAAACTTCCAACTAATATCCTATATGCTCATATAACGTCTTCACGTAAAAGATTAAAAAAATAAATTATTTTTGTATTACTTTGAAATCTTTTTAAAATTACTTCATTTTATAGCATTTTAATTTTAATATTAATATTGACAATAGAGAATTATTGTCGTCCTAATTCTGAGAAACATCATCACTATCCCATTATCAAGAGGAGGTCAAAATATTAAAAACTACTCAAAATTTAAATAAAAATTTATGAAAAGCGCCCACCGTGGGGCTCGAACCCACGACCACAAGGTTAAGAGCCTTGCGCTCTACCAACTGAGCTAGACGGGCAGATGTTTTCCCTCTTTAGATAATAATAATATCAATAATTTTTAATAATATAATTCTCGCTTTTAAGTCGCGAGTTCGACTGTCAACGTCCTTCTACACCGTTTCTGACAGTTATACATATCAACTTCATTTTTTGAAAAAATGAAATTTTACTTTCTTCATTGAGTAGATTAAAAAATAAACATATCAACCTTTGTTTCTATTTTTGAGATACGGGTTCATTTAATTCAAATATTACGTTGAGCATTTAATTTATTTTCAATTATATAGACAAAGAATATTAATTGAGATTTTTTTTTATAATTTAGTTTTTAGTTAAATGTAATTATAATATTCTCATATCTGTGATTGGTAACATCTTTATAATAGAAATTTGTTTTTCTATTTTTGTTATTTTCATTGTTTTAAAAGTTCTTAAATGTTTAATTATCAATTTTTAGATTTAACTTTATATTATAACATAAGGTTATTTAATCTAGAATGCTTCAAAATTGTAATCATTTAATGATAGCAAATTTCTACAATTCATAAAGATTATTTGAAATTTCTTCTAGGTAGATTGCGTTGGAATTTTTTTTATCAATGTTTCCAATCACACTCTATGATCCATCATCAAAATGATAAAAATTGATGAAAATTTTTGTTCTGGGAAGATTGTGGAATTTTGTTCATCCCGATGATGGATCACGGAATGTGATCTGAAACCCTGATGAAAAAAATTCCAACGCAATCTACCCAAAGGAAATTGTAATCATTTGTTTGAATCGGTTTTTCAGACTTCTTTCTAAATGAAATTGTATTAGGAAAGATAATATGAAAATGATAAGAAGTCCACCTTTTCTATTTTTAACAAATGTAGTTAAAGATGGAGGCCCAAGCTAAAGGATGCCCAAACCTGCAATCTTAATGCACAAAACCATTCTCACAATAGAAAACATAAACAAAGAACCTCATTCAAACAAAACAAAAAGTCAATAATGTTTAGAAATGATATCTTCTTTTAGTATTAGAATTATATCATATTGGTTGGCTATATATTAAGTTGTTGAATACTCACACTACTTTTCCTACATACATACTATTGACATGGATTTAGTAATCCTCGTACAATTTTTTGCAAATTGATAAAATCCTTGGTAAAAGTTTTAGGATATTTCTAGGTCATGTCAGAAAAAGGCTAGGTTTCCAAAACCACTTTAAAATCTGAAAAAACCTACATCATTTTCTAAAGAGCCAAACTCACAAAGCAATTGACTTTTAAACCAATAATCAAAACCTAGTCAGGATTTGTATAGGTTTTCACAACCTTCACTTTTTTTTACAAAGGTTTTGATTTCACACCCTACATCTTTTGTTTTATTTATCTCTATCCTTTATTAACTTCCATAGGTTGTCTAGTTTTAAAAAATAAAATGTATATTTGAAGAGACTTAATTGTCTTTTAGAGAGCAAACTTGATCTCAAAACCGAAGTTAGTTTCTAAAATCGTTCTTGAAACCAAGAAAATTGCCCAAAAAAAACAATGTTCTTTAAAGAAAATTAACGGGCAGAAACTAAAAATTATTTAGAAACCTTTGTCAAAACTCAACATGGTTTTAACAACCTCATTTTTCACCCGACAAGTAAACATGATATATGTTCATTACAAAGCCTGACTTTATGAGCAAAATAAACCTTGAGTAATAATGGGTTCGAAATTCAGTTGATTTACCGACATATTATAGAATAGAGAAAGGAGTTCCCTCAAGGAAAAAATTGAGAAGGTTTTGACACTGATGGAAAAGTACGAAAAGGTTTTGAAAACCTAGTTAATTGATATTTTATACTTCCTTAAAGTTAAATCTTCAAAAGAGAAACTTAAAGTGAAATGTAAAAGGAGAGTCTTGTCGCTAATGAAGGAACCATTAATGCTATGTTAGAGGTAGTATAGTAATTGAAATTAATGCACTTATATATATATATATATATATATATATATATATATATATATATGTCATGCCCCAAATCTGGGCATTAAAACATTTAACCAAAAGAACTTAAAACTTACATTTAAACATGATATATTAATTATAGGAAATGAAATCTATTTTAAACCTTTGCAAATTAAATTGATTTAAAGATCAATATAGAATGACAACATCAATTAGAGTAATAGTCCTTAGGGTTCCTTTTCCACTATATTAGTAAAACAACCATAAATCTCATTTTGGAATAACCATCATTTTAAATAAGGGCCCAATTACTAATTTATTTAAATAGAAAAGAACATACTCCGATTTTACAAGTGTCTTCAACAAGAAGGTTACAATCCTAAAAACATTTCAAAATTTACAAGGAAGAAACTTGAATAGAAAAGACTTTGAGGTAGAAACTTCATCCAAGACACCAAGACTACAACAATACTTTCAGAAGCTTTCTTTGAACCTGTAAGAACATCAAGGTTGACCATGGAGACTCACCTCCCAACCTAGGCCTTTGCAAGGCCATGACCCCCGAGCTAGGGGATCCAGAAATGAACGGGAGACATACATACAAACAAGTATTCACAATATTGAAACCAACAATAATTCAACAAGAAATTCCCTCCCAAGGTTTAACAAAAAGAAGGTCTCCAAGAAACCTTCTCCAAAAGTGGGGTGATAGTGTACTAGCCCAGGAGGAGAAAGCCAATAATACAAAATACGTACACTAGGAATGGG
>MU226072.1:3374089-3387053 GCA_018584345.1 Thuja plicata
AATATCATCAAACTTTAACCAACTTATAAACTTTAAACTCGCATCTAAATGATAAACATGAAAGAAAGATCACAACACAGTAATGAAAACTTAACACCAATATTTTTATGTGGAAACCCTGTTAGGGACCATTCAAATTACGGACTGATTTACATAGAGGAAATACACAAAAGCTCATTGTTATTAAGTCCAATCTTCTCAGGACTAAAACCCTCCATTACAATGATGGATTCAGGATATCTAAGCCATTTAAAAATTATTCCCCCCCCTCCCCATATTTATTTTATACCTTAAGGATCACACATAACTGAGATGGCAGAGTGAATCAGTTGTGTCACAATATCATCAAACTTTAACCAACTTATAAACTTTAAACTCGCATCTAAATGATAAACATGAAAGAAAGATCACAACACAGTAATGAAAACTTAACACCAATATTTTTATGTGGAAACCCTGTTAGGGGAAAAACCATGATGGTTATGGAACCCACAAGATGATTGCACTCTTTTAAAATTACTATACCCTGTTAGGAGTATTACAAAGTGGAATAAACATGCATTTAAGGACACTTCCTAGAGCTCATTGCTCAAATACAAAATGGATCTTAATCCAAAGGAAGGCTCACTACCTTACAACAATCTATGATCTCAACACATATAGGACATATTTTCCAAGCTCACGAAATGAAAAATAACATCTTTGATATGCCAAAATAGTTCCAATGAAGTATAACAAGTCTCTGCCTCAATTGCAGATTCCACTCGTACCTCTTCTCTTAGCAACTCATACTCTCTCTTACTTCGCAATTACAAATGATTAGATAGACATTACATCAATTTATCTCAATGAGTTCAACTAGGGACCTAATTACAACACATTAATTCATTACACCTCAATACTCAATGTGATCCATTGAATGTCGGCTAAGACATAACAATGATCCATAATAAAATCTTGAATATGCTCCAGATTTGTAGATCATGCCACAAACGTTTGCAACATGCTACATCACCAAGTTGGCCAAGAAATCATAAGAAAATCAACATGCCACATGAAATTCATGAAATATGAACACATAATCCAATGTGATCTAGTAGCATGAATAGGACATGATCAAGAAGAATCAACAAGCAATGTGAAATAACAAGACATTAATAGGAACATCTCTATCATAGAATATATTAAATTCTCTTCTCTATTCATCAAGAACACTAATCAGCAACCACTGTCATAAAATAAATCTTTCCATCATCCAAATCATGAACCATTCAAGCCGAGGACACACATCCATCACCTAAACTCACCACTAGGTTAGCAACCAAGAATATTTCATAACTGATCCACACCGATCCAAATACCAAAACATTGTCTCAGTTTGAACAACCAAAATAGAAGTCTCTAATAAATCTACCATAAATCATTCAAATAAAAATTTGAACATCTACCACTTGCACACTATCAAGTACAAATATACCAGAACACAATAGATCAATTACAACATCAGATCTTCAATATAGTAGTTGTACCACAGAAATCATCTCACTGAATAAATCGGGAACACTATCTTCAACAGTAGGAATATGTTGACATCAATGAAAAAACATTAATGCTAGCACATATATGCACAATATGAACACCATCTCAACAATCTCTAACATTCTCCCCCTTTGACATTGATTACAACATATGATATGAAAAATTTAATCAAGGCACTAAGAAAAAATAGCAACAACAATACCAGCAATATCCACAATATGACATCTATCTCTCCCGAACATACTTATTTTTCATATGAATATCTCTCCCCCTTTGACATCAATGACAAAGGCACATGTATGCACTAATTTATAGAGGCCAAAATTTTCAAAACACGTCTCTCAATAAAATATCTCATAACAACAAACCTCATAAACTAATCGTGAAACATTCACTGCACACTACTCCCCCTAAGGAGTGCCCACCAAAACATCAGGAGGGGAAATCACCCCAAACTTACCTCAGAGATACTCAAAACTATCCTTTGGAAAGGGCGTTGTGAATATATCTACAATCTTCTCTTTAGTAGATACATACTCCAATCTAACTTCTTTCTCACTGCCTTTGTCTCTCAAGAAATGGCATTTGATAGAAATATGTTTTGTCTTTAAATCCAACACATGGTTCTTTGAAATATTGATAGTACTTGAATTGTCACAATAGATATCAATAGGCTCATTAATAGTCACTCTAATATCTTTCAACATTTTCTTCATCCACATTAATTGTGTATAGTTAGTAGCAACAACAACATACTCAGCTTCAACACTAGATTGAGATATACAAATTTGTTTCTTGTTTTATCATGAAACTAACCTCTTTCCCAAGAGGAATGCTCCACCACTTATGTTTTTTAAGTCATCCACATTACCTGCCCAATCTACATCAGCATATGCACTCAATGTGAAATCAACATCTTTATCATACCATAATCCAGAATCAGTTTTTCCCTTCAAGTATCTGAATATCCTATTAACAAAAATAACATGTGATTCCTTCGGTTCTTCTTGAAATCTAGAAAAAATGTAAATAACATTCATAATATCTAGCCTAGTTTGTGTCAAATATAATAATCCATCGATCATTAATCTGTCTCTAGTTTGATCTGCATTAGGTGTATCATCAATCTTTGTCAACTTACAACTAACCAGTAATCATAGGTGTACCAACAGGTTTTGAATCATCCATACCAAATTTATTCACAATTCTTTCACATACTTAGACTGAGAAATGAAAATACCTTTATTTGTTTGTGTAATTTGCATTCCAAGAAATAATTTCATCTCACCTATCATAGACATCTCAAATTCCTTCTACATCTCATCAGAAAATTCTTCAATCAACTTGTCATTTCCACCAAAAATGATATCATCTACAAAGAATTCAACAATCAAAATGTTATCATCAACAACTTTGAAATATAAATTATTGTCAACAGTACCTTTATTGAAACCAATCTTCAATAAATACTTATCTAACCTTGAATACTAGGCTCTAGGAGATAATGCTTTCTTCAATCAGAAAGTGATGTCATCTTTATCAGTCAAGGGAAAACCATATGATTGATCAATGTATACTACTTCTTCCAACTCTCCATTCAAGAATGCAGACTTAACATCCTTCTGATGTACCTTGAAAGTTTTGTAAGTAGCATATGCAAGAAACATTCTAACAGCTTCAACTCTAGCAACAGGAGGAAAGGTCTCCTCAAAATAAATACCTTCCATCTGATAATATCCCTTACAAACAATTCTGGCTTTATTCTGAACCACTTAACCATCTTCATTCAATTTTTTTCTAAATACGGGGGCACGTGTGTTCCCACAATACTGTGTCCCACTATTTGTCCAACTTTGACACTGAAATGAATATTTTGAACAAAAACTTCACTTTCAGACACATTGTCGCAAAACCACTAAGAATTTGAAGGTGATGTAAAATAGTGACTTTTAGCATTTTGTTTCTAGTTTCTAAATATTTTTTTTAAAAAAATTGGAATTGATTTACATCCATTTTTTTTCTTCTCCTTCAAAACTTGGTTTGTATGAAAAATCAACATTTTTAAAGAGTGGTGCAATAACTCAGTTTGACTTAAATTTTTTATTAAAAAAAAATGATAACAAAGTAATTCTTTCAAGGTTAGGTTTTTAACATCAATACCTAAAGGATCCAATTGGTTTTGTTCAATTTGGTTTAAACTTTTATGGTTTATTGAGTTATGAAGTGACATAAATTGTAATTTAGACATAGGTTCCTTCAGTTCGCTCTAACTTGATCTGTATAAATCAATTTTATTTTTTTATTTTTATGATAGAAAGCTAACATAAATACCTATTGGACACATATTTTTTATATATATTTTCCTAATTTTCTATTTTCCCAAAGCATCAAAGAGAGAGGTTGCTAAATGGCTAGACAACCTATGTTTAATTAAACTAAACATAGAAAGTCATAATGAACTCAATGTATATAAAAATTATAGTCATTGTAAAGATTTTTTAGAGTAGCATAATATGGAAAAAAAATTCAGAATATTGTCTTATTTGGCCCTTGATTGAGGCCTCCAAATGGATGAATTCTGCAGAATTCTGGTTTCCTTTACCAAAAAATCCAAAATCAAGGCATTTGTGCGAACACTCCTTCCTGCGAAGGGGTTTAGGGGCCTCCATGTGCAGGCCCCTTTGCACAAACCCCCCCTCCCCCCTAAGGTAAAATTTTGGTGAGAAATACACTGTCAATTTTTTTCCAAGGGTTGTTTGCCCCGAACTAGGGTCGGGGAGGCTTTTTTTTGGGTTGCATTTTTTTTTATTTTCTTATAAATAAAAGTAATTTTTTCTTTTTTTAAAACACAAATCTTCCATTTAATTTAATTTTTTTTTCTAATAGAAGCATAGTGAAGCTAATATTTGCAATTTTTTTGCATCTAGTAATTTTTCCAAAGGTGTTTGTTTTTAAAAGCGAGATGGGAAACAAGAAGGGGAGGCTCACTAAATCTTCAAGAAAAATGTCACCTAATAGAGAACAAAAAAATTGTGAAGCTTCATTGGCATATTATTATATAAATAAAGAAGGTATGCATTTCCAATTTCACATGCCCAAGTTTTATATCTCTATATTTTCAAATTTCTCTAATTTGTTCTAATTCAATTTGTTTTTGTGCATGTAGCTCGCAACAAGAAAGTACAAGATGAAGGATAAGCTCAAGAAATGGAAGAAATGGATGTTGGAGAAGGGTCAGGATCACTCCCTATGGAAGTTCCAACAATGGAAGTTGGAGAAGGGTCAGGATCACTTGCTCTGACGGGTATGGATGAACATTTAAATCTAGCTCAAACTGTAAAGAAAAATATTAATTATAGAAACCTAGATCATCTACATCTTACAATGGATGTGGAGAAATTGAGATCACTTTCTGATGTTCAAAACTTAAGTCTCTCTAAAAAGAGGTCAATGAATAAGATAGCAAGGAAAATAATGGCTAAATTTTATAATCTTGAAACACTCAAACAAGCCCAATTTCTTTCAATTGTATTATACAAAAAAAAGTTGCAAGAGCCATTAAAATTGTTGGGTGTAGACACAACATCAAAAAAGAGAAAAAAATTCTAACATGCAAAGTGATATAATTGAAAATGTTAGGAAAGGTTTGAGCTCTATAGGGAAGCAATCTTGATCTAAAGATAAGGCCATTGCATGAAGAGTGATGTTGACATCCATTATAAGTAATAGTGTTCCCTGAAATAGACAAATATCTTAAGTTTCATCTCAGATTGGTTTTAGTAGGAAAATAATATCAAGATATGTTAAGAGGAGAATGCTTTTGGATTATAGCACCTTGGAAGGTAATTGGGAACTCATGTGTAGAGCTCCTCATTTTGATAGGATTGATGAGGGAATCAAGAATTTGATCACATTATTTTGGATTGATAATACTTGTCCTTCATCAAATAGTAGAGATATTATCAAACACAAGGTTAGAGCTAATGAATATGAACATCATACAAAACATTGGTTGGACATAACACAACATGAAATGTATGTGTCATTTTGTAGTTCAAATCCTAATATAAAGATTGGGAAAACATTGTTTGAAATATTGAAGACATATTATGTGAGGACAAACAAAGTGTTTGAAACATGTTGTTTTTGTTATCATATTGAATTTTATCTCCACTATCAATTTTTCCAAAAGTTTGTAGAAGACACTTGTGGTTTTGAAAATGCTCCTCCTAGTTGACACAGTGAGTTCAACTCATCCATTTTATTTGACAAAAGAGATGATGTGGTTGGTCAAATAAATTGAATACAAGGAATATGTGAAATATGTGTTGATTTGGCTCTTTTCCTTTTGAAATATTTAGACATCGATGTGACAAAGATGGTGAAAAGAAAGAGTTACAAATATGTAAGGAATGAAACAACATTTGGGAAAGAATCGAAAAGGTTAGAATATGTTGAAGAGGAGATAACTCTTGGAGAATTTATGAAGACATTTAAAAAATTGATTCATCCCTACATTCATCATGCTTTCTTTGCAAAGTGGAAAGCACAACAATTCTAGACACTACAAGATAATTTTCCAGTTGGAACTATTCTATCGGTTGTTGATTTTGTAGAAAATTTTTCCTTTGTTCATCAAAAGGTCATTCAATCATAATACTATTTTTCAGAGAAGATTACTATTATGGTACATGTGTGTTATAGACATGCATAGTTAAATTTGGATGGTGTTCAAGGCACATTTGAAGCACGGGTCATAAAGAAAGAATATCAATTTTATATAATTTATGATAAAGAGCATGATATTCATTATGTAGAAACATGTTTAAAGAATTTTTTTGCAAATTTGAAAGAAAGGAGCATAAAAAATGATAAACATTATGTTGGTCAGATGGATGTGCCGCACAATCCAAATCATCCAGACCATTTTATGCACTATGTAGATATCATCATAATGAAACCATACCACATGTGTGGAGTTTCTTTGAGAGTGGACATGGAAAAGGTGAACATGATGGTGTTGGAGCTTGCATCAAACATAATCTACAAAAGCATCAAATGAATTATCAGGGAGTTCGTATAAAAGATGAACATGATGTTGTTGAATGGTGTAAGACACATTTTGCACCAAACAAGGTTGGTACATCATCAAGAATGAGTCAAGCGGTACCACACAGAGAATTTTGGGACATAACAGGTATGCACGTGTTTAAATTTAATACATGCATGATATATATTTTGTTGTTTAGATTTTACATTTCAACTTTTAAAAATGAAATCCATAATGTGTCTCATTTTTATGTTAAATATGTGTGTGTGTGTGTGTGTGTGTGTGTGTGTGTGTGTTTCCAGGTGTGGATAGAAAAACTATGCATGGTTTCAAGAGGATAGAGAAGACATTAGCTTTGCATAGTTATGAGTAAAAATTATTGCAATTGGGCATTGTACACTAGGGAGTACTCATGTTTTTGTTCTCACTGCATTACTAAAAACTATTCAGAATGCATCAATCAGGAACATGGATATGTAGGTGCATGGAATTTGGTGCCACTTGTTGTTACCGATATAGTTGATCGAGATGAAGATGAAAACTTTGATGATGTTCCTTTGATTTCTACTGATTATGACCATATTTCAGGTTTGGTCAAAATTGGTAAGTATATTAAATTAATTTACACACACACACACACACACACACACACACACACACACACACACACACACACACACACACACACAGTTTGAAGTATTTTCTCTCATGTGTACATTTGTTGTGCAGGAGATGTCTTTGCAATGATTGTTGAGCTTGGAGATGTAGGAGTTAGTTACAATTTATTATGTTGCATTGAAGAGAGGATGAAATTAATTTAACTAGAAGAAAGTGATGGAATGTTCTTTCCCACTGGTTTGCATGCTTTAGATCTATATTGAATTTAATTTCAAATTTAATAAATTATTTTATATATTGTTAAAATTTGCGGTGCAGGTTCAGTTGTTTTAGAGGGAACATATTTCAAGAAAATCAAAATAGTCTAACATAGGGTTCACTTTGTTTATTATCAACCTTACAATAAGGTGTTTGAATATAGCCACCTAATAGTTTCTATCTCCCTTTGTCTCCATCTAGTTAAATTTCAACGTGGACATCATAAGTGGAGATTAGACAGTGAGGATCATGAGAAAATATTGCATGTTGTCCATGAGCTTTCTGAACCACTTGGTGTGGTCTAAATAATATTACTTTGATCTATATTTTTGCTGGATTTTATTTATGATGGATTATATGGATTATATTTATGATCGATTATTTTTATTCATGTTTTAGGACTTGATCTATACTTGATATATACATGTTACTTCAATTATAAATGTTAATTGAAGATTTCTTGTACATTCAATTGATGTTGAAAATAGGTGTTAAGATTAAAAATATTCTTTGTTACTTGATTATACATGCAATGTAGTAAATTTATTGAACTAATATTATAATATGTGTTACTTGATTATAATATGTTTTACTTCTTTAAAGATTCATTGTTAAGATTATTTAATATATGTGTTACTTGATTATAATGTAAATGTTTTTGATTACGGTAAAAACAGGTTTTGAAGGGACCCTGAAACCCTTTAACAAAGCTGAGAAAAGAAAGACATTAAAGCCCAGAGAACAACAGGCTGCCCCAAGGAAGGAAGCAGGCTACAAAGGGACAGATCCCAGATTTAACAATAGGCATAAACAAAGCAAAAAGACAAAATAAAACGCTGGAAGGAAAACAGAGAGAAGATCCACCAACCCCGAAATTAGGACAGAGTCTTTAGGAAACTCTCAGAATCCTCCAACTGAGTCTTCATAGTCTTCACATTGTCTCTCAGCTTCTGGACATCCGGATCCTCAATCTTCTGCTTCTTGGACCTAGTGCGAGTGTCAGGTCCCATCTACTAAGAAGGATCAGAATGTTCAATGGTGACTTTGTTTCCTTCTAGCCAGTTTCTCAGAGACATCAGATTCTCCAAAGTAGCCCTCATACCTGTGTTTACCAGCGTAAGCAGATGTTTTAGCATTTCCTCATTCTCGCTTATTTTCTTCTGGATAGGTATCATGGCTAACTCGATAGCTTTTTTAATTTTTTCATCAATTTCAGAGCCGTGATCATGTACAGGGACATTGACATTTTGAGGAAAGTCATTTTTGAGAATAGTCATAGTTTCCTCCATAATAGAGCTCTTATTTTCCAGCTTGATGCATCTATTCTTAAGTTCAACCAGGTCACTCTGCACCCATTTATCCAAATTGTAGCTATAGATAGATTTATTTTTTGCAATCTCAAGGGGAGACATAATAATGGTCCTTCTGACCTGTGAATCCATCCTTTTGATATCTCTTTGAAGAGACTTAGGTTTTCTACCCTGAAGGATTCTGTCACTATCTTCTTCCATATTCTCCTTCTCAGAGCTTGGAGAATCATGGGACTCCAAGTTTTCCTCTTCCAGAACCTTAAAACTATTGTCCCCCGAGTTATCAGCATTACTATCCATAAGATTAATTTCAGTTTCTTTTTTCTTATTGACAATATTCTCAAACTCAGTCTCTTTATTCTCATTTCCTTCAGTATTAACATTCTCCAGAACAGAGTTAAATTTTTCCCCTGTTTTAAGATTATCATGACTTTCCTCAGGGTTTTCCTTGGTATTTTTAGTTTCAAGATCCTCCAAATCCTTCACCACAGGGGTCTAGGTGGAGGGGTTATTCTCAACATTAGGGTCCATTTGATGATTCTGGACACCTTCAATATTTGTTTCCTGAGGGGAATGCTTCTCACCATCAGGCTCCTGGAGGAAAGGACTAGCAGGGGTGTCTAGAACATTCTTTTCCAACCCAGAGGAAAAACTAAAGTACTCATCATTCTTCGGCTCAACCAGAGGCTTAGAAGGAGACGGCTCAGAGGGCAGAGAGGCTTTCTTAGATTTAGGAGTCTTAGACAGAGACCCCACAGACTTCCTCTTTTTAATCTGGGTAGGGATAGGGTCGGGAATATGATCTCTGGCATAATCAGCTATAAGGAGGATGAGCCCAACATGGAGGATGGGAGAATTCTTCACTCTGTAGTCAGTAATTCTCTGGTTAAGCGACCAGAGGAGATAGTAGGGGAAAGAAATGCGTATCTCATGTCTAAAATGATTAACTAGGGAAAAATGATAATTATCGACCCTAGAGAATCTACCCTCAAGAGTAAAGTATTCCATTATAACTTTAATAACAGAACCACAAATTTTATCAATATTCTCCATATCGACATAGTCTTTCTTAACTTTCACCAAAAGATCCCTCTCCTCATTAGTGACAGGAAATTTCTTGTAAGCTCTGATTCCCACTTTCACCTCTTTAGAGTACTTCAGACCATCCAGCGGGAGACCAGTGATATCAGACAGGACCTCGAGGCTGAGGCTAAAATACTTGCCCGCAATATTAACCGTGCCCTTATCCCAGCCATCAACGAAAGCTTTAGAAACCTCAGAATCAAAACCATGAAGTCTCTTAAGAAAACGGTGAACATGACCTTTCTTCAAAATTCTCCACACTTCCTTTTCCTTCTTCCACTTGCATTTCGCGGGCTCTTCCCTTCTAAGATCACCACCCATGACAACTATCTTCACCTGCTCTTTTTTCACAGGCTGAGAAACGTTATTATTTTGATTAATCTTACTCAGGTGAGAGATTTTAATCTGAGTCGCATTCCTCTTTGCATGCTCGAACTGTCCATGAATAAAAATAATAATAGCTGCATGCATTAAAGTTTGTGCTTTCATGATTAGGGTAAAAATCCAAATCCTGGATATGTACTTCACATTATTTTGGCCGTCATTCCAACTCCCCTCAATCTGAGATGAATTAATTAGTATCATTAAAAACCCTTTTAATGACTCCTTCTTTTTGCCTGATTTTATCATAATTGATAATTGATTTGACCGCATCATTACTCATGGGTATGCCTTTCCATTTTTGAATTTTGTCACTTTTGGCTCCAATATTGGCAAGACAATCAGCAACCTGATTAGTCTCCCGATAGTTATGAGACATATGGAACACTTCAAAGGATTTAACTATAGATTTGATTTTGAGGATAATATGCTCTATAGTCCAGGAAGGGGGGTTGATGTCTTTAATATTGTTAATAATATTTAAAGAGTCACCTTCGAGCCAGACTCTTTTGAATCCCATTTCTTCCACCAACAATTATAATGTAAATGTTACTTGATTATACATGAACTATAAATGTTAAGATTAAATATGTCTATGCAATCAAATCATCTACACATATAATCATCTAATCAAAGATCATCAAATACAATCAAAGAATCTAATCAAATCAACTATGTATATGTGAACTATCAATTCATCCAATCAAATCATCTAAATGAACTATCAAAGTATAGATCTGAATCAAATTGATATCTATGTATAATTGAATATAATCAAATTAATATCTATATGTGCATAATTGAATATAATCAAATCATCTATATGTATATATTTATCTAGAATCAAATATAAACACATCAAACATCTATCTATCTATACATAAAACATATACACATGTATAAATCATAAATCTATAAAATGTCAAATCATAAATCATCTAGATGTCAACCATAAATGTAACACATAAATCATATATGTCTAGGTTTGGAGAGAATATAAATATGTGTCTCGAATCATAAACTAAAAATATCAAACATATAATGACTCTCAAATCAAAGATCTGCAACATGTCCTAAACCAGGGCTTGTCATCTAGACTCATACGAATAGAGCGACTCTCTGACTGAGTGTCATAAGCATCATCTAGCTGTGAAGAAGCAACTGAACCTTGCAAATTTAGTACAAAAATTAATTATATACATACATATATTATATATTATGTAAAGTACTTAAAATGTACACATGCATGTTTAAACATGTATATTTAAAACTTACCTGACCACTAGTAGGTGTTGCATCCACTAAATCTCTCCTATGAACATGCTCTGAGCCCATGCTAGAGGTAATATGCTTTTCTAACTGTACCTACAAAATATTATACATAGAATGGACATCAACACACATCTGCAATTAATTGTTCACTATAAACTAAACTAAAAGAAATCAAATTATATATTTGGGTCTTAGGAGTAGGAGGATCATCAGTGCATTATACCACCATATCATCAACATAAGATGCATTTCTCACACCATCTCCAATCCCGAACCTCTCTAGTAATGAGGAGTGTAGGGGTGTGTGTAGCTGAGAGGGGAGTGGTGTAGAGTCAGAACCTTCAAGATGCAATAACATCTGCATATAGGATCCTATATTAGTGCCAGTGTTGACCTGACTCAACCCTCACAGTTTATCCTCAAATGCCTCTGGGCCCTTAGTTGTGATGCGTACATATATAACTCACATTGTGTAGATTAATGTGAACTATGATGTGCATGAATATATGGTGTGTCCTAGTTCAGTGGAACTACATGACCCTGTGCAACTCTGATAGAATCTATGACAGACGATATCAAGATCCTCTACAAGTCTACAATATAGGACTATGACTGCAGGAGATCATCCAAAAAGTAAAGTGCCAAATCCAAATGACTCTGATGTCCAGAAAGTGCTCATATCTCACATGGTGGAGGAAGACATGCATCTCTATATGCCTTATCACTCGATCTTGTAGCAGTACTATATGTAGACTCAGAAGACCATCTCAGTCGACTTGATCTGGTCAAAATGTATCTTTTGATTGTGTCAAAAGTAATGGTGGTGGCTACAAAAGAAATCTACCCTATCATGTCACCTACTTCCCTCTAGGAAGAAATGATCACTCTATCTTCAGTAGCAACCATCGTCAGTTCCACTACCAGAGTCTTTTTCCCAACCAAATGGCAGGTATGGCTCGATCAACCCTATGATACTAATCGTGATCTGCAACTCTATCACACCCCTAACCAAAATATCCTAGAAGATCTAAATAGTTGACGTTGAGTCCCAAATGGAACTCAAAGTATAACTACTAGGAAAAAAATAATGGAATCTAGTGGTTATTAGGTGTCTTAAGGGGTCATATGTTGTAATAGATCATCTTAAGGGGTCATATGTAATAATATGATCTATTATGTCATAATAGATCCTACTATGTCATAATAGATCATATTATGTCATAATAGATCCTATTATGCCATAATAGGTCATACTAAGTGCTCTTAAGGAATCTTATGGAATATTATGTCATAATAAGGGTTGTTAAGGAATCTTATGTCACAAAAGGTCCTAATAAGAGGTCCTATGAGTTTAAAGGTTCCCTAGGTATCTTTAGGGGTGGGGAGAGAGTCTTAATTAAAGGGGAGGGAGTAATAGAGTCTTAAGGAGGGGAGGGGGTGAGAGAGTCTTGAG
>MU226072.1:3387570-3422902 GCA_018584345.1 Thuja plicata
AGAGTATTCATGGGTTGGGAGAGAGAGGGTCTTAAGGGGCGAGAGGGAGTTAAGGAAATAAGGAGGAGGGGAGAGAGAGAGCGAGTGAGAGGGAGGGGAAGAGAGAGTTGAGAAAATAAGAATGGTTTTGAGAGAGAGAGAGAGAGAGGAATTGTGTTGGTGAGTAAATTTTTCTAACATTTTCTAATATTTTTCTAAATTTTCCTAAGTTTTTTGTATTTTCTAATTAAAACAATTATAAATTACTGGAAATGAAAATTACTAATATAACTAACTAAAAAAAATTCAAAACAAATATTTTTTTAACATTTTTTATAGTTTTCTAATATTTTCTAATAGTTTTCAAACATTTTCTATGGATTTTTAACATTATCTTAAAAAATCTATTTTTTTAAATTAACAATTACTGATAAGGAAAAACTAAGTAAAATAATTGAAAAACATATAATTTAAAATAAATAAATAAATAAAAAATAAACAAAAAAAGGAAGAAATGTGTGTACTTGATATCAATGACGATCAAAAGAGGCCGAAAGTACTCACAAAACACTGATGTCAGACTGGGACATCACTGAGTTCGCTCCAACCACTGGGTCCACAAGTTCACTGAACAGTAAAGATGAAAATGAAATTGACCACTAGAAATATATTTGGAATCTGACCAAAGGGGTTTTCATGCAAAGGGGGTATTCACATGAATACCGACACATCAGTGTGTTTGTGTGAATGTATTTACCACCATCGTGTGAAGACCCCCCTTCGCACGAAGGGGTCAAAAATGAATTTTTTTCCCACACCTGATTTTTCTTTGTGCCCAAAAGTGGGACACACTATTGTGAGATCACCCATGCATTTAGTACCAATCACATTCTTGTCTTTAGGTCTAGGAACAAGAATCCATGTCTTATTCTTTTCAATATGTTCCTATTCTTCTTCCATTGCTTTAGTCCAACTATTATCTTTGGATGCTTCATCAACATCCTTAGGCTCAATCTTAAAAAAAAAAAAATTCATTCCTAGTAATTCTTCATCGAGTCTGAACACCTTTGTTTCTATCACCAATAATATGATTCTCTAAATGATTTAACTTTACATACCTTGGAGTCTTCGGATTTGCATTTGTAGCTGTCTCTTGTATTTCCAACTCTTCCTCATCTCCGACTTCTTCATTCTTCTCTACCAATCCATTATGATTCTGATTCTAATTATGTTCTTGCACAATATAAATTTCTTCTTCTTCATCTGATTCATAACTACAAGATCTAACTAGTTTCTGAAAACTTTCATCCACTTTCACATTATCACTCTCAATCATCTTTCTCAATCTATGATTATAACATTTGTATGCTTTTCTCTTTGTAGAATAACCAAGAAATATTCCTTCATCACTTCTAGGATCAAATTTTCCTAAATCTTCATCTCTCTTAATGTAACATTTGCCTCCAAATATTCTAAAATACTTTACAGTAGGAATCTAACCATACCAAATCTCATAAGGAATCTTACCAGTACCATGCTTGATTTGAACTCAGTTTAGTGTATAAACAGTTGTGCTAACAACTTCTCCCCAATAGATCTGTGAAACATTCCCTTCAATCATCATAGTCCTTATAGTGTCAAGTATTTTTCTATTTCTTCTTTCTATAATTCCATTCTGATGTGGGGTCCACAGAGAAGACACCTATATATTTATTCCATTCTCTTCACAATATGCATCAAACTCTCTAGATGTAAACTCTCCACCACTGTCAGATCTCATAAATTTCAACTTCATACATGTCTTGGTCTCAACCAGAGCTCTAAAAATCTTGAATTTTACAAATCCTCAATTTTTTCTTTCAAAAATGTAACCCACATCATCCTTGAATATTAATCAATGAGTAAAATAAAGTATCTATCTCCATAATAACTTCTAGTTCTAGCAAGACCACATAAGTCAGTATGCACCAAATCTAACAATCCACTCGAAGAATAAATATTACTTTTAAAAGTAGATTTAGTTATCTTACCCAACTGACATTCCTTGCACATCACATTATAAGGATTCAACAATCTAGGTAAATATCTTACTCCATTTGTAGTGCTTATCTTCACAATATTATCAAAGTTTACATGACAAAATCTCTTGTGCCACAACCAATTGTCATCAATCTTAGCAATCAAACATCTGTTCTCTCAATTGTTCAAATGAAATATGTTACCTCTAGTCTTTGTACCTAATGCAATCTCAATTCTAGTGCTTCCAATGATTCTACAGACTCCATTATTGAATTCCAAGTGATATCCCTTATCAACTAAGTGTCCAACACTCAAAATATTACGCCTTAAACCTTCAAAATATAAAACATCATCAGTATTTATCTTACCATCAAGTGTAATTGAGATGACATAAGTTTTTCCATTAGTATGCAAAGAGAAAAAAATTGTTATGAACCGTTGGTTACACTATACCGAAAGTCAGGTTTTCAGTTCAGACTGAAAGTGCTAAGTAAAGGGAAACCTGATGACACAATTTTGAAGTGTAAACTGAAAGTGCAACCTGAAGATGATGCAGAGGAACCTAAAAATAAGGTTACAGTATAAAATGAAAGAGTAGAAACAAAGGAACCCAACAACAAGGGAACCCGGTAGACAGTTCAACAAAGAAACACCAAAAGACAGTCAAACTAATTTCAGAGCAAACTGAGCACCAGACACTGAAAGTCAGTTATATCCCGAGAAAAGTGGATCTGACTTCCACGTCAGATAAAATAGTTATATTCTATTTTTAGAGTTTTTATTTTTTTTTAAATCCATTTCTTGAGGAACAAGAAACATAATTGTAATTGTTTTAATCAGTCTAACTAATTAAAAACATGCAAACTAGGAGATCAAGGTCAAGTTGTAAACCTTTGATCATAGAGTTAGTGTTGTAATAGATGAAACTTAATTAGGTCAATCTATTATATAAATAGATGTTTTCATCATTCATTTGAGATGGATGAGAGGATGATTTTATCCAATGAGCACATCTATGGATCATACTAAGAGTTTCAAGAAGCAGAACAACAAAAGACAAATTTGGTTATCAAGAACCAAGAACCAAGGCTATAGAGAAACAAAGGTATTAATCAATCACATTAGGTGATACTTTGTATAAAAAATATTGAATGGATCTGTAATCAGAAATTGTAGATTGCACACCCTCAGGTCAATGAGTATTTTTGTCTACATTCTAACAAGTGTAGAAAATAGAAGAAAGCCTTTAAAGAAAGGTGGATTTAACAATCCTATTGTAAATATATTAATCGAGTGCACACTAAACAGTGTTGCTAAAGCTCTTAATAGAGTAGACCTTGACCACCCTGCACATAATACTCCTAACAAGGTAGATCATCAGAAGTGATCAAATTGTAAGCCTTAACCGACCCCTTCCAATCTGTAGATAGTGAAGTTTTTGTGGGTTCCATCCCCACCATAGTTTTTACCTTCTAATAGGAGTTTTCCACGTTACCATATCTTGTGTTATGTGCCAATTACTTTCATGAATTTTTCTATGAATGTCTACATACAATTAATATTATGAACTGATATCACATGCATAAAGAAAGAACAACATATACGATCGGTAAAGTAAAGATTTGATTACATAAGGTTAAAAGTTAATTAACTAAAAGTTTTAGAGGTACTAATTCACCTCTCCCCTCTCAGTACACACTTCCCATTATTTCCAACAATTGGTATCAGAGATAGATCTCTTATTTAGAAAGTTTAAAGACTTAAGAGAAAATATCATACAATGGAGAAGTGCAGACTTGACAAGAGTATTGAAAATCCAAAGCTAGAAATTCATATCTTCTATGAGCAGTATAAAGAAGCTAGAATCAAGATGAGACAAATCCTAGATGAAATAAATGTTATGGCATCTCATTTTAATGAAAAAGACTACCATGAAGAAGAGATACCAGATCTATTTGAGTCTTCAGGATCTACAACAAGCAAAGCATCAGACACATTAGAAGAAAGCATCACAAGTATGAATGAAATCAATCAACATCTGGTTGGACAAGTAAAATCTCTACAAATTGGTCAAGAGATATAGATGGTAAGAATGATTGATGTCATGAACAATGCTAGACAAGTTGAGCAAGAAAGAACACTATCTATTGATGACAGGAGGAAGATTACTGAAAATATACAAGAGAAAGAGTCAGAAATACAAAGACTTACAAAACATCATCATGAGATCACAAATCAGATTATTCTTATGAGTCAAGAGGCAAACAGAATGAATACAAAACTCATTGAAAGAATAGAAGTTATCGGTGAGCTAAGAGAAGAAAATGAAAAGATGAAACAAGAAGTAAGAATTCAGCAACAACATAATGAAATAATCAAGAGAGCTGAAGAAAGCAACAAAAGGATGGATGATTTTCTGGATGGACAAAGGAGAGCCAACAACAACACCAGACTAGTCTATAGCAAGAATGGAGAATCACCCAACCAAGTTGATCCAAAGAATGTCTATGTAAATCCAAGACCAAGAAAGCTGACATGCAATCACTATGGAAGGGAAGGCCACACATCAAATGTATGCAGGAGCAAAATGAAAGGTATTCCTAAATCCACATCTTCATTCATAGGAATTTTTTATAAATGTAAAAATAAAGGACATAAAGCATATGAATGTAAATCTAAGGTGAAATAACCAAAGAAGGAAACCTACATGGACAAATATTGTCCTGCTTGCAAAATGCATGGGCACACATCTCTTGAATGCTAGAAAAAGAAAAGACAAGCATGGAAGCCTAAAAATCAAGAAACTCCCTATCAACCAAAAAGAGTCGGTAACCAATATGTATGGGATTACAACACATGGGCAAACTGTACAGCATGTGGAATATTTGGTCACATAGCTGCAAACTATGTGAGACAATGGATAAGAAATTATATAGGTTGGAATAACCCTAGAATGGCATGTTTACACTGTCATAAAGTTGGTCATCTCAAGAAAGACTAGAGAGACCGAATGACAGAGACCAACACCTTTGCTAATGGAAACACCATTGAAGACATCAGGAAGATGAGAAACAAAATGTGGAGGAAAGCTACAAACACTAATGAATCTAGACTAATAAATTCAATTGGTGACACCTTATCCAATGGATCTGGTGACATCACCAACCCCACCTAAGCAGAACAAGTAAGTATGGAACTGGATTATACCAAGTTATATTTTGCATCAGTTCCATTATACATAGTTAAAATACCAAATCAGCATGATTAAAGATGCACTATGGTATTACTTGTTATGATTCTGTGAAAACAATCCCATCGGTCAATACTTACTAAAATACATTGGTATACATACAAAGCTAAGTTTCCTACACTTACTGAGAGTCGTCGGTTAACATATAAAAGTTGAAGTTGCTAGTGTAAACCGAGATCCATTGGTAATCATATGAGTTGAAAAAAATTTCTTTGCCATACACCAAAATCCATCGATGAACGTAACAAGTTGACAGCTACCCTGAAGCATTGCATTATCATCGAGAATGGTGTTATGTATCACCTGAAGACTCCATCTTCACACACTGAGAAGTGGTTGAGAATTAATGACTCAACTTAGGGAAAATTCTATAAATAGATGATGGAAGGGTTTCATTTTTCACCAAGCGATTAGAGAGAAGAGACAAAGAGAAACCAGAGCACAAAGTGACCAGACTGCAGAGTGACTCTAACCCAGTTCATAGTACTCCAAACAGATTCCTAACAGTTACAGAGGTTGAATTAAGTAACAAAGATAACTAAGAACTCTATTTTCATTCATGAAGAAAATCCCTAATTTCAGAAATGATGGCAACTACATCAAGAACCGCTAAGCTCAAGAATGATGAGAAGAATAAGATCAACCTAATCAAGAATTCAACCTGTAAGGAACCTCACTACAAGATATGTCCTAAGGTTGCTTCACAACCCGACAATGTTGGTGTATTATCCACAATACCAACTAGGTTTTTTTTCATCGATGACATGCGAGCATATATACACTGCAAGATAGCATAGATTGGAGACCTAGAAGTTGAGAAAGCTTTCAAGAATATTTGCAACAATGATGACACTATCAAGGAAGAGCACAAGAAAATTAAGGTAAAAGGGATCACAAATGCCCTATGGTTCTCGAAGGAGTTCAAGACCGAATGGATTTTTTTAGTACTAAGCAAGACACATGACCAAAAATTATGGCTGGTGAGCCAAAACCAATAACTAGGGATGTTATACATGTTGTTACCTGTTATCCCATAGCCGATAAGGTAAAGGCACTAAAACACTCACCTAAAGTTGAAATTGAGAAGAATACAGGAGCTGCATGGGATGGAAGAGGACTAAAAGTATCCACCCTCAATGATGATGAAATGAAATTTGGAGCATGTGTCTTAGGATACAAGTACTTTTAGGCTAGCAGGATGAACAAAATTGCATCCAAAGTAGTGGATACAACATACAAGATTGTTAAGAATGGACTGCAGTTGGATCTTTCAGAACTACCACTCAGAAAATTAGAAGAGAACATGAAGACAATAAGAAATGCAAAGTCTAATTCATGTAAGTTTGGATCTTTGATAATGTGCATATTTTTCTATTTCCAAGAATCTTACCCATCTTTAGGAAATGTCAAATGGGACACTACAAGGCTAGTGACCATACAGATTAGTGAGTTCATCAAATCACTAGGAGACAATTATGAGTCAAGCATAGATGAATACTTTGTTGGATTCAAAGATAGAATGCAAAAGAGAGTAAGGATTCTAGAACAATTAATAGAAAAGTTCAAGAATGACATATGTTTTATGGTAGACACTAACTACACATACATCAAGCCAGTTGTATTGAGAATAGCATGGCTAGCTCCACTTGATTATGAGGTGAACATGGATCAAGCATCAAATGCAATTGAAGCATTGATAAATGAGCCATTGGAAAAATACCAACCCAAGTTTGGAAATTATGAAGAAGCCAAATAAAGGATTAAAATTGGCTTAGTTGTGAAGAAGATTGATAGGAAGAAAGACAATATGGTTAAGAACTTGAAGAAAAAGCTATCGGTGAATGAAAAAGAAACTGAACAGAAAGAAGAAACTGAGGGAAAGTCACTGGATGGTGAAGCTAAGAAGGAGAGTGAATTAGAGTCCACAGAGTGCTAAGAAATGGCTAACATAAGATCTCGTGGAACAAAATAAAATTGAAGAGGAAATTATCAAAATGATGTGTATATTCAACTATTTTCCAATACAATTGGCAGATAATATGCCAAAAGAACTTCAGGATAGATTATTGGCAAGATGGACCTTTGCTTTACACTCTGAGAAAGAGATTAGGGAAAGAGCCCTAGTATCTATCATGCATCCCGAATCAAAAATGGAGGAGATTGAAGAGATGATGAAGAATCACTCCAAAAGGTTCTCACCAAAGTTGAGAGCCTACCAAGTGCTTCAAGGACATCTACTTGAACCAGGGAGTAAGAGTGATGTTGAATGGAGAAAAATACTTGATATGCCTAAAAAGGATACAAGTCTCGAGCCAAAAATAGCTCTTATGGAAAATCAACAGAACAAGGATGATCAAGCTAAACAGAGCCTCAAACATATTACTATCACTGATGAAGATGTCAATGAAGAATCATTGAACACAAAAGGAAACAAGGATATGGACGTTGCAGATGAAACATGGTTGGACAATACAATTATTGATATTACTAGAGGAGACCCTATAGATGAGATACAAAAAGATGAAGATGTCACTGTTATCAAGGACCAAACCGACGAACAAGACACTACAAAATATTTTGCACAAGTACACATATCGAGCTAGATGTCATTATTGATTCAAGCAATAAATATAATCCCACTAAAGGAGAAGACCCCCAAGCCCAATACAAGCATACCTAAGGATGAAGGAGAAGGATAAAAGAAAGATACAACCGATGAATAGGTAGTCATCAGTGAAGAACAAAAGGATGGAGATAACACCGAAAAAGATGCACAAATAAAAGATACAGCTAAAGTGCAGAAAGCTAAAGATGAGCAAGATATGACAATTGATACCATGCCTAAGGACACTAAAGGTGAAGCTATAGATACACTGAAGGTAGATAAGGAGACTTCCTCAGAAAATCGACATGCAAAAACTGAGCAGCAAGAAAAAGGTACAACACCACAAAAGCCATCATGTAGCACATCAGAGCAAGCAAAAAAGTTGGCTATGGTTATACATATAGGTGCATCACAAAAGAAGAAGAAGAAAACCAAGAAGAAAAATTTGGAGGTCACACTTGATGAGATCATAGAAATACCAAAGTGTGATCCAACTACTTTAGATTTTGAATCACTCCAAGAATATGGATAAATTTTTCAAAGGAAAGCTTTGCAAGAAAAGCTTTAACAAAAACACTGAGACTCCTTAGTAACAGAGACCACAAGGGAAATCTTAAACCAGATAGTTCCTGACATAGATGTTGATCACAATGGACCTATCCTAGATCAACTTGTAGTTCTCACCGATGCCATCACAACATAAAATGTAGATGCAGAAAAGGTGATTGAGGAACGAGTAGAATAGAAGTTCCAATATAAATTGACAGAAAATATCAGCCAAGAAGTGGCAGAAAATAAGGTAAAGCTTTTAGAATTAGAAAATGAATTAGATCCAATCATTACTAAATTTGTTTCCTTAATTCAAAAGCTACGCACTTTAGAGAAATTCACAAAAGATAATAATGATAAGATTGCAAAGATCGATTCTGATCTAAATACAAGTGCTCAAAGTCTAACCAAAAATGGAAATGCAATCAAATTGCATTATGAGAAGATAATTGAAATCAAAAGGTTAAGACAAGAAATTGGGGAAGTAGAATCACAGTTTCGAGAAGAGGTTACCAAGATACAGTCTCAACTATTACTGAACCTCACACTTATGCAACAACACATAAGTTCGGCAAGACATCTCATTTCCACCCTTGAGATGTCTGTAGTAGACATCATCTACGACATGCATGCCAAGATCACATTAGAGTATATGTCTCTTGAGCATTTAAAGGAGAAATGGGAGAATATGATGGAGGAAATGAAGACCTCTCACTCTCATATTTTTTATAAGCTATAGGTATACACTTTTGCCCTTACTATCAAAAAAGGGGGGGAAGGAAAATGATATGTATAGAGCATATAGTAAAAAGGGGAAAAGGAAGAGATAGTACAAAGAAAAGTGTACATACACATATACTACAATATACCGACACATGCATAGGGGGAGTCAGGAAATGACTAAGTAATATACATGGTGTACATACTATAAATCTTAAGTATTTTAAACTTATCAGTTTTTGATACTAATGTCAAAGCGAGAGATTGATGACATAAGTTTTGCCATTAATATGTAAAGAGAAAATAATTTTTATGAACCATCGGTTACACTACACCGAAATTTAGGTTTTTAGTTCAGACCAAAAGTGTTAAGTAAAGGGAAAGCCGATGACACAGTTTTGAAGTGTAAACCCAAAGTGCAACCCGAAGATGATACAGAGGAACCTGACAAGCAGGTTACACATTAACCTGAAAGAGTAGAAAAAGAGGAACCCGACAGACAGTTCAACAAAGGAACATCGATCTCAAAGCAAACCAAGTACGAGACACCAAAAGTCAGTTATATCCTGAGAAAAGTGGATCTGACTTCCACTTCAGATAAAATGGTTATATTCTATTTTTAGAGTTTTGATTTATTTTTAAATCCATTTCTCAAGGAACAAGAAACATAATTGTAATTTTTTTAATCAGTCTAACTCATTAAAAACATGCAAACTAGGAGATCAAGGTCCAGTTGTAAACCTTTGATCATAGAGTTAGTTTTGTAATACGTGAAACTTAATTAGCTCATTCTATTGTATAAATAGATGTTGTAATCATTCATTTGAGATGGATGAGAGGATTATTGTATCCAATGAGAACATCTATGGATCAGACTGAGAGTTTCAAGAAGCAGAACAACAAAAGATAAATTTGGTTATCAAGAACCGATAACCAAGGCTACCAAGCAATAGATGTATTAATCAATCACATTAGGTGATAGTTTGTACATGTAATATTGAATGGATCTATAATCAAAAATTGTAGAATGCACACACTCAGGTCAATGAGTATTTTTGTCTACATTCTAACAAGTGTAGAAAATATAAGAAATCCTTTAAAGAAAGGTGGATTTAACAATCCTATTGTAAATATCTTAACCAAGTACACACTAAATAGTATTGCTAAAGCTCTTAACAGAGTAGACCTTAACCAGTCTCCACATAATAATCCTAACAGGGTAGATCATCAGAAGTGATCAAATTGTAAGCCTTAACTAGCCCCTTCCAATCTACAGATAGTGACATTTTTGTGGGTGCCATCCCCACCATAGTTTTTACCTTTTAACTGGGGTTTTTTGCATTACCATATCTTGTGTTATGTGTCAATTACTTTCATGAATTTCTATATACAATTAATATTATGAACTGATATCACATGCATAAAGAAAGAACATCAGATATGATCGGTAAAGCAAAGATTTGACTACATAAGGTTAAACGTTAATTAACTAAAAGTTTTAGAGGCACTGATTCACCCCTCCCCTCTCAGTACACACTTTCCATTATTTCCAACAAATTGAACCTCTTCCTTTGATCAAACAGGGAGTTTTGTTACCAAATCTAACAAGTCCACCATCATAATCTTCAATCTTCACAAATTTTCTTTTGTCTCTGATCATGTGATGTGAACATCCATTGTCAATACCTCAGTCATCTTTCTTATCCACATGTGAAACCAATGCCTTCTCTTGATTAGGATTCTCATCTCTTATAGAAATGAAAATAATTGCATCTTCTATATTCTCAGATTCATGATCTGTTGTTTCTTCATTAGCATCATAGTAACACTTCTTATGATATTTAGGCTTGAACTTCTTATGCTTGTATTTAGGCTCTTTGTTAGGACATATAAATGAAATGTGACCAATCTTATTACATGAAAAATAATTCAAAGGACAATTTCCTTCATACTTACAAGATCCCTTAGGTAGTCTCTTTGCAAATAGGGCTTTAAGATCTTCAAACTCTCTTCTTTCTCAATTTTTTCCCATTCCTTAGCATATCTACCAATCTTAGATGAACTTTCACCAAGGTCATTTCTTTGCTTATCCTTAGAAATAGTAGCTTTTAATGAAGATTCAACTTTAGGAAATCTATCTCCAAATTAACTCATTTCAAAAGAAGCTAACTTACCAACCAATGTATCTCTTGCCACAGTAGTCACTGTTATGATTTATTCAATAGCAGAAACTTTATGATTGTAAGTAAGAGGTAAGGATCTCAAGATTTTAGAAACAATCACACTCTCCTCCAATGTTCCACTAGTGCATCTTATTCCACAAACAAGTTCAGTGATCTTATTTATAGAGGTAGCAATGATCTCATCTCCTCTCATCCTCAATATTTCATATTTTTCTTTCAGACTTTGTAGCTTGGCTTGAATCACAAATGCATCTCCTTCATATAATGTCTCCAAATTTGTCCATACTTCATGTGCAGTCTCTAATCCTAAAATTATTGTATACTCAGCATTAGATAGGGCGCTCTTCAAAGATTATTTTTCTCTCATATTATACCTGAAATCTTTATTCTTATCAGCAGTCGCAGTAGCAAGATTAGTTAGTGGTTTTTAATCTTCCTTACAATAGTACAATGTCCTTCACTAAGACATCTCAAGTGTGTGTAATAATTTGGTCCTTCCATATAGTAGAATTTGTTTCATCAAATCTCAGACACTCCTTCTTAAAGGTTGACACCTTGTATCTCCTCAAGTAGTCAAGCTTCCCAAAGAGGATAGTAGCTCTGATACCAATTGGTAGACCTTAAGGAGAACACACAACTAAGAGGGGGGTGAATCAATTATGCTACAATATCATCAAACTTTAACCAAGTTATAAACTTTAAACTCAGGTCTGAATGATAAACATGAAAGAAAGATCATAACATAGTAATCAACACATAACACTAATATTTTTTATGTGGAAACCCTGGTAGGGGAAAAAATATGGTGGGGATGGAATGCACAAGATGAATTCACTCTATTAAAATTACTATACCTTGTTATGAGTATTACAAAGGGGAATGCACATGCATTCAAGCACACTACCTAGAGCTCATTTCTCAAATACAACAAGGATCTAAATCCAAAGGAAGGCTCATTACCTTACGAAAATCTATGATCTCAACACATAGAGGACATACTGGCCAATCTCATGAACTAACAAACAACATCTTTGATATGCCAAATAGTTCCAATGAAGTACAATAAATTTTTGTGTCAATTGTAAATTCCACTCATACCTCTTCACTCAGCAACTCATACTCTCTCTCTTACTTTTGCAATTACAAATGATTACATATATATACACATTGCATCAATTTATCTCTACTAGGTTAGCTAGGGACCTCATTACAAAATATTAATTCATTACACCTCAATACTTGATGTGATCCATTAAATATTGGCTAAGACATATAAATTATCCATACCAACATCTCGAACATGCTCCAAATCTGTTGATCATGCCACAAACCTTTGCAACACACCACATCACCAAGTCATCCAAGAACTCATAAGAACATCAACATGCCACATAAAATTCACCAAATCTGATCACATAATCCAATACAATCCAAAAACACAAATAGGACACGATCAAGAAGCATAAACATGAAACATGAAATACCAAGACATTAACATGAACATATCTATCATATAATCCATTCACTTCTTTTATTTGTTCATTAGGAACACGAATTAACAACCACTATCATAAAAGAAAATTATCTTGCCAGTATCTAAATCATGAAATATTTGAGCTGAGGATACACATTAATGAAGTCATAGTTGGATTTTCCCCAATGGAGACAGTTCAACCATGCAAAAAGAGTCAAAACAATGGAAACAATCAACATAATATCATTAAGAACTCAATAATTAACAATCAACATGCCTCGCAGGCCTTCTTATTATCAGATAATCAAGTTTTACATCATACATGTCCAACAACATGTCATCTTACTTTCCAGAGCACACATGCCTGATTACAACCAGAAAACTAGATCCATGCTGGATGTTAAGCTACTACCAAGCTACTCCTCTACTCCTAACCATCTCTACCAACTAAGGAACCAAGACTACAAATATATAAAAGGTCGCAAGCCACAAGTCATCCAGAAAAGATCATATTCCCCAAGGATGGAGAAAATGTGTTACAAAATATAGGTCAAGACATAAATCCATAAGAACTCCTCTAGATATGAATTAAATACCATGTGATCACACACGAAGGTCGGCCACGAATGTAGGAACATCCACCGAGCTTGATCGATCGAGGACCAACTTCTAAGATTGGAAAACCCAATCTGATCGTTAGAATAGGAAGAAAAAATAGGATTAGGCCTAAAATTAAGTAATATTTATCAAGGAAGAATGTAATGGGATGAAAATCCAAACATAGATTCATCATGATGTCCAAAACACATCATTTGGATCATAAGAGAAAAGGAAAAAACCAGAAGGTTTGCTGATCAAAACACTAATATAGTTAACAATAACAAAACTGAAAAGGAAATATTTTTGGTTGATGCAAGATTGTCAAGATCCCAAGATGCTCCTGCATCATACTCCAGGGGTTATTAAGAAAGTGAGCCTCTCACTTTGTAGTTTTGGAAGAAATCCACAACTAGATAAAAGATTTCATTTTGACCTTCGGCTTCCCAACCCTCATGGTTAAGAATATGAACCTGATCACAAAAACTCTTTTCCCATTCTAACCTGATCTCCACATCCTCTACACTAAAATAGACCAGAAAAAAAATCCACAAGAATAACCAAAAAAATTAGCAACAGAACTAAGCACAAGATTTGCACCCCTCTTCTCAAACCCACTTATCATCATCATCCACTCATCACACATTTGAACACACTCTTCTATCAATCCATTAACAACAAGAAAATTAGGAACTCCATTGAATCCACCACATTTATCCTTCATCCATTCATCCTTCTTCATCACCATTAACTCTATCTTCATCTTAACTTTCAAAATATCCATCCTCATGCACAAATACTCATCTAATTCAAGTAAATACAATCCCTCTTTCCATATAAGTACTGAAACACAAACAAAAAAATCCTCTTTCACATAATCAGTCTAATTAGTACTAATACCAATCAAGGAACACATGTCTTCTCCCTCACATCCTCTAGGTAATCTATGCAATAGATCAACACTCAACTAAAATAAGTCAGTCTGCAACACTCCATCAACATCATGCACATAATCACAACTAAGAGCCTTATTACCACAAGCACTCTCATAATAACCAAAAACAATGTCATCATCATTAACATCCATGCTATAAACAATATTAGACTTAGAAACTACCCCAACAAGGTCATCAGATTCAACCAAAGGAATATCAATTCCAACTTCAACAACATCAACCTCCTCAACATCAACAATCTCATCATCATCTTCAACAAAGCATTCCTTAACTAGCTCATCAGATCCAATCAACATCTTATTAAATTTACCCATAACCATATCTACCTTATCCTCTATAATATCTTTCAAATCATTCATAGGTGTACACACCTCATTAACCTCTTCATAAGAAACTCTATCTTTCCTTTTCCTCCTCTTAAAAATATTCTTAACAAGCCAAAGCATCCTCTTTTGAATCGGTAATTGTCAACTCAACATCTTCATCTTCTCAATAGATTCCTCATACTCATCCTTAGGTTTGGGTATCCTCCTCAAACTAACCAAAGAATTACAAATCTGAGACCTTAACTCAACCCTAAGGTCTTCAAATATTGTCTTTACACTTATAAGGCTTATCCTATTAATCAACCTCTCTCCCTTCACAAGGTGCAACTGCATCTGCTCAACGATATGACGGCAAGATCTCAATTGCCTCTCACTTGGCAATCTATTGAACATGCTTACAACCTGCCTTGATCTGATGATCTATCCACCAACATGTTGCCTCAAGGACTGCAACCCAATCCAAGCTTCACAATCAGTCATAAAATTTCTCCTCTTATCCATCCTTGGACAATTCCTTTATTTTCATGGGTCATATCTACATTCTTCCACCCCACAACAGTCATCCAGGACTTCGTAAACTCAGAAACCACAATCTACCATCGCAGAAACAAATCACCCTCAGAAAAAATCATACTAGCCAAAAACCAGCAATAGATCCTTCCCTAACCACCTCATGCAAGTCCTTTGTTAGTGTGGGCCAGATCCACTATCTACCATCCCACAACCAACACATCCAGGTCTTCACAAGTTCAGGAACATAGATCTACAATCACAGGAACAACAACCATGTTTTGTTACCATCTGATGCAGTCACAGTCTGATTTTCCCCAATGGAGATAGTAGAACCATGTAGCAAGAGTCAACATAGAAGAAATAATAAACACAATATCATTAAGAACTCAATAATGAACAATCAACATGCCTCACAAGCCTTCTTATTATCAGATAATCAAGGTTTACATCATACATGACCAACAACATGTCATCTTACTTTCCAGAGAACACATGGTTGATTAAAACCAAAAAAACATATCCATGTTGGATGCTAAGCTACTACCAAGATACTCCTCTACTACTAACCCTCCTTTCCAACTAAGGAACCAAGACTACAAATATATACAAGATCGCAAGCCAAAACTTGTCTAGAAAATATCACATTCTCCAAGGATGAAGAAAATATGTTACAACATATAGGTTGGGACCTAAATCCATAAGAAATCCTCTAGATGTGAATTCAATATCATGCAATTGCACCCAGAGTTTTACCACAAATGTAGGAACATCCACCAAGCTTCGTTGATTGAGAAACAACTTTGAAGATCGAAAAACCCAATCTGATCGTTAGAATGAGAAAAATAAATAAGACCGAACCCAAACTTAAGAAATATTCATCAGGAAATAAAATATCAATGATGCGAAGCCAAACATAGACTCATCATGATGTCTAGAACATGTCATTTGGATCACAAGAGAAAAGGAACCAACTGAAAGGTTTGTTGATCAAAATACTAAAATAGATAACATGAACAGAACTAAAAAGGAAATCTTTTTGGTTGATGCCAGATTGCCAAGATCCCAAGATTCTCCTATATCAGACATCCAAGTCTTGGACTCACTATCAGTTTAGCAACCAATAATATTTCATAACTGATCCACACCGATCCAAATACTAAAACAATATATCAGTCTAAACAACCAAAATATGAGTCTCTAGTAAATCCATCATAACTCACTCAAATAATCATATGAACCTCTGCCACTTGAACAGTATCAAGTACAAACATCTTAGAACACAACTATATGATTACAGCATCATATTTTCAATATAGTAGTCGTACCATAGAAATCATCTCACTTAATAAACTAGGAACATTGTCTTCAACAGTAAGAATATGTTGACATCAATGACAAAACATTAATTCCAGCACATATATGCACAATCTAAACAACAACTCAGTAATCTCCAACAATTTATTGTTATGTTATTAATTAATTAATATAAACTAATTTTTATTTGTTAATATTAGTTTAAATTATTAATTGTTAATCAATTAATATAATTTATTTAATGCTTTATAAATTGAGTTATATGAAAATAAATTTATTTATATAAGATGTTTTTGATTGAGGTAAAAATAGGTTTTGAAGGGGCCCCAAAACCCTGAACAAAGTGGTCACAAAAGATATTCAAAGTATCCCTCAAAGACATAACGGACCAAGACCTAGACGAGGGTTTTACAATAGGAACCCACAACCTAGATGAAGCAATGCATGAAACAACCATCATACAAACCCAAGCTAAAGAAAAATCCAAAATAGGATTTTCAAATAGCACCCTTCTAAATATTTAAATTTAAAAACCCAAGAAGCCCAAACAAGATCTAAGATTTACCCTTACCTCCCTTCTTCTGGGAATGGAGTGTCATGTAAAATTGAAGAGAGGAATTTTTATGATTTTTACCCATAACTGGGGTCCACCCCTCCTCTACCAAAGAAGCCTTCTCCTGGCAATCTTGAGAGGAAGGACTCAAGAGAGAGGAAGAAGAAGAATTTAGGATAGAGCTAACAAAGGGACCTGCCTCCAGACATAAGGGAGAAACACCAAGTCTAGTTTTCTCCACAACAATAGAGAGACCAGCCAAAATAGGATTAGTTGGAAGGATACCAATAGACCCAACTGGAATAGAACCAGCAGAATTACCTGCGGACTGTCCAGCACCAAAGCTACCAGCAGAAATGGCAGAAGACCCAGTAATACCTGAACCAACAGGAGGAGCATCAATAGTAGAGGAATTGCTAGGAACAATGAGACCAACAGGATAAGTACCAGCAGAAGCTCTAATGGACTGTACAGTGGATCTAGCAAGACCCATTCCAATAAGAATAGTACCGTTAGAAAAATCTAAAATAGTGCCAGAAATGACAGTAGTCTGAAAAACCTCAAACCAACCAGTGGTAGTGTTAGTAGACCCCAAAGGGACAGTTCCTACAGGAGGATCCTCCTCATGCCCAACATTCTCAGCAGGATCAATATTTTTCCTTACAATATAGTGATCGAAAGAAACACCCTTCCACCAAGAAGCAGACCCTTTAGTCTCCGTCTTCTGTAATCTACATTTGGCCGCCAAGTGACCTATTTTAAAACATTTCCTACATCTGAAAGGAAGCCCTTCATAGTCCAAAGTTTGAATCTAGGAAGTGTTTGAGTACGCAAGCTTAATCTTTTCTGGTAACCCCTTAGAGATATCCATCTCTACCAATAAACAAGCATAAGTCGAGTGCATAATATCATATGACTCTTCATCCATCATCATAAAATCTCCAATAGCCCCACCCACCACTTCAAATAGGGAATCAACCAAAAAATGAAGGGGAAGATAGGGAAGTCTTACCCAAATCGGAATCTTGTTAAAGATTTTGGAAGAGGGGGAGAAATCAGGAAACTAAGGTTTCATGACCAACGAATAACGATTATCCAAAAAGAAAGAATTAGTGCACATAATCAACTTTCTATCTTCAACATTATCAAATTTTGTAGTAAAAAAAAACTTTTCCATAGGGAAAATATGAATAGTACCAGAAATAATAGGTTCCCAATGAGCGGAAATCCACCAGTGCAAGTTAGCAAGACTCGGCCACAAACCCATGAAGTGACAAATCACACCACGAGAAGAAAATTCAGATGATGCAAACTCAATATCATCTACCACTTCCTCATCCAAGTTGATCTAGATAGGGTTTGAGATAGGGATAGGTTTCTTACGCGCACCACCACAAATCCCAACCCCTTCAGAATGAGTTGTTAAGGGCCCAGTAGAAACCATACCAGCATAGGATAATGTCCTCTTAGGCACAGAAGCACCATCAAGAGGAAAAGAACCAAATGTAGAACCCCTAGTAGACTGAGAGACACTCACAAACTGAAATCTAGCAGCCTACGAAGCCTCTAGCACCCCATCAGCAACTACCGAGGACACACCAGCAGACACTTCGGCTGCTGGTGAATTCCTTCCAGCTGACCACAAAATTGTCGGCAAAGATCCAACAGCCTATGAAACCTCCAGCGCCCCCTCAGTAGCTACCGAGAACACACCTATGGAAACACCAGTGGCCGACGAGAACCTTCTAGCCAACTGCAAAACACCATCTAAAGAAACCCTAGCTGACAACACTCTAGCAGACACTCTGGCAGCCGGCGAAAAAACTACAGGCAAAATACCAACAGCCTGCGAAACCTCTAGCGCCCCCTCAGCAACTACCAATGACTCACCAACGGAAACACCAGCAGCCGACAAGAACCTTCCATCCAACTACAAAACACCATCAAAAGGAAAAACCCTAGCCGAAGCCATTACAATTCTTATATAAGATGTTTAACTAATAGAATTGATAAATTAATTTATATAAGTAGAAATATGAATTAATTTATTAAAAGGGAACCGTATAAGTCAATTATGCATTAAGTTTATTTAAACTAATAATATGATTATGTTATCTAACTGAATTTAATGGGATATCAAATGTGTAATACATAAGCATACTTTATGTCATGGTTGTCTCATCTTGGCTGATAGTTGAAATGGGTAAAGTGTTTCCCTGGGTGGATTTTGTCTTTAAGATTTGGATTATTTTATGGTTTTATATCTTTTTCTCTTTGCGCTCATATTATGGAATTGTAAGATAAGAAATTGTGTATTAATTATTTGGGGGGTCTTAATGTTACATTTGAATATTGTTTTATGTTTATTATTGTTATGGGGGTAAATGGGATACTCTCCTTCTAGCCTTAGATATGAAAATGAAAGATCCAAGTTGGTTAACCCCAAAAAGGAAGGATCAATGCATAAGTGAATCAATTATTTGGAAATAAGAAAGAAGGAAGATCTAAGTACCTAATTTATTGATTTGATTGATTAATTGGAAATGTATTTTAGACTTAGATTGAAAAACTTAATTGAATTGAATAGGAGAAATGCACTAACCTTGAAATATTGCAGATCAAAGAATGCTATTTTCTGAAGCCTGTGTTGAGTTTCTGGAAAATCCAAGAGAAAATATGGAATAGAAACGCAGAGACGGACAAAACCCATAAATATTTTTATGTTCTGAGAAAATTTCGATTTGTACCCTAAAGTCAATGTCACCATTTGCCAGAATTTACGATTGTGCCCTAGGTCACAATCGACCTAAAAAGTCTCAGACTGAAATTCTATTTTCGGATCCTGGAAGTTTGCTGAAAAGGGTATCCGAATCTCCATCCTGATCTGCTGTTCCGAACCTGTTCCTACAAGAAAAAGGGGTTTGTTTGTTGGGGGAGGGGTTTGCCTTAGTCAATACCTAATTTAGGAATTAACCTTGAAATCAATAATTGAAAATAAAGAATGCTTGCAAGTAGTAGAAGTAAATCTAATAATGAAGCTATGATATTCAAATAGATATGCAATTGTATTTCAAATGTAAACAAGTATGTGAATATGAAAGCTTGGACTCAATTAGAAACCATAAACCTTCATGATTGTATACTTGGAATCCACCTTGATGGGAGAATGAATGAGTCTTGAGAATGCACAAAGGATCTTGAAGGAAGATCACACCACCATGGTGGATAGATCTAGGGTTTGAGTGATGAATCTTGAATGCTAGAACCTAATCCCTTCAAAGGCTTGAAAGCTCGAATCCTTGATCTTCAATGGAGAACTTGAATGTTTGAGAGGAATACTTGAATACTTTGAGAGCTTGAAACCATGTAGAACAAATGTATGCTTGAAATTTTTTCTTGATGAATTCTTCCTTGATTTCACTTAGTTGATGGACCTTGTTGGTTAGAATTAATGCTTAGAGAAAATGAGAGAGAAAGTCTTCCTTTTATATGAAACTAGGGCACAATCATCTAGAGAGGCTGACATAGGAGAATTAAATTCTAGTTAGACCCATGCCCCTAGAATAGGACCTATGTTAAATATAATTTAATATTTTTTTGCTTCGGAACCCAAAACAGCCGATCCGGAAGCAGGGGATGAATTTTTGATGACCTCCGGCAGCTGACTAGATTCCAGATTTGAAAGGGGGACCCAGGTCAAGGTTGAGATCATATTTGACCTAGGTCAAGGTTGAGTTCATCCTTGACCTAGGTCAAGGTCGAGGTCAACCTTGACCCAGGGGGTCAGGACCCTTGGAAAACATGCCAGATGGAATGGGAGGTGTCCAGAGAGGCCCAATCAAGGTCCTAAACAGACACAGAAGTAAGAAAGGATGCAGAAAATGAGGGGAAAATATGATGGTGGTCAAAAAAATCCACTAAGGAGGGCTAAACATTCTTAACATGGAAGTGTTTCCATTTTAAGACGATACATTAGGCCCCCACTTTAGCGGACGTATGGAAATTGAACATGCTTGCGGTAAAGTTAGAAGAAAGACTCTGGTGGATCGCAACAAGGTAGAAAATTAATAAGTCAAGGAAATAAGTCCTTAGACCAAGGATTATAACTCAACATACATGCATAAAGATACGGAAGTAAAGAGTAATTAATCATAAAGAGCGTACATGATTACATAAGTAAGACAAGAGCAACACTATAGATAACATAGCTTCATGATCTAATCCTACTAGCATGAAAGCAAAAGAGATAAAAGAGGAAGTGATTACCTCACCTAGTAATATGCCCACCTTACCATGAATCACCAAAGAGGGAGAGCCCAATAGGTTCACCCATAAATTGTGCTTTGTAATTGTAATGTGTCTTCTGACGGCTTTTAAAATATCCATAGATCCACATTCTTGTATCACTATGGAAAATATAAAATGCGTGTCTTTTCAAGATTTAGAAACTTATGTGCGTTACCTTCCAAGGATTTAGCATATTGAAAAATGTAAAATGTGTATCTCTTCAGGATTTAGCAACTTATGTACATTACCTTCCGAGGATTTAGCAAAAAATAAAAATAAAAATGCATGTCTCTTCAGGATTCAGCAACTTATGTGTGTTACCTTCCAAGGATTTAGAATGTTGTAAAATGTAAATGTAAAATATAATACAAGGGAGACCTTATATATGCCCCCCTCCTTATCATGACTACCCACTAGGCAAGATAAGGAAGAGAAAGAGGATACCTACTTCACAAAGTAAGGAGATATCCAACTTAACAACAATATACACTATATCCTTAGCAAAGAGTATTGACCCTTACCTCTAAGAATATAGATAATAGTGAAATGGATATGTCGCATATGGAAAAAGATCTTCAAAGAATAAGAGATCTTATCATCAAGACCCCCACCATAGAGGAGTTCTTAGGATAAAATATCATGTTCTAAAGAAAAGAGGGACCCAAGATTCGATCATCTAGCCCCCTGCAATGAAGAGGAAAAGGAATCTCGAACAATCACCTCCCATATAAGAGGATATCCATAGTCAAAAACATACATCTTTATAAGGAAATAATGTTATATGATAAACAAATGCCACTAAGCTAAGGAAAGCATATCCTTAGATAGAAGAAAAAGGAAAATACCTTTCCCCCCAGGGGTGAAAGAAAGGGATATACCGAATTATATCAAGAGATATTGTAGCAAAGAGATATGTTTACAAAACAAAATGTCCTAGAATAGATATCATGAATGATGATAAAAATTTATAGGGATAGAATATAGAAAGAATAACCAATTAAACTCAAAAAAAATACATGCTAAGAGAAAAAATGGATCCTACAAAACTGGAATAAAATATCTCTTGCCCCCCAGTTAAGAACAAGAGGAGAAACATGATCTAACTTATAGAAGAACGAGGAGAATGCCCTATATCAAAATTATGAATCAATTGTAATACTACACGGGAATGAGATATAATTCCCAAGGCAGCTCTTTCTCTAACATATAACTTGAAATGCACACAATCAGCAAGTAAATGTTTATTACTATAATGAAAAGGACATCTATATTTAGAGAGAGCATTTTTTGGAATAGGTTTAAAGATTTATTTTTTAGAATTCATTAATTGAACATACACTTTCTTAGCCACATCTTGAGGAGTATCAGGGTGATCTAAAGAAGGTTTTGGAAGAAGAACATGAAGAGGAAGACGATGGTTAAGATCCAATACCTTGATTGGAGGAGGTGGGAAACCTATACCATGCATATCTTGTTTAGGAGATGAATGAATCGGGTTTTTAATGCCTTGTTCATTGATACCAAGCCCTAAACCTTTATAGCCTTGTTTATCCACCATAGTATATCTAGTAGTGTACCTATCTTGCAAAGCTTCGATAGGAGGAGATTGATTATAGTGCTCATGAGAAAATGTTGTGTATGGTGGAATGATAGGATTAGAAGAGGTTTCCTTGTTTTTCCCTTTAAAATCATCATGGATTGGATAGGGAGGTGAAGGTAAATGTAAGAATTCTCCAACATCATTATCATGAACCCTAGCTTGAGCCCCATCATAAATGTGGGAAGAACTACAGATTGAAGATGGAGAAATAGAAATAGGAATATTTGGAATTGGATTAGGATTGATGGGATGAAGATTAGGAATATTAGGAGCTAGATTTGGCATGATAGGGGTAGGAATATTAGGAGATGGGGTTTCATCTACCCAATTCTTCACATAATCCAAAAGAGTAATAAGTCCACTACACAAATCCTTGATGAAAGTTTTGAAAGTAGGAAGACTAGTATTAGTTAATATCAAAATGGCATAAGCAAGTGAAACATGGAGCTTAACAAACATAATTAAATGAATGATACTCTCATATACATCATAACTACTATAGAGAGATCCTAAAAGAAGCATAATGAGAAAAATAACCATGCCCCAAAGCATCTTGAAGATCTTCATAATGAATGAAATGCAAGAAGTGTTTTTATATTTTGATCTTTATGTAGATTTTTTTGTATTTTAAAATGAAAGAGCATAAAAGAAAACTAATTTAGTATGTATGCAAAAGCTAATCTCTAAGGAAAAGAGGCAAAGCATCTAACACAAAAAATAAAGAGTTGTCTATCGTGGGTTCACCACAATGTAAGATAAGTAATTGTGTATTAATTATTTTGGGGGTCTTAATGTTACATTTGAATATTTTTTTATGTTTATTATTTTTATCAGGGTAAATGAGATACTCTCCTTCTATCCTTAGATATGCAAATGAAAGATCCAAGTTGATTAACCCCAAAAAGGAAGGATCAATGCATAAGTGAATCAATCATTTGGAAATAAGAAAGAAGGAAGATCTAAGTACCCAGTTTATTGATTTGATTGATTAATTAGATATGTATTTTAGACTTAGATTGAAAACCTTAATTGAATTGAATAGGAGAAATGCACTAACCTTGAAATATTGCAGATCAAAGAATGCTATTTTCTAAAGCTTGTGTTGAGTTTCTAGAAAATCCGAGACTAGTTATGGAATAGAAATGCAGAGACGGACAAAACCCAGAAATATTTTTCTATTCTGAGACAATTCCGATTTGTACCCTCCAGTCAATATCACCATTTGCTAGAATTTATGATTGTGCCCTAGGTCACAATTGACCTAAAAAGTCTCAGACTGAAATTTAGTTTTTAGATCCTGGAAGTTTTCCAAAAATGGTATCCAAATCTCCGTCCCGATCTACTGTTCTTAACCTATTCCTGCAAGAAAAGGGGGTTTGTTTGTTGGGGGAGGGGTTTGCCTTAGTCAAACCCTGATTTAGGAATTAACCTTGAAATCAATAATTGAAAATAAAGAATGCTTGCAAGTAGTAGAAGTAAATCTAATAATGAAGCTATGATATTGAAATAGATATGGAATTGTATTTCAAATGTAAACAAGTATGTGAATATGAAAGCTTGGACTCAATTAGAAACCATAAACCTCCATGATTGTATGCTTGGAATCCACCTTGAAGGGAGAATTAATGATTCTTGATAATGCACAAAGGATCTTGAAGGAAGATGACACCACCATGATGGCTAGATCAAGGGTTTGAGTGATGAATCTTGAATGTTTGAACCTAATCCCTTCAAAGGCTTGAAAGCTTGAATCCTTGATCTTCAATGGAGAACTTGAATTTTTGAGAGGAAGAATTGAATACTTTGAGAGCTTGAAACCATGTAGAACAAATGGATGCTTGAAATTTTTTCTTGATGACTTCTTTCGTGATTTCACTTAGTTGATGGACCTTGTTGGTTAGAATTAATGCTTAGAGAAAATGAGAGAGAAAGTCTTCTTTTTATATGAAACTAGGGCACAATAATCTAGAGATGCCAACATAGGAAAATTAAATTCCAATTAGACCCATGCCCCTATAAGAGGACCTATGTTAAATATAATTTAAGATTTTGCCACTTCAAAACCCAAAACAGCCGACCCAGAAGTGGGAGATGAATTTTTGATGACCTCCGACAGCCGACTTGCTTCGAGATTTGAAAGGGGGACCCAGGTCAAGGTCAAGGTCAAGGTCGACCTTGACCCAAGGGGCCAGGACCCCTATAAAACATGTCAGATGGAATGGGAGGTGTCCGGAGAGGCCCAATTAGGGTCCTAAATAGACACAGAAGTAAGAAAGGATGCAAAAATGAGGGGACAATATGATGGTGGTCAAAAACATCCCCTAAGGAGGGCTAAACATTCTTAACATGGAAGTGCTTCCATTTTAAGATGATACAAGAATGTTCATAACTATTTTGTTATCACAATTTGTTCATATGTTGTCTCATGTACATCAATGAGTTATGTTATGGATTCTAGTAATTCTTGATTAGTATGTTATTTAACCATGGGAGGTGATGACCATTCTTGTGTTGAGATTCTACTTGGTTATTGTGTTTCTCCTATGTGATTTTTCTATGATCTAAGAGATGATGATATTGATGCTTTTTAATGAACATTGTTTTTTGTGATATGAGACTATGAGAATTTGGTATTTGATTTATTGAGATGTCAATTATGGGGTGGACAGTTTGGATCCTTGTATAGGATGATATATTCTTTATTATGCTCCAGCACTATCCTTTGGTGATTTTCATGACTTTAATGATTTATGAGAAGTCTTTTATGGTTTTGGTTTTGTATTCTCTTGGTTTCTTTTGGTTGGAACATTGTGGTAGGTTATCTAGGAGCATAGAGGGGAAGTGGCTTACCGTAAGTGTCGGGGCCCTCAAGTGGCTACTAGGATCACTCATTGTAAGTAGCTTAATAAAGTGGTAACTTAATAAATTTATTGAGAGGAAACATTAATAAGATAATTTTGTTCCTTGTCCATGCCTCGAGTGCTAGTACAAGATAGGATGGGAGTGGGAGAAGATGCTTTCCCATCCAGAGGAGAGGTTGAGGTCTGGCATAGTTGGTTTCCTTGTCTATACAAAAGGATCACTGATGTCGCATATGGTCACATAAGCATTGAGGTCCATAGAGGTTGTCAGTATAAAGATCAAGGGTTAGATGTATGTGATGGCTCTTCCCTATATGTATTTTAGGTTCCTACATGAGCATTTGGTACACCTGATTTGTGTCTCGATCATTTATACCTTATAACCATTTATTACAATTTTATATGTATACCTTTGCATTAGCCTTTCTTGTTTGATTGTCTATTTGAGTAAGGATTGGTGTTATCTCCTCAACACCGTGGGGTGGACCTCAAGGTCCATGTGGTCGGGTGGTAGTGATTATTTTTACCATTAATATCTGATGTCATGTTCTTATACTTGGATGATCCTTGTTGCTACTGCTATGTTCATTGCTTGGAGATTTTTTATTTTCATCATGAGATGTTATCATATATTCTACGTATTGACTTGAGACATTTATTCAAGAGATGTTACGTATGGTAATATGACTTGATTTATTATTATTATTATTATTATTCATGCGACATGTGCAGTGGAAGATGTTTTATTATGTATTTCATGATGTATCATTGTATCTTATTGATTTTACCTTTACCTTTATTAATATGATGAGTGTAACTTGATTCCTTATATGCGATGTATGTTTTAGTTTCCTTATTGATATGTGTTCTTTTAATTATGATTAAGTAAATAACTAATTCATATTTTGATTTGGATTTTAAAAATAATGTATGATATATCATATGATTATAGTATGGTTGATCTTAGTAGTTTAATAAATGTAGTTAGTGTAAGTATGTCTTGGAACCCTTAGGATAGTTAAATGAGTTTATGAAAATTAATGTAATGTCATATCATGTGTTAGAATTGATACGTTCACTCATGTTTATACTCGCTTCTGAATTTGTGTTGTGTAATATGTGCTTAACATTTAAGAAAAAAAAATTATTGCATCAACATAGTGTTAGGGTAGGTTAACTTCTCATGGGTTCCCTAGCAGGGTGTTACATATGGTATCAAAGCCCGAGTTTCGACACTAGGAATTTGTACATCCATTAGGTGTCTTATAGTAAACTTGAAAAAAAAAAATTCACACATGACTCTCTTATATTTAAGAACCTTTGTATTGCAACTAAACATCATGTCTTGATTTTCTCTTTGCTTGTTCAAGATGTTTCTTTGTTGTTGGTTATTATAGGAGAAACACCTGTTGAGGCTCGATCCATTGCTAAAACCTATGTTACAACATTGGGATCTCTGGTTAGATTATTTCTCATGAAATTGGTGACTGGTGTGCGAGTTTTTTTTTTGTGAGTTAGTGGATAGCTTTCTCTTTTATTCCATGTGTGGTTTGTATGTGAGGATTCTTTGTGATCATGATTGGGTTGCCTCGTTTGACCTAGCATGATATTTCATGAGTGTGGTCGTTTAGGATTTATGTGACCCTCCTTAGTGTTGAGTTTCCTAGTTTGAGGGACTCCTTGTGTCATGATCCTTATTTCTTTGAGAATTTTATGTTTATTGAGTGACCCTATTTCTTATGTCCCTAGTGGTATTATTTTTATTGTTTGTTTGATGACTAGACTTGTATATAATTAATTGGATCCTATTTTAGTGTTGCATATTATATTGTGTGAGTGTTGTAATCGGATGTGAAAGGGTAGGATAAATTATGAAATTAGGAAATGATTCATAGTATTTATATTTCATTGAAATATATTGTGCATCAATTTGAAATAATGTATCATTTATTATGAGATATGCATTTATAAATTATGATGTGTTTTGCATCGTAATAGATCAAATTGGGTCATAATCTAGTTGTGAACGATTATTGACCTTTAATATTTGTAACAATGGGTTAGGACCTTTGAGTTAGAACCATGTTATACCCTATGGGGTATCCTTCTGTATTTTACCCATGTAACCACAATTCCTTTCTTTTGTTATTATAAGGAGTGTCCTTGTGTATAACCAATATGTACCCTACCATACTCAAGTTTTAGAAAATTTTTAATTCTATTGATCCTTTCCAAAACTAAGTGTGCAGGTATTCCTATTGAAGGATCATAAAAGAGTCTTATATTACACTTATATATGTTTGATCTCAAATGATAGTACCCTAGCATCAGTTGTGTTGACCTGTGAATGTGGTATGATTTCTCTATCTTGTACATTATCATGCATAAGGAAATCAAAACATTGTGATTAAGTACTAAATGTTTGCAAGTAAGTAGGACTCATAATTGCATATGTTTACATAAATGATGATTGTGAAAAATATATATGATTTATCTTCCTATTATGTTTGGGTACACTCTCTAACGCGTCCACTAAATTGGATCCCTGGATTTCGTGAAGTGGTTACTCCCTTAAGTGTGGTTGATACCGCTCACTTTTTATTTGAAATGTTTTATGATTGATAATTTATTTTAGTTATTGATGATTTGTTTGTATTGTGTGTGGGCTAGCATTGAATTTTTTTAATTTCATGTACTTGGATTAGTCACCTAACTCTCTTTTTTCTATCTATTTTGTGGCACTAGTCACACTTGATTTACTATTGAAATCACTTGAGTGTATTTATGATTTGATATTAAACTTGGTATTCTCACGCTTGGGTTTTTCCTTTTAAAGTTTTTGAGGTGACTTTTCTGAATGTTTGTTATTGTTGGCCCTATTTTGTGATAAGTATTGTTTCTATAAAGTTCATTTTGGACCTCTAATAGTATGTGTGAGGGAGGACATCACATAAATTATACTATATTTGTATGTAGAAACAAAATGCATTGTGTATCATATAGGTTTGCATGAGTTTTACATTAAGTAGCATTGCATGAACTATTCAATTTACTATTTGATATAAATACAAATGTATAATTTATACAATTAATTTTTAGATGTCTTGTATGATGTTGAATGAATAAAATATGTAGATCTATTTAAGAAATTGTTGAATGATGAATGAATGATCAATGTGATTCTTGTTTAATGTCTTAACGAGAATTTTATTTCTCTTAGTGATTGGATATGCATGTCCTTGTGAGAATTGAAATAGGGAATGTTGTTGTATTTCTTGTGTGTAGTGTGATTGAGTGTTTGCAATGTCCATATATTTCTCTTGTATACCCTCCTCACAGTGATTATGAGATCGTATGTACACTTTTTGTTTGACTCTATCTAGTAGTGCTTTAGCACCTAGTAATTATCTATATATACATATATTTAGTAAATCTAGTTGTATTGTTCTCTTTGTAAAATTTCTTTATGGAGTATGGTGGTTGTTGAGGGATATTTTGTAAGTGTAATTTCTTTTCCCTTAGCTTGGTTTGTTTGCAAGGGGATTGTGGTGAGAGTTGTGGGGATTGTATGATACTTTGTATGACATTTGTAGATAGTATATTTTGGCTTTCAATTTACCATAGTCATAGTTGATGGCTTCCAGGAGTAATCCTAATTTAAGTGGGGGATGATATAATTTAAGGGGGGTGTAATACACACCCCTTTACTACCATTTATGTTTATGATGCAAAACCTTTTTAAAACACTTTTTATGTGCATATTAGATCTTTAGTTGTATTTAAGGATTTGAAGTGTTATGATACTTTGATCATTTCATTTATATCATGTTAGTTAGATGACGATGATTATTTTCATATAATGATGTTATGTATATTATGGTTGTTACTGACCCCATACTTGCATGTGTATGGTTGGCGTGTATGTTTTATATTTAAATTTTATGTGTCTAATATGGTTGAGGGACGAAGTCGTAGTCACTTGATTGTGAGACCTAGAAGATGTACCGATCCCTACCATTGCCTATTATATATATACAAATATGTACATGCTTGACTTTGTGATGCAGGTTTATAAGTATCGGGCATCAACTTCCCTGAATTGTGAGTATGAGTGTGCCCTATCGCATTATCTCAATGGTAAGAGAGGGGAAATAACATACAGGTCTAAATCCTAACCTAAGCCATAATTTGTCCTAAAATAGTGGACAAGTATCTGATTGACTACCTTACTCGAATTGTCAAGGGGACGTGAATTTGAGAACCCTTGTTTGAGCATGCTTATGTTTGTTGCATCTTTTCTGCATTTTTATTTGGTCATTTTTCAGTATGGATGCATGTAGGTCAATGTGGTATTTTGTCGTGATGCTAGGAACATATTTATTAAAGGTTAATTATAAAGATAAATAATTAAACCTTCTAGAATATTAGAAAATTAAATATACATATATTTAATTTGTAAAGATTAATTAAATACCTATATATATTAAAGGGACTTAATTAAAAAATCTAAATACAAAGATTGAAGATTTAATTAAATATTAAATCTAAATGAAAAATTTAATGCATAATTAATATAAATAATTTTTAAATATCAAGAGGCATATTAATAATATGCTATAAATGTTAATTCTAATTAAAATATTGATATGCAATTTAATTGCACTTTAAATTAATAAATTGAGATTTGAATTCTAATTAAAAGGTTGAGTAAGTGTTTTAAGAGAAGAACCCCACCCACCCTTCTCTCGGCCTACTGTAGATAGGAGAGCTGCCCAACCCGAAAACAGAATCCAATTTTTTATTTAATTAAAAACACATGAAATCAAAAAGGAAGAAAAAGGAAAGAAAGGATATTTATTTATTTTATTATAAAAAATAAATAATATTTATTTTGGGAAAAGAAAATAAATAAATAAACAATATTTATTTATTTAATATTAAAATAAGAAAAAAAAAGAAAATTATGTATTTCTTTCTTTAAAAAATAAAAAGTAATTGATTTTATGTTTTTATGTTTTTATTTTATTTTTTAAATTCTTTTATTAATTTCACATTGAGTTTTCTTATTTTGGAGTTGTTTTTTTTTTCTAGAAACTCTAGTTTTATTAGTTTTTTTTCTTTATTAGAGGTTATGTTGGTCAGTTTAGGGAGACACAAGATTTTCAGGAGATAGGTTTATCAAGGGACAATTTTTTTTTATTAGAGAAAATAGGTTTATCGGGTTACAGGTTTTGCTTGAATTTTGGAATATAAAGATTTATAGAAAGCTTAGGATTGAAATTGGATATTGGTCTTCTTTTTCTTCTTTTTGGCAAGAAAAATTTGAGAATCAAGGTAGGGGTTTTGAATCCTTTTTGCAATTCTTCCTTTCTAAAATATTGTCTTCTTTGTGTTTGTCAGATTGTTTGATGAGTTTTGGAGTGTTTGTATTAATGTTTTTCTTTATTGTTTTGATAATTGAAAATGATAGAGTGTTAGGGTTTTCTTGTGTGTAAATTCATGTTGATATTGAGTTTAGAAAACCATAGAATTCTTTGTGAGAAATTGCAGGCAATAGGTTTATGAAAATATAGGGTTTTACTATACTTTCATTGAAGACGTCACCTTCAAAATATAAAGACACTTTCAAACCCGTTTGGGTTTAATTTAACATATATCAAAATCATATAGGGTTCCTTTGTATGTAAAAGATCAAATATTGATTGTTATAGTGAGACTAGGCCTATTTGAGCTTGATTTTTCAATGTGAAACAGGCGAACAATCATCCATAACTTTTGCAAAATACATAATTAGGAAAATTGCTTCAGGGAGATTGTATATGAGACTATTATGGATGTTTTACCCAATTTTTATGAAGATCCAATGGTTCAAAACAACGTTATGATCTTTTTACCAAACTAATAACCTTCATTCCTAAACAGGGTTGTTAGGGAGATTCATATTTTACACCATTCAAATGACCTTTTCTTTAGGACTGGTAATAATGAAAAATGTATGGAATACAATTATCTTTACATCAATATAAGTTCAGATTCATATCATTCCATATCAGATTATGCCATTCAGATTATGGACTTATTTACATATGTGAAATAGACAAAAATCATTGTTATTAAGTCCAATCTTCCCAGGACTAAAACCCTCCATTACAATGACGGATTCTATATATATATGCCTTTTACAACTTATTCCCCACCCATATTTATTCTTATGTTATTAATTAGTTAATATAAATTAATTTGTATTTGTTAATATTAGTTTATATTGTTAATTGTTAATCAATTAATATTTTATAAATTAACTTATATGAATATAAATTTATTTATATAAGATGTTTAACTAATGGAATTAATAAATTAATTTATATAAGTATAGATATGAATTAATTTAGTAAAAGGGAACCTTGTAAGTCAATTATTAATTAAGGTTATTTAAACTAATAACATGAATATGTTATCTAAGGGTAAAAGCACAATAATTTGTCACCCTTTTACAAAGGAAAATGACAACAACACCCAAACTGTAAAACTTCAAGGGGCATAAAATTCACATTTCTGTTGAGAATTTGAAGATGATGTAAACTGATTAAATGTGTGAAATACGCTAAAATATATGCCTATAAATTTTTTTAAAAAAAATTGAACCAAAATTAATATGTTTTTTAAAATTTTAAGGTCTATTTTTCATTTTGTGAAAAATACTGTAAATCAAGGAGTGTACTTCCCGCCAAATCATTATAAGTAAAACATTAGTTTTTCCTCCAATTTTAGAATATGTTTTAGATGACATGTATAGCTAGTGCCAAAAAAAGAAAGAAGTGTTTTCGATGTATACTTTGCCCTTTATAAGTATTCAAAGTCGAACTTACTTGAAATCAACCATTTTTGTCTCCCGTCATTTTTCCCCTATCAAAACTATACCAAAAACCAAATAAATTACATAATATTGAAGAGGACTCTCTTCTCTAGTGTTATCTATGATTTTAAAATTTTTTTGAATTGATTTAGTATTTTTTTATATTATCTGAATCAACAATTTCTGAAAGCTTTAATAACCTACATGTAGTTTTTAACAAATTTCTTCAATGTTATGTAGTCGAAACAATATAAAAATTATATGTTAAGAATCGTAGTTCCGAGATCTAGAAAAGGGTACTTTTATTTTTTTGACAATGTTTAGTTTTAGTAGAGAAAAAACCGGCAGAAGTGCCAACTTGTTGATTTGGTGTGTTTTTGGAGGTTTGGTTGCCAACATGGCATGCCACCTAGGATGAATTGGCCGAGTATAACTCGGCCGAGTTTACCTAAGTGGTCAGCCACCTGTGAGTGGTTGCATGGGTGACCCACCCTTTCAATTTGAAATTTATATATAAAAGTTATTTAAAAATTATATATATATCAACTGCGAAATTAAATCCTTATTTCAGAATATATAAAGTTTTTTAAGGAAGCAAAAAAGGCATTTTGTGACCGGAGGAGTGTGACTTTGCATGTTTTTTAATAAAGAAAGATTCTAAAAGAAAAATAAATTTTTTTCTTCTATTTGAGAAATGGGAAATAAAAGGACTAGAACAAGGAAATATGATCATAAAAGGAATGACCAAATGAAAGGTCATACGAAACTTATCGAAGAGAAACCAATCAATGTTGAAGAAGAACCTATCTATGTTGAAGAAGGTACAACTCAACTAGGGGAGGATATTGGTAGTAGTTGAGGTATACGTATTTATCTTATAATGCAAAATTTGATGGAGATGAATGAGGAATCACTTGTTAGTCAAATTGCATCGGAGCACCTGATATCTGACAGCACTATTAAATTTCATGTCAAAAACATGTGGAAACAATATTTTGAGGATAAAAATTTGGTGGAAAAAGCACAATTGTTTGCAAAGTTATTCCAAAAAAGAGAAATGACTCCGGTTTTGGAGTTGTTCGGTGTTGATAATAGGAAAATTGGACAAGGAGGTCAAGTAAAAGAAACAATAATTGAAAATTTGCAAGATGCATTGAACGTTGTTAACAAGACAGATCATGGAGGATCTGGAGGATCTTATTCAAATACTGCTAGAAGAGTGTTGATGACTATGATTACCAGTAAGAGATTGACATGCAGAAATCAAGTTTGAGCAGTTTCTGATTTACTCAACATATCTCGAAGAAATGTTCAGAGATATATTAGGAAGAGAAATGTGTTGGATGTGAACATTGAAAAGAATTGTGTACAGATTTGTAGAGTTCCTCGAAAGACAAAATTTATGAAGATGTAAGAAGTCGATTCATTGAATTTTGGACCAACCACTCTTGTGTTTCTTCCAATAGAAGGGACACTATACAGATTAAAGATGATGAGCCCGGTATGAAGATTTCACATCCAAAACATTTTGTCGATACTACACAAAGTGAACTATTTGAAACATTCAAACAAGAATTTTCAAATGTGAAAATAGGTCACAGAATGTTTGAGATGTTGTGTCCTTGCTTCGTGCGCATAAATAAGGTTCGTGAAATATGTTGTTGTTGAAATCATGTTGAGTTTCACTTATATTTGCAATCATATAAAAAGGTTATGGCAGTACTTAATCTAGATATGGTTCCTGGAAGTACAACAGAATTTGTGAAATCCATTTTATGTGATAAGTCAGAAGACTTTGATGAATTCAATGTCCAATGTATAAAAAATGAATGCAATGATTGTAGAAATTCACATAAATTTCCTTTACAATTTGTTAATATTGATGTTACAACACCAGTCCAATGGAAGAGATTTGAATACGAGAAATACAAAATGAAGACAGGACTAGAATAAAAAAAAATTGCATTGAAGGAGATTGAATTACCATACCTTCAGTTCATGGACAGATTTCGATCTATGATTTATCCACATATCCAACATTGTCATGGTGCACAATGGTAAGCTAAACAGTTTTTTGATTCCAAAAATTGTTTTCCACCTAGTTGTATTCTTTCAGTTGTAGATTTTACAGAGAACTATACATCCTCTCCTCAAAAAGAGCTTCAAATTCAATATTATCATTCTTATCAAGTTGCAATATTTGTCCATGTGACATATAGACATGCACAATTCGATTTTGATGAGATTAAAAGTATAGATCAAAATGAATGCATTATCATTAAGGAGATTCATTTCTATATCAGCGATGATAAGGTTCATGATAGGAGTTATGTGGCTCATTGTTTCAGCATGTTTTTCCATAATCTTGCGAGTCGCGACATAAATGCTTCACAACATTAGATCTGGTCCGATGGGTGTGCAGGTAAGTAAACTTGAATTAAATTTTCTTTTAAATAGTACATTTCAATTAAATATTAGATCTAGAGATCATATATATATTTAGTGTTTTTAAAAGTTTTTACACATGATTATGCAGGTCAATTTAAATCTACAGAAGCCTTTGATTGGTTAGCTATGCAACATGCTAGACACAATGTTAAGTTTCTTTGGAACTTCTTTGAAAGTGGACATGGAAAAGGGGAGCATGATGGAGCAGGAGCATGTGTGAAGCGTGCACTCCGACAACATGA
>MU226072.1:3452583-3465987 GCA_018584345.1 Thuja plicata
AAGTTAACAAATAAGAATACTTTCTTTACGTGAAGGTTTTGGTAAAAATATTGGAAACTTGCTTGGATGTTGGGCAATAGTAGACTGATGACTTGTCCATGAATGAGATCCCCAATGTAGTGTATCTAGATTTCAATATGCTTGGTCCTTTGATGATGGATTGGGATACATGAGATTTGAGTAGCACATTGATTGTCTCAAAATATGATTGATAGTTGTTTAGATTGAATACCAAACTCAATGAGAAAATTCTAAAACCAAATAGCCTTAGTTTTGGTACTCGGCTTCAATAGAAGATGGACCAATAACAAATTGCTTCTTGCTCTCTAACAAACAAGTCTTGAACCAAGTGAGAAGCTATAAGTTCACGACTTGAACTTATAGCTTCTCACTTGGTTCAAGACTTGTTTGTTAGAGAGCAAGAAGCAATTTGTTATTGGTCCATCTTCTATTGAAGCCGAGTACTAAAATTGAGGCTATTTGGTTTTAGGATTTTTTTTTTTTTAAATTCAATTTTCGTCGAAATTTCGACCTTCATTGGTCGAAACAGAAAGAGTTTGGTCGAAATGTTTCGACCATTCTATGTCAAAAGATTGCGTCGTGGATTTGGCATCCTGGTCGAAACAGAAAGAGTTTGGTCGAAATGTTTCGACCATTCTATGTCGAAAGCTTGCGTCGTGGGTTTGGCATCCTGGTTGAAACAGAAAGAGTTTGGTCGAAATGTTTCGACCATTCTATGTCGAAAGCTTGCGTCGTGGGTTTGGCATCTTGGTCGAAACAGAAAGAGTTTGGCCGAAATGTTTCGACCATTCTGTGTCGAAAGCTTGCGTCGTGGGTTTGGCATCCTGGTCAAAACAGAAAGAGTTTGGTCGAAATGTTTTGACCATTCTGTGTTTAAAGCTTGTGTCGTGGGTTTGGCATCCTGGTCGAATGGGTCAAACATTTCGGCCAAGCTTGGTCGAAACATTTCGATCAAACTTGGTCGAAACTTTTCAAACATTTCGACTAAATTTGGTCGAAACTTTTCGGGCATTTCGACGAATGTTGGTCGAAGTTTTGACAAATAATGTGGGCGTTTGAATATGCTAATTTCAACCAAGGTTGTGTCAAAATTTTGGCATTAACAAGAATGTATTGATCTTTTGATGAGAAAAATACCGACAAAGCAATTTATGGGTCTTTCGACCAATCTGTGTAGATAATTCGACCAATTTTCATCGAAAATAGGGGCCAATTTTACTAGTGATATATGTATCTTTCCCTGGAGTAGTTTGCAAGTCCTTTTGTGTCTTTCCCTAGGATCATGTGTCTCACCATCGCAAGATCATTGTATCTTGTCCTAAGGTTGTGCGACTTATCCTGCAAGTACAAATTAGGAGCAGTGAGCTTTCTTGGTCTTTGGCCTAAAACATTATATCCAATTATATATATGGTGAGTGTGATTCTCACCATGGTTTTTCCCACATTGGGTATTCCACATAAAATTTTGGTATTCATGAGTTTGTTGTTCATTGCTATATCATTCATAGATGGTTACTTGGTTGAAGTTAATTAATAAGTGATTGTGATTGAAAAATATTAAGGCTTTTCTCAAGACTGATTCAACCCCTCCACCCCGCCCCCCCCCCGCCCCCTTCTCTCAATCTTGTGGTCAACAAAATTCCCATCTAAAACTTCACTTCACCTCCCTTTCTTCTATAAGATTCCCTACGTAATTTTTTCTTGAGTTATTGTTATAAGATTTCAAACCCTAATAAAATATTTCACTTCAACATCGAATCCCCACATTTTTTTCTTTTTCGCCCATTTATGTGTTTTCCTTTACATCATATCTTCATCTTGCAAATTTTTAAAATGTAACTAGATGGTATCTCAACATCTACTCGATAACTTGACTTCTTCCCACAAAGCTTAAATTTATATTCCTTTCAATCTTCATCCTTTTCCCTTTAAGGGAATTTGAAGTGCAAGTAAATATTTACACGTCTTATCTAAAAGATCACTTTAATTTCAATTATCTACATTTTTTCTTCATTCCCTTTATACTTCTCCTTGCATGTTTTCAACCTCCATTTGACCTTAACATTATTTTCACCTTCACCTTCATTTTCACATGGAATTTTTACAAAGCCTTTTTCATGCCCTAGCCATTTTCTCCCATCTCCTCTTGCATGTTTCAATCCTCCAACTACATGCAAAATTGTCCCCTCCAAATTGACATTTCCATGTCCACATACCTCCAATTTAGCATCTTTTTTCCAAATATTTCCTTCATCCTTGTGGAATTTTACCTTTCATCTAAAATTTAAATTTATCCAACTACAAATGTCTTGCATTTCCTACAAGCCTATCCCTATTATCCTTGTCCTCCAAGAAAACTGCACTCTTATGCTAACATAATCCTTTCTTTCACCTTTTTCTAATTCCATCTTCCACTTGAAGTTCAATTTTATTCAACTACAGTTACACTTATATTTCCTACAAGCTCATCCTTGCTCACATCACCTTCTACCAACATCATCATTTTTCAAGCAACCTCCCCTCCCAAGTTGATGTCATGCTAGCATTATCTTTACTTCCCTCCTTTGTGGGTTTTCCATGTGTAATTGAACATGTGAACTCTTCTCGACTTGACTTCAAATGTACACTTCTACAAGCTTTTCTGACATCCACTTTGACATCATATCTCTACAAACTATACTCCCTTCTTTCCCTAACTTTTCTTCCATTTTACTCATGGGAATTAAATAATGGCATCTTCACTTCTAATCTTCATTTCTACGCACTCTTCCACTTCACTTGTTAATGGAACCTTAAATCCCACAAATGTGCATTGGAGACCTTCTCCCCACAAATTATTTGAAAACTTCCTATAGCTCTCAAACTACCCCAAGATTTTCATTCAAATCTTATTGAACTCTATCTAGTATCAAGTAGCTAGTACGATATGTACATACCCAATAAAAATATTTAAATCAAAAGAGGATGGTTTTGGGTACCAAACTGAATAACAACATTTCCAAATCATCCTATGGTAGTATCTTTAATGGATCTTTAGAGTGGTTCTGTGTCATTTCGCTCAAAATCCTTCAACATCGTAAATATAAAAGGCATGCAAATATGGTGCATTCCCCATGTTTCTTAGTTAATAACCTTAAATATTTAATAAAAAAAGTTAGTTATTCACTTGCACTCTTAAAAAGGTCTTATGCATTTAGTAATGTCTATATTTAGTAAGTACAATAAATTAAAAGAAATTGTTTTAAGTAAATGCATTAGTTATTTTTTAAAAGGTGTTTATGTTGATCAATAAAAATATTTTACAAAAGTATTTTAAATAAATGGTCAATGAAACGTCAAATGATAAATATCTAATTGAAAATGTAAATGAAATAAATGTTTTGAAAATTAGCTTGCTTAGTGTGAAATGAAAAAATGAATGTCATTTTAAAATTTAAAATTTTATAGAATATTGAAAAAGGGAAAAGTGAAAGGGTTTTATTTTCATTCTTTCATTTTGTTTAATTTTCCTTCCTACTTGTGGCTATGTTTTTTGGTGAAGTATTGGATGGTCATTTCTTATGGATTGCAAAATTAGTGAATAGGATGAATCTTGAAAATCTTGTATTGTGTGTGGAGGGGTTCTTCCATTTATTTCATGAATATTATTTTTATTCTTGTTTTTACAGCTGAACTAGAATTAAACAAAATCATATGTACAATGGAACCGATTGGGATAAGTTCGTTAACACTTACCATATCAAATTCCATTTGATTTGGTTTGATGTGCATTTATATCCTTAGCACATGTATTTGTTAGCCCTTCTCACAAAAATGGCATCTCTAACACACACACATAAGAACTAGCAAGTACTATGTCAAAAAATCACATCTATATCCACTTCATCAATATACTTTGGATTCATACCAATCTGAATTTTGCACTTGTTTATCACTTGAATCTCTACACCCATTTTCACTTAACCTAGAGGATATGGGTAAGGATGATTATAATGTTTTAAATAAATATCCTTCACAATACTCACTCAAATAAAATTGCATTGAAAGCCAAGAGCAAAAAATGCATTTACCTTTGTTTTCTCAGCTTCGCTTTGAGTTAGAACACTTGCTCACCTCTTGTTTCTTTTTTTCCTTTTTTGCACTCAGATCACTTGTGGCTAGGCACACTGGCCTTTCGTCTATATCTAATCTATCCTCAATCTCTACCTTATTCGTCCATATCTAATCTTTCCTCAATCTCTACCTTTTTCATGAGGGTAAATGCATAGTTTTTCAAGTCCTCTTTTGGGGGCAGCTTCAAATGCAGCTTCAACATTTTATGGCAATGGATTAATCTATAACACATTGACTACAATGACCCTTCGGGTCCTTGTGCTGGTGTACACTACCAATAGCATTCTTTCCTTTACAATTACCTTGTTAAAGATTATTTTCCCTCTTAGGTAATTGCTAGCTTTGTCCTTGCTTTATAGATTCTCCATTTTTCTCTTCCCTCCCTCTATACAGCATGCTTAGAACATATGTCTCATCCAAGTCCTTTGACTTAACGGTTATCACTCTTCTCCACCTGTGGGTATGGAGACCTCCAAGGTGCATTATCTCCATGACTTCATCTTCCATGTCCATCCTAATAACATGAACTTGTATTTCCTACTCATTTTGCCCAACCATTTTGAAATACAACCACTTAATATTTTGATCAATTTATGCCTAAACGGATAGATTATTTTCCATAACCCTTTGAACTCGTCCCAACTGGCAACAATAGAATTTTTCTTCTTTTCATAAGTGGCCAAACAACTTTCTCATCATACAAGAGTGTCTTCTACCATTCAAATACTAACATTATGAATGCTAAAATATATCTTGGTTTGCTCAATCCATGTGTATAGAAATTCAATATTTTGTCCTTCAAAAGATGTTATTTCTACTTTCATTTCAACTTTGAATGAGGTATATTTGGGTTTTATCTCAGCTTTTTTTTTATGGTTTCTCGTCCAAGAATGAATTTTTGTCATCTATAGCTTCTCCAATATCTCCAATCCAAATTTATTGGCTAGAGCACATATTACAAAGTCCATAGAGGATTGATCTCGTATTGTGCCCTCTTGTTATTTGCTCATGCACTCTTGTTGTTAGCTCATCCAATTTTGACTCTACATCACTCTTTTTGTGTTTTCCATGGTGGCCACACAAACACTTAGATGGTCTGGATTCTCCATTCTCATGTCCTTATCCCTCACTAGCATTCAATTTCACAAATCCCAAGTACTAACAATTTTCTCTAATACCAATATGATCCATTTTTTCTCTAATTTAGAGTAACAGCAAACCACACAAGGTTTGCATCCTAGAAAACCTCAAAGCAGGCAAAAACTAATTGTTACGGGCAATTGTTCTTCCACCTAATAATTGTTGCTAAAAACATGTAAGACAAAGATTTAAGTACAACTTCTAGGCTGTTATTCTTAGCTATCAAGTTTGCGTCTTCACTATTTAGCAAGAAATCTTTATCTTGTAGACACTCCAACGCACAATACTTGCCTCCAATGGAATCCACCCTCCTCATGTTTTTAAATAGGTGCTAATCAAACAAATGAAAGGCCTTTTTACTTCAAAATATGTAGAACCGTGTGGGACATGATCAGTCATGTTGGGACAAGAGGAGTTATATGTGGAATATGAAATTTCATGTCAACGAGTCATATGGAATGAGTCATGTATGGGGCATAAGAAGTCATATCGCAGTCATAAAAAGACAAAAGTGGAATGTTTCATCTCCTCTTGGAAATGGAGAGACAAGTGGGACATTCCATAGCCTCTTGAATCCTTATAAATCACATTCTTCAAGAACTCAATCAGTCCAATATACCATCTTCATGCTTTCCTTGAATTTTGAAATGAATTGAAAAATGATTTGGCATACAAATGGTCATATGAAAAGGTTTAAGTTACTGTGATAAAAAAAGGACGATGTGAGGCCATGTATATCCCATCAATCATAGAGAGGAATTTGGAGTGAAAGGGGTGCGATAATGTATTCACTCAAAGAATAGTCAGCAGTAAGAGATTTAATCATTTTTAAATTATTTATGAAACCAAGCAAGTCCAATAAGAATCAAATGAGCATTACAAGAAGATTTTTATCAATGTAAATTTATATAGTGAAAGCTAAAAGTAACTTCTGCGCTAAGATTAGATCATTTGCAGTGTATCAATGTATATGAGACTTCTGGATCACAATACAAGAAAAAATTAGAAAAAAAAAGCACACCAAGATATGGAGGAATTCACCACGTGACCTAAAGAATTATTCTTGAAGAAGAATCAAGCAGTGTGAGGCTGAATATCTGACCAGCATCTAACTGAAGCCTTCTCAAGAATAGTCATTGTTTTCAACTTTGTGTAGCATGATGCTGCATAAAATTGCTGTACCTATTTGTAAAAGGCGTGAAGCATCTCATAATGATCTGAACGAAGTGGCATATTTTATTGTTCTTGTTTGGGAGTTGTGTCCATCCTGAGCATATCTATTATTGGGTTGCCATTAAGTTACAGTGGCTGCCGCTTGATATGCATTCGTAAGAAGTGTTTTACTCCACTATTTTGCAATTTATTTTTGTAAATGAGCAGTTTTATATGTAGAAAAGAAGATACACTGTGTTAGTTTTGAGACAACATTGTGCTGTAACATTAGCAGATAATTCAACAACAAAAAGTGAACAGCAGGAAACTCACCATGCACCAAAAAATGAGTTTGAAGACAGCAAATAATCTGACTTGCTAGTTTAAACTTCAAATTTTTATCATCAATCCAAGTGTTTGAATTATTGCCTAGTCTGAAACAGACCTTCCAAAACCAAGACCTAGGCACATATCTTTGAAATAAAAAGATTAACAAACTGTAACCTCCAGAAAATTGTTATACCGCTAACTATCATTAATTTTATGAAAAGGAGCTATAATGAGCTTCATCCAAGAAAGTGAAAATAGCTTATCAGTTTACCTCTTTTCCTCGTGATTTGGACAAATGGAACAGAAAGAAAGAGCTAGCCCCAAAGACTGGGCTTTACTCCATCTAAAGTTTGAAATCGAGTACAAAGTACAATCTAGCTAGGATATAAAAATTTAATGAACTGGTAGTTAGGGAGTGACGTATGACTTGGGATAGCACCTTCCTGAGCTGCTGACATGAAGAAGTAACAGTCTCGTCTCATATTCTGCTTTTAACCATGGCCTTCCAATATGTAGGTAGAGTTCAATAAACCTTACCATGGTAAATTGTCCAGGGTGTTCTAAAGAATCATTCATGTAGTTAGTAATTTCTGTGTGGAAAATCCCTTGATCCTAGGCGATCATCTATGAGATTGCACATTTACATAGGCAATGAATCTTTTCTCTCTTTTCTTGTTGCTCTAAGTGATTTTAACCAGTGCATGAGTTATAACTCCTTTTGTATCTATTGCTTTCTTTTACCAACAAATAGAACAGGAATTGCTTGATGGTGGAAACTCAATGCCCTCCTCTCCTACTTCCAATAGGAACAACCAAATTCTGTACACACACTTTGTACTTGTTCAATCTGGAGAAAAAGAGTAGCTCAATCTGGGAAAAAAGAACAGATATTTTAACAGTTGTTAAGAATTAATTAATATAAATTACATTCCTTAAACATGGTGATGTGGAAAGATTGGGTCAGATCTCTGTAATTTCTAGCGAAATTCAAAGAACTCTGGGGGCATAGGTACTGAAAAAAAGAAAGCACAAGAATTTTATTTATTTCGTTAAAGACTATACAGTATACACAAATGAAAAATAAATTCAAGATACAAAAATCACCATGTCATCAGTTATTATCATACAATTAAAAATGCATTGACTTCTATCTACTCAAACTCATCATTTGACAGTCTTCATTCCTTTCACCCTATAGCTTTGTGCAACGTGATTTACAAAATTATTACAAAATTGATTGCAGAAAGACGTAAGCCATGGCTTCATAAACTGGTGTCTGAAGAACAAGGTGGGTTTGTTGCTGGAAGGCAGATTGTGGATAGAATTATCATAGCTTCAGAAGCTATCCATTCTATGGAAGTCTCTAAGGAGAAGGCTATGTTCATTAAGTTAGATATGGCCAAAGAGTATGATAGAGTTAGGTGGAGCTTTCTACGCAAAGTGCTTGTTGCATTTGGGTTCAGTATTGAATGGATCAACTGGGTGATGAGTTGTATCACCTCCTCTTCTTTTGTTGTTCTCATTCATGGGGAACCCACAAAATTATTTGGCGCTTCCTGAGGTCTTCGTCAGGGGGACCCTCTTTCCCCATACCTGTCCATTCTAATGGCAGAAGGTTTGGGAAGGTTATTAAGTCTCGTGTCAGGCAAGGGCTGATTCAGGGTTGGAGCTGGGGTCATGGTCTTTCTCCTTGCTCTCATCTCCAATTTGTGGACGACACCACTTTGATGGGTATGGCCAGAATTAATGAGGCTGTCAATTTTAGAAATGCTTTGGATATCTATCTAAGAGCTTCAGGTCAAAAGATTAATGAAGAGAAATCTTTTATTTTCTTCTTTAATACACCAAATCTCATCCAGGCCAAGATTGCTAGGATTTGAGGTTCCAAATTGGGACTCCTCCTGTGGTTTATCTTGGAATTCCTCTCTCAGCACACCCTCTGCCTAGGGGGTTCTGGCAGGATATTTTGGATAAGCTTCGTAAAAGGTTAGTCATTGGACTAATCGTTGGCTCTCTATTGCTGGAAGAGTGACACTTCTTAAGGCTATGATTCAGGCTCTCCCTATATATAGATGTTTGGTGCAATCAGCTCTTGCAAAATTTATCAAGAATTTTGATGCCCTTTCCAGACAATTCTTGTGGGCAGGCAACTTGCTCTCTTCAAAATGGAGTCTGGTTAAGTGGGATTTTGTTTGTAGGCCAAAGCAGTATGGTAGATTGGGTTTGCGTCTAGCAAGTATGAATGGCCAAGTTCTAGCGGCTAAGCTTTATTGGAGATGGTGCATTAGTCGGGATAAAGGATGGGCTAAAATTCTCAATGTGAAAGATCTTGGAGGAGTGGATAGCAAGGATGATCCCAAGATATAATCTGGTAGGAAGTGGTTCCATGATTTGGAATACTCTTAAGCAGGGAGTGCAATTGCTTAAACAAGGGCTCTTCTAGATTTGCAATGAGGGTGTTGAAGCTTTGTTTTGGACGGAATCTTGGGATGGATTCCCTCCTATTCTTTCCCAATTCCCACATTTGCAAACTCTGTGTGATAGTCTTCTTGAAGTGGGTTGGAGTAGAGTTGAGAACTTAAAGACTACCTTTAATTTGGGGCAAGGTGAGGTGGCTAGATGGAAAGGGCCGCATGAGCGGCCTCCGAGAGGAACAGCTGAGGATAGGCAAAACCTTTTTAGAATTTTGGCAGGATGCATGTGCAATTCCCTGGAAGGAGAAGATATTCTTGCTTGGGGCCCGAGCCTGAAACGGAAATACTCTGTGGCCTCCGGATATTTGGAGTTAGATAGGTTGACTTTTGGGAGGGTGAATGTTCAATGGTGGAAATAGGTTTTGAATAGACTGTCTTGGCCTAAGTGCAATTTCTTCTTGTGGCTAGTTGTGCACAATAGATGTCTCACTTGGGAGAATCTCCAAAGCGGGGGTTTCGTGGACCTTCGGTCTGTGTTCTTTGTCAGAACAGTGGGTAGTGTACCTCCCATCTTTTCTTCCAGTGTTCTTTTGCTAGGGAGGTGTCGTGCTTCTAGTGGGGAGTATGGATACATGCTTGCATTCATGCTTCCTCTTTGGTGGAATTCTGAAATAGTCTTGGCAGGTCTCCTAAGACTCCTTTCCTCCAGGTTGCTTGGGATATCAGGCCAGGTTTCATTACATGGCAGTTATGGCTTGAGAGACATTGCAGGATTTTTCAAGATAAGAAACTGTTGGGACAACAAATATGGTTCAGAGTTATTCATGTGATTCAGGAAACTTTAATGGAAAAGTGTGACCTATCTACAGTTGTGGATCCTGATGATTCACATATTGTTCAGACCTTGAATATTTCAGGAGGGAGACTTGGAGCTTCGATTGGGAGAAGGCAGACTACTAGCCGCCATGTTAGACAAAAGGCCCAGCAGGTTGGTAAGTGGTCTCCTCCACCATCGGGAGTGCTTAAGATCAATACTGATGGGTCATCCAGAGGAAATCCTGGATAGGCAGGAATTGGAGGAGTTGCTAGGGATAGTTTGGGAAATGTAATCTTTCTCTTTTCTATGTATAAGGGGCAACACACTAATAACCTTATGGAGGCCCTTTTTGTTCTCTTGGCATTGGAAAGAGCATGTGCTCTCGGTTGGAGCAGGGTTATTTGTGAATCTGATTCTCAACTGGTGGTGGATATGTTGAACAAGCAGAAGATGGACGATATGGAGTGGCATATGGCTTTAGTGGGCAAGCGAATTCTTAAATTGAAGGAATCCTTTGATTCAGTTTCCTTTTGCTATGTTCCTCGGGAATAGAATATGGCAGCTGATTGTTTAGCAAAGTGGGCCTCTGAATGGCTAGACGGATGGAATATTGGAGAATGGGGTGCCCCCAGAATATGCCAGAGAATTTGAGGAGATTATTAGTAAAGATATGTTAAATCAGGGTTGAATTGTGTCTCCCTGTTGTTGCCGGGTTGAGTCTTCTGCTATTTTGGGCCTGTTGGGCCTATGCTTTGTAATGTTTTTTTCTGATTCAATAAATTTTTACCCCTCTTTAAAAATTAAAAAACTCATCATTTGACACTAATTTAGCAATTGGTAATTCAAAATGAAACATATATTCAAATATACAGAGTAAATTAAAACAAGAAATTTAAGTGACAAGTCTAAAGATTGATATCATGTTTTGTGACCATGTTAAGCCAGAACCCTGCCCACACCTGGACCAGTTCAGACCAAGTACAGATCCCAGTCCAGGTCTGGCCAGGTTCTATCCTGGGCCTGTTGGTTCTACCTGAATACTTTCAGATGCATCTGGGGTGAACACACGGACCCAAAGAGGAACAATAGCTGGACCCAGGCCAGACCAAGGTAAAGCCAGAGAAAATCCATCCAAAAAAACAATAAAAAAATTCAATACTTCATATGAATAAAGCAGTAAAAAAAAATTAAGAAGACCCTAGGTAACCCTTAAAAATGACTTCTAAGTGACCACATACAAAACGGAAGCAGCTAGTGGGAATGTCACTACAGCTACTTGCAGTTCTACTGTTCTAATGAACTAGCTGATGATATTGGTATGCTCTTGATGAAGAGCAATATAATAATTTCTATTGCTTTTCCATGAGTAGTTGCACTAATATAAATCATTTTGATTTATCTTTAACATTTGATAACTGTCATTGAATTATCAATCATCAGCTGCGTTATGTATTTAATTTTGTGCATTTTGTACATTCTAGCAAATGTGTAAAACTCTTTACCAACAGTAGAAGCATCTATAACTCCATAATGGTTGTCTTGGTATACGATTTCAATAAATGAGACTACATATCTGCCAACCACCCAGCACTCAACAACTGGGCCCTCACCCTATTCACCTCATTTGACTTGGACTCTCCCCACCTTGACCACTAATTACTTAGAAGTTAGGACCATAGTCTGCAAATGCTCCTACACCTCAAGGTTCCAGCATCCTCTTAAATGATAGTAAGTAGCTGACACACCTCATACCAACAGGCTTCAGGAATTCTCTCATTTATATGGATCCTAGAAATGGCCAAAGATGCATGGTAATTACAGATAGACAGTCAGCAACCAAAATATTGAACTTATTGTCTTAATTTTTTAAAGAGTTGGGATTCACAACTAACATTTAAATACAGAAATATACCATCCTTAATTATTATTATTCTCAAGGCTTCTTTCTTATACAGTCTGACATTATTTTTCCATTTCAAAGCTTATTTCTTCAATGACTTTATTGATTCATTTCAAGTCTGCTTTCTCCAATGCAATCTTTTTCTTTTAATTATTCTTTTCCTTACATTTATTAGTGGTTCATCAATCGAAAGATGGTGCAATGCACTTGCAACCAAATTTGGAAACCAGAGTCTGCCAATCTCTGCAGAGAAAATCCAAACGGTTTGGAGAAGAATAATAAGGTGCCAATTTGCAGGACCAATCTAGCTATAGAAGTTGCAATGGAGACAAAACTGCTTTTGGAATCAGCTATCATTGGTAGATTCATTGGCCTAGAGAAAACAAGAAACAACATTGAAACATGAGCAAAGCACAATGGGTGATCCAAATTCATTCGAAATTCCTCCCTATAGGTTTCTTCAGCACCATTTTCCTTAAGGAAAACTGGGATTCTGTCCTAGCACACAGTCCATGACTATGGGTGGTGTCACTTTATTTACAAAATTGGAGTCTGCATTTCAACCCCAACAACTAAACACCATGCAAAGCAACATGCTAGATCAAGTTATAGTTAAACAACTTACCTGTGGAGTATTGGTTAGAAGAATGCATAATGAAAATTGGGAGCACCCTAAGAATAGTTTCGGCATTAGATATGGATATTCTGGAAAATAACTCCTACAACTATGGTAGCCATTCGCACAGTTCCAAAACAATACAAAGGAGTGGACACAATCGATCAAAATTGAGAAAATAAAATTCCTCTATATGATATGCAAGGGCAGGAACCGCTGTTTTGCAATGTGCTCACACTTCCCATCTCAACTTGCCTGACAATGGGTCCCGAAGACTCAAGAAAACTGAACAGCTTCAGATGACAAAACATTCAGGGGCACAAATAATGAAATAAAAGTCATCTTGAACCTCACAAATAATTTAGTCTACCGAAGCATAAAAAAGAAATACTTAGAACCTCCCTTGGACTTGAGCCCATTGTACCCAACCCCTCTGTGGATCAATGCAACACAGTTTTCAAATACATCATAAATTCAAAAGAGAATGTTCTGAATGAAACTTATTGGTACTATAAAGGCTCAAAGGAAGAAGATGAAAAAAGTATTGTGGAAGCTTACGCGATTGGTCAATTAGAACCTAAGATCCTCAAGCCAAATTTAAAATCGAGTAAACCACAACAAACAAAGATGAGCAAAGGATGATTTGAATGGAGGACGGATTTCTATCAACAAATTTATGTTGAATACTAAGGAAGGGCGCCCCTCCCTTAGGGAGCCATGAAGATCACCACATGGAATGTTAGGGCTGTTACATCCCTTCTTTGAGGACTTTCAATAACTATAATAACTGTTTCATATGAAGTATGAAGTTAGTTAATTATGTGAATTTTTTATGTTTAATTAAGAGGATTATGATTAATATGATTATGCTTTTATTTATGAGGATTGCTTAATAAATAAT
>MU226072.1:3470143-3497332 GCA_018584345.1 Thuja plicata
TAAATTGTATCTCCTAGTGTTGTTAGTTTGCAGTCATGGTCGCAAGAAACCAAGAAAATTTTGGTTCGAGAGGTCTTTCTTTCAATTTTTTTGAAAGCTAATGAATAACATAAATAATCAAATAAACGAACATACTCGTCAAAGAATTGCAAACTCACAACACAGAAAAAATTGTTGAAGTAAACAATAAGGCGATGCCTGTAATGTTGTTCAATCTTATCATACAACCCTTAACAAATGGCTCACGTATTAATGTAACCTCATTTTTCCGGTGTTGCCTTCCAGATATTTTATCATTCAAGATCTGCTATTCCAAAATTAGAGATGAGTATCTTCATCTGATCAACAAAACTTGAACCTGTTGCATACTCGGTCAGTAATCCAACTGCAAAACCAAACATTGCCCACCTGCACCCATTTATATCATAAGGATAATAATTCAATAAATGCATGTCCTTATGTCCTTACTGTTACATAGTGCATAGTCAAATATGTTGCGGAATAAGATATAAGAATTTATATAATTAGACTAGCTAACCAACAGTTTCCGTAATTATCTGTCAATCTCTTCATTAAATTTTCACAAAGCTAATCAATTTGCCAACTAGTCAATTATTATTACAATGTTTCTCTCAGGATTAACCAAAATATACAGCTTTTCATGTGTTTTACTTCTTCATCAAAGTTCAAAAAGTTTGGCCAACAAACTATACATCTCAAAACTTTCAATTGCTTGCAATTGGCCCAAAATCCAGGGAAAAAGTTGTTACCTTCCATTAGAAATCTCGTTCTTTGGAGTGAATCCAAAAGCCTTGCTTTGAGAAGCCTGGTCCTCCGCCCTTTTTTGTTGGAAGTATTCCTGCAATTCCTTGGCTTTCTGCCTCTGAAACTCAATTGTCACTGCCGATGTACTTGGCATTGTGAAAAGCACTGATGGGGGAGGAGGGCTGGGAGAAGAAGAATCGGAGGAAGAAGGTGATGGTGGAGGAGATGGCGAAATAGGCCTAACTGGAGGGACGGGCCTAATGGGAGGAGTGGCCTCCTTGATGGGGGGACCAGGCCTTCTTAGAGGAGATGGTGTCCCCTCAGAGCCATTGGAGGAACTTCTCACAAATACCAGTTTGTGGGTAGCTTTCCCTGTTCCGATGAGCTTTGAATTGGATGAAGAAAAAGGAATTGGCGTAAGTGGTGATGAGAGAGACACGGCCATCTGCACAGAAAAAGTGGCAGAGAAAGGTTAGGGGAAATTCTTATGTATTTGTATGTTGTACGTTCGCTGGGTCATCTCAGCTAGCCATTTGGTCTGCATAAGTGGTGAATTTGGTACCAGGCGAGAAGGCTAGTTTTTTAGGTAAGGGACGTGGAGAGTGACAAACCAAACAAGCGGATAAGGTCAATTCAGTTGTTTTCCTAAACGAAATCTTTGTGGATACGAAGTGAGCATTATATGATTAACTCTAACCAATTCATTCGGGCCTAACAAGGTGAGGAATGGTGTTACTAATATTCTTTTTCAAGAGCTCGAGATCCTTTTTCGATCCAACCTGTGAAGTATCACTATAACATGGTGATATTATTGACTGATTGTAGTCAGGCTGGGGTTTCAAATATGAGAATTTTTCAGAGCTTTTATTGAAAGAGTTGATAAGTTCAAAAATTTTAAGCTCGAGAACTAATGGTCTCGTGTTTTTTTTCATGACAAAACAAATGTTAAATTTATATTTAAGTAGTTAAAATTAAAAAACTAATCGAATGAATTTATAAAAAATAGATGGAGGAATATATTGTGACAAAATTTTATCAAGTGGACAAAACTTTTAATCTTATTCAAATTTAAAGGTACTTCTTTAAATCTAAAATGCAAAAAAGTAGAGGTTTCTATTTTGGGAGAGGACCCAATAGTTGAGTGTGTTCCAATAGTTGTGATAGCACTTGTTGATTTAATGTCCAATATTTTTTACCATAGTGCACCAATATTTGTGACTTTAAAGTTGTTATTGTTGATAATAACTAGTCATAATTGAATGAAATGTATTCCTTAGATCTAAAAATGAACAAATCATGTGATTCTACATAAGCACACCTATAAAATATGTGGGGCATCATATTTGATGATGTGGCCCTGAAATCTTAGTTATAGGTAGGGGACTCGCCAAGTAAATTATTATAAAAAATTTGGAGTGGTTTGAAAATTCCATGTAGGATTAAAAAGTATGGAGCTAGGTTGTTCAACTCGGAGTGGTTTGAAAATTCCACGTAGGATTAAAAAGTATGGAACTAGGTTGTTCAACTCTCTCTCTCTCTCTCTCTCTCTCTCTGTGTGTGTGTGTGTGTGTGTGTGTGTGTGTGTGTGTGCGCGCGCGCGCGCCCGTGCGCATATGCCTATGTGTATGTGTATGTGTGTGCATGCACATGTGTGTGTGTAATGTAAAAAATGTAGGAAACCCCACTTGTTAATAAGGTTAGGGGAGTTTACTCCTACAAGAATTATCTAGAGGTGAAATGGCAACCACTTTGAGAGGGTGGTATATTTTGAATCTTAACAATGCTTCCAAAGGAAATCTTGAAAAATTAGGGATGGGGTGTTTAGCTCAAGATTTGAGTGGGAAGATGGTGTGTGTGGCTTCCAAGTCTCAAGTTAGCATTTCTGAATAGAGAATTAGAAGTGTCCATTGAGAAACTAGAAGGATTTTAGTTATCAAAGAATCTTGAATTTGTGTGTAGATTGAAGAAAGGTGCTTATGGACTCAATCAAGCCCACATGGTGTGGTATTCAAGATAAGACACGTATTTGGGACAATAAGGATTCAAGAAAGGCATTAAAGACATCAACCACTACACTAAAATTGAAGTTGATTATCAATTAATTGTTGTTATTTATATTGATGACATCATTTTTGGAGGTAGTAGTGATGAAATGTGTAAGTATTTTATCCATGAAATGCAAAAGGAATTTGAGATGTCCCTGATTGGTGAATTATGATTTTTCCTTGGTTTATGAATGTCTTAGTTAGATAAAGGTATATTCATATCAAAAACCAAGTACGTAAAGAAGATGTTGAAAAAGTTTAAGATGGAAGATTGCAAATTGGTTAGTACAACTATGGTTATAGGTTGTAAGTTGAGTGAGGGTGACGAGTCTTCACTAGCAAATCAAACTATGTATAGATCAATGATTGGAAATTTATTATATATAACTGCTTCTAAACTAAATATAATGCAAGTAGTATGTATGGTTGCAAGATTTCAAGCCACACCTAAGCAAACTCATGTCAAGGCAATGAACTTTTTTTTACATATCTGAAAGCTACTTTGGATGTTGACCTATTTTATTTCAAAAGAAAAAAATTTAGTTTGAAAACATATACAAATGTAGATTGGGCCAAAACAATTAATGATTAGAAGAGCATTAATGGCAGTGCATTCTTTCTTGGTGGTAGTCTAGTGTAATGGTTGACCAAGAAGAAAGACTTAATATTTATATTTATAATAGAAGCAAAATATGTTGTAATAGTATCTTGATGCACTCAAATAATTTGGATGAAGTAGACCATGAAGGACATGAAAATTGAATATGAAAAGCTTATTTCTACTCTTTGTCGCAATATAAGTGCTACAAAGATTTCAAAAAGTTATGTGACATATTCAAGAACAAAGCATATTTCCATAAAGTATTATTTCCTGAGAGAAAAAGTTACATGTGAAGAAGTTAAGATGGAGAGTGTTGAGACAAAAGAACAAATTGCAAACATATTTTAAAAACCCCTTCCAAAGGAAACATTTGAGTATTTTAGGTAGAAGTTGTGAGTGATATCTCACTGCTCTTGATTCAAGAGGAGGCTTAGGTTCAAAAGGAGGCTTGGTTAAGTGTTGACTCCATATTGCAAGTTGAAAAGAAGGCTTTTCAATGTAGTGAAATCTTGTATAGTGAATTGGTGTGTCAAATAAGGAAGGATCCTAAGTATCTCTTTTCATTTATGTAAGGGGAGGGGGGGAATCCAAAATGTATAATTATCAAGAAAAGAGGGAGTGTATGTGCATGTCAAAATGTCTTACAGAGAAGTTCATTCCACAAAAGGAAATAGATAGATAGAGAATGAAATATTATTCACAAAGGGAGAATTTTTTTGTTGCCATCAATGAAAGGGGGAGATAGTTGAATATTGTTTTGTCACTCATGTCAAAAAGATTTGTAGTATTGATGCCTAGGAACATGTCAAAGAATAAGCAATGTCAAGAAAGCATGAGGAAGTAGTAGAATATATTTTGTTGGACAAATAATCTCATTGATAGCATGGAAATATATCATGTTAATGTTAAGGTTATCTAATGTTAATGTTAATGATTCACTCGTATAATTCATGATACTGGATTCTATCATAATTGATTATTTTGGCTTACAGTTTGCATAGTAAGTAAGACTACACAAAAATAAATCTAGAAATGTTTTAGAGGATTTTCTTTGTAAGGCAAAAAATAATATTTGAGATAGTGCACACTAGGATAGTTTGTTGATTGTGCATGAGTTTTTGTTGGATGTGCCAAAGAATGGAAACATGTATTAATTAGAGGAAGTGTCTGAAGGTCAATTGAGACCATTTAAGTTCATGATGGGAAACACATAGCATGTTCTTACTACTTGTGTAACATGTTGACCTTATGACTAAGCTAACTACATGGTTGGATCGAGGAATTTATCTTTGGCCAACATGTAGACATTGTAAATAATCTTTTGGCCGACATGGAGATGTAAATTATGAATTGAAACGCATATATGCCTGTAGAATCATAAATTGTAACCCTGTACTATTTACACCACTTTTTGTTCCCTTTAGTGTTTTTCCTCCTAGCTCTTATCCAAGCCTATTTCTAGCCGATATATTGTAAATTTTATGTCATTTATTCACATGGTGATCTAAACCTATATACTAAACTAAGTATACCTAATTCCCACCTTGTTTACCTTATTTTGGGAGGACAATGTCACCCTTGAGAGCCCTTGTCTAGTCAATGGCATTTTGGGGCACTATTGACCCACCAAATCGAACCCAAATTCAAACATGTCAATGCTAGGTTCCTTCTAGTTATTCCTCAACTACGGTGTCTAAATGTGATCACTCAAGGTTGAATTAATTCATGAAATACCTTGAAAACCTTATAAGAGCATTCTTTAAATTTATTTTCGCATCGTGAACATAAAAAAAAAACATCAAACATCGAGGTAAAATTTCATCCCATCATATCCTTCAAGAATTCTTCAGATCTAAGCATTGTGGAGTAGCAAGTTACAACAATCTTCATGCAGGTGTGTTTTTGTGATTGATCATCTTTTTGTCTTGTCATGTCAGGTTATGTATCCACTTGTGATCATAGTAAAAAATCATTATATCATCAAGCTTGAGGTATAACATTCGACATCCTACTTCAGATCTTCCTTTTCAATTTATCCATTTTGATTCAAGGTTGATTCCAAACCAAGGTTTAAATCACGCAAAACCCTATCAACCCAACAACATTTTCTATATTTTGCATATGCAAGTGACATGATCTAATAACACAATTATAGAATGAGGAAGATAAAATAGAGACCTATAGAACACATTATTGTAGAGGCAAAAAATAAGGGTCAATTTCGCTTTGAAGAAACAACATTTGGCACTTTTTTTATGAATATTTTGGGAAGGTTGTGAATAATATTTTAATCTAGGAAACATAATTTTGGCTACATCTGAGATTCCCTGGTTGATTTCACTTTAAACCAACATTGACCTCCACTTTTAAGCTCAGATTCTAGGCAAAGGTTCCTCTCTTTCTCCATGTGTATACTCCATGTGTATATATCTAATTTGGGACTTTCTTTGAATGTTAATTATAGTAAATTTTACACCTTTGGCCCTAGATCTAGCATTTATTTCACATCTTTCAATAGTTCATTTTCAACTCAATCAAGGAGTGTTGAATTCACCTTGTGCCCAATCATTTTCAATCAAATTTGAGGTTCAGCCAAGTGGACCCACTCTCCTTAATGCAATCAAGGGAAATTAGCCTAGTTCCTAGTTTGCTTGCATAAACTAGTGAACATCCATTTCCTTCACTATTACATTTTGGTGAACCTGATTCTTCTTAGAATTGAATACTTCTAATTTTTAGTGTCATATATGATTATGACATAAAAAATTTAGATTTAGATGCATTCATTACTTATATACTTGTATTTCATTCCATATGTATGGCTTAGAAAACATATTTGACTCATTTTATTAGACATCATAGATTTAGAAAAAAAAAAGGAAAAAAAAGCACATTATAAATTATTTTCATGTTAATTTTGAAATAAAACATCAACCTACATCTGACTTATCTTTGCATTGTATCTTTCATAGTAAAACTAAAAAGAATAAATTTGATGCACGTGGTGTTTCTTTGGCCTCTCTTATATTACCTTACACCTCTCCCAAATTTTCTCTCCCTAATGAGGACATTCTTGTGCAAGAAGATATTTTTAACAATTCTCTCAATGATCTCTCTCTTTTGGATAAAGCATTTAGGAATGATGTTGATTATTTTCTTAATATGCACCTCCCCCATGAGAGTACTATTATCACAAAGTTTGCACCCATGGTTGGGGTATGACACCCAAGAAACCTTGTGAAACATGGAAATGACCTCCAAGTGTGGGACTTGCACTTTGAGGCTTAATCTCCAGAGAAGGTCGTCTTCCTTACAATCATGATGCACCTAAACTACTCTTTTGAGGAAAAGGGAGAAGGATATGCTGAAAGGGAAAAGGGGGTGATGCACCATAATGAATTTGGTTACTCTCTGACTATGACTGCACATAACATTAACAGGCACTCAGCTTACACAGTTCTCGCTCTAATATAGCCCCTAAGGTTCATCATATGCAGATCAAAACTAATGAGATGATGTAAAGAAAATAAATTCACAATACAACATTCATGAGCATATTTGACACAACCTGTAAACTTAAAGAACATAAAAGGAACATTTAACAACAGGCAAGAAATATGCACTAATAACTAAATGGAAAGAAGGGGTAAAAACTAAAATTTCATCCATCGAAAGGAAAGCATTTATAGTTGTAGAGCATAGCTACTGCAAATGAACAAAAGAGAACAATTAGTGTAGTCATGGTTGGAGTTTCCCCAATGGAGATGGTGCAGCCATATAGCTAGAACCAACACAATGAAAACAACCAATTTAGGAACAATAAAAGACAATCAAGATGCTACAACAGATCTTCGCATTATCTCCAAACAAGTATTTACATCATATTGGCCTGCAACATGCATATAACAGACTTTCAACATAAATGCTTGATTACAACAGAAACCAACACAAAGCACTAATGCTAACCTCCAAAGGTTAATCTACTTCTCATCCCCCACATTGATCTTACACAAAGATCAAGAACCAAAATACATAGAGCCTTCACAACACATATGTCGGCCAGAACAATTACATTTTCCAAGACAAGAAAACATAACGTGAATAGATATAGGTCAGGACCCAAATCATAAGATTTTAATGCAAAGATATAGAAATTACATGCAATCCAAGAGAGATGTCATCCAAATATCTCGGAATATTGTTGATATGAGCCACCAAGTTTTGTGAATCGAGAATTGCTTTGCAAGACCGAAAAACTGCAACTGATCATTAGAACATAAAGAACACACATAAATGACTATGAATCCTTAATATCTCAACACTGAAGTATCCAAAATAGGTTTGAACCCAGACATAAGTAAAACGTGATGTCCAAAACTAGCCTTGAAGTTCACAACAACAAATGATCTAAAACTAGGGAACTTCATCAAAAACACAGAAACTGGAAAACAAGAACAAACTCAAATGAAATATTTTTAGGTGGTGCAAAATTGATAACAACCCAAGGATGCTCCTACATCAAACACCCCTAGTGAGAATAAAATGTTCCATAAGTGAAACTTATAAACATTTGACAAGACTCAAGACATAAATCTCATGCACATTCTTAATCCAAATATCCTCCTTGTCTGCAACTTTATTTCTCTGCACTTCTGCTCTTTCTTCTATTAAATCCATCCACTTATTCTGCTCTACACTCTTTTTGTTATACCTCACATCAATATAAAAATTGTTACCAATACCTCATTTATTTCACACAACTGATTTGCCTCTGTCACAAGACTTTATATGATCAACAACCAAAGCCTTTTGTTGCTTCACTTTACCCTTCCTGTTATCTGCTACCAACCAGTTCTCAGATTTGTCTCCAAGATTATTTCCCGAATCCATATCAACCTCGATATTCTATTTCTCTAAACAATAACTCTTCACAATGCTCAAATTCCTTGCAATTCTCCCCTCTGCCTCCTTTAAGGGAATCAAAGTAAACTTATGTCCTTCCTTCTCTATTGTGACCAAGTTATTTCTACAATCATGAAGAGCTCCTCTTTCATATTTCCAAGGTATTACCAGTAGAACATGACAAGAACTCATAGTTACTACATCACACAATACCTCATCTATGTACGGTCCAGTTCTAAAGTTCACCAAACATTGTTCTTTCACCTTCACCATATGCTCATCTAAAAACTAACTTATCCCATAAGGACAAAGATGTTTAAGCCACTGTAAGCTAGCTTCTACACCATCTCTTCTGATACCAAACTATCACTACTAGCACTAGCCATAACAACCTTATAACATTTACCCTCTGATTTGAAAATAGTTCTAAACAAATTCCTCCTTTGTATAGGTTCAGCTTCCTTCTTACTCAACATAAATCTCCTAAGCATAAGAGATTCTCCCATCTTAAGTGCTACTATACTCTCCACAAATTCATCAGTAGTCTTCTCCTCATGTGTCACAAGATTTTGTCTACCTATGCCTTTACTATATCCTTCAGAACATTGAAAAGATCTATGTCCTATGCCACCACATTTGAAACAAGTACCTTTGAATTGTTTACTACCATTTCTCCTAAGTGTCTTTTGATCAAGTTCAACCTAAACAGTTTGATTCTCTTTTCCATTGTTACTTTCTTGCTTTTCCCTTCCTCTAGGGTTACCTTGTCTTCTCTTTTAATTATCTTCTGCCCTCAATGCACATTGATAAGCATCCTCTACTGTAGAAATCCTCAACATACTCAGCTCACCATGAATATTAAATCTTAAGCCATTAATATACCTAGCCACCTTCTCCTTAGATACCTCTCAATGTCCAGATCTGATTGTCATCTTATAAAATTCATTAGTATAATCCTTCACACTCATATCCTTCTGGTTCAAGTTCTATAAATTCTTAAACAATTCTAATTCATAATCCTCAAGAATGAATTTAGCTTTTAATCTAGAACCATAACTCTCCATCTATTTATTTTCAATTCACTATTCTCTTCTCTATCTTTCTATAATTCTTTCCACCATAAGGAAGCATGACCCTTCAACTTAGTCTGTCCTACCCTAACCCTCTATGGATCTCTTATATCTTCAAGATCAAAGTAATCTTCTAGTTCACCAATCCAATCTATCAAATCCTCAGGATGCAAAGCACCAAAAAAAGTAGAAACTTTCATTCTTGAATTTTACTTACTTTTTTTATAGCTCTCAAAAATATTTCTTTATCTGCAGGGATCTTAGTTTCTTCAGTCTCATGATCGTTAGCAACTTCCTCATATTCCCCTTCAGTCTCAAGATTCTTTCATAATCCAATCAATACATTATGGATCTTTGTCCTCATATCATTTTAGAAATCCTCCATCATTTGTTCCAACCTTCTTGGGATCATCCTTCTAGGCAGCGTCTCTCCCAACCCTCAGGTGAAACTTCCTCAACTCGATAATCTAATTACAAGGTGCAAATTTCCTCTCACTCGGTGATCTATCCAACACACTTGTAGCCTACCTCCAACTCGATGATATGTTTACCCTTGGAATAACTCAACAACTCATATAACCAAAAACATATCTCCTCCTAACCACCTTGCGCAAGTCCTCTATTGTTGTGGGATAGATCTACACTCTGCCACCCCATAATCAACACACCTAGGGCTTCGCAAGCTCAGGAATTCAATTTGCTAACACAAAAACATCAACCTTTCTCTAATACCATTTGGTGCAGTCATGGTCGGAGTTCCCCCAATGGAGATAGTCCAACCATATAGTTAGAACCAACACAACAAAAACAACCAATTTAGGAACAAGAAAAGACAATCAAGATGCTACAATAGATCTTCGCATTACCTCCAAAACAAGTATTTACATCATATTAGCCTGCAACATGTAGATTACAGACTTTCAAGATACAAGTCTGATTACAATAGAAACTAGCTCTAAAACCTAATGCTAACTCCAAAGGTTATTCTACTTCTCAGCCCCACATTTCTCCTCAACAAAGATCAAGAGCCATAATATATAGAGCCTTCGCAACACATATGTCGACCATAACAATTACATTTTCCAAGTCAAGAAAATGTAATGTGAACAAATATAGGTCAAGACCCAAATCATAAAATATTAATGCCAAGATGTAGAAATGATGTAGATCCAAGAAATACATCAGCCAAAGATCTAGGAACATCAAGATATGAGCCACCAAGCTACACAGATTAGGAATTGCTTTGCAAGACCGAAAAACTCCAACTAACTGTTAGAACATGAAGAACACACAGAACTGGCCATGAATCTTTAATATCTCAATAGTGAAGTATCCAAAAGAGGTACAAACCCAAACATAAGTAAACCATGATGTCCAAAACTAATCATGAAGTTCACAACAACAAATGTTCTAAAACTAGGGAACTCCACCAAGAATATAGAAACTGGAAAACAAGAACAAACTCAAAGGAAATATTTTTGAGTGATGTGAGAATGCTAATGACCCAAGGATGCTCCTGCGTCAACAACCCAGAAAATATGTACAAAATTTTCCTTTATAGAGTTCAGGCATAACTCTAATTACATCATGAAGTTCAAACCCCTCTAGGGTTGATTCAAGTTACAAAATTGTAGAAGAAATAAATATTAAATCCAAATCTTATCTTTGTTGCAACTTGATCCATGGAAGTGACAGAAAGGGACAAATTAATACATCTTGCATATGGAAGGAACAAATCTTATCCCTATGATTGATAAATGAGCATGGGATGCACTAACATCATGTTACAAAACCCAAAAGAAGTTGCTCGACATTAAATTTATGTTTTGGTAACACGTCATGGCCGCAAATAGTCAAATTAGGTTGCTAGCAAAAGGACTTCAAGGAAGAAAACATAGCATGGTAGCCCACCTGAGATATTGACAAAACATGACATAGGTCTTACCAATGTTATCCTCATTGACATCGTAGTTTCGCACATCACCCCCAACAAACTGTTTGGGATAATCATAAAAATGTGAAAGAAACTAGGGTCATTGATTAACATGAAGATGCGCAGCATAAAAATTGAGAAAATATTATAATAGCACTAGCCCACATCACTTGACGATAAAATAAAATGAATCCACATAGAAAAACCTGATTGGTTTGAATATTTCACACTTATGATTGATGAGCAGGAAGAAACAAATCGTGGAATGGTGAAAATAGGAAAACACAATTTGTTGGACTTTGATGAAACACCCCTGTCGTTGGGACACCATTTTATTCCATTGATCTCCATTGTTACATCGAAAATATTATATTTTGATGAAACCACAAACATGTCTCATCGACATCACTTTTTGATGAGATGACACATTTTAATGAAGCACCCTTTGACTTTGGCGACCCTTCATGCTACATAGAAATTGGATTTTGACAATACTTGCCTATGTTATATCGATGAATCATTTTGGCTAACATGATGTGTTAGCCACTAGAAAACATTACATGTTAACCCACTATAACATAGTTCAACCCATGATGAAAATATCTTAGATCGGTTATCTGTGATGGGCTGATGGTGGAAAAAATAACCAACAAGTACCTTGGTGCAAAAAGATGATAATGTGGTATAAAAGATTGATATGGTTGACAATTCCCTTAATGACACTTTACCGTCTACTCATTTCAATGACTTACAGTCTAGGGATGAAGCCTTAATGAGTTGTGAATGTCTCTCTCTAAAAAAATGTCTTACTCATAAAGATACCTTAGAAGAAGAGGATGACATCATTAACACTTTTCTCAATGCTCTCTCTTCTAGAAGATAAAACTTTAGTGGATGAATAAATCAACCAAGATCAAGTCAATATTGTTCATGTTTTGGGTCATGAGAAGCCAAAAATTGTTTTCCACCTTCATCAAGATGTCCCTCAACCTAAAAGATAATTGGTGTTGGTTGTAAAAGGTGTTAAATAATCCAATTATGATGAAATACCTTGTTGAACAAGCTGAATAAATGAGAGGGGGGTGAATCATTTATTACCACACAACTTATAAAATTTTCCTTTGTCGATCAACTCACAAACAACAATATTAACAACTTTAGATTGTCGGTTAAGCACATCAAATGTCCACATAAATGTCTGCATTAAGAACATAGAAACATCGACACAATGAACACACGGATTTTATGTGGAAACACAAATTGGGAAAAACCACGAAGAAGCTAATTCTCATGAAATGTAAAACATAAGATGACACCGATATGGTGATTTTTACAAGGGCTCACAACCAAGTGTGCTCACTAAAAGTAGGCTCACTGTCGATACACTAAGGCTCATTGTCAATACACTTAGGCTCAATGTCGATACACTAAGGATCACTGCCAAAACAACAAGGCTCACTGCCAATCTGGCTAACTGCCCTTAGACAAAGTAGATATTAGAATGGAATCAAAAACTTTACAAATTGCATCTAAACATGCATGATCACTTCCACAATTAAGCTCTATCACCACTGCCACCAATATAACACCAAAGGATTTATCTACTTCTTTCAGTATGCAAGCATTGAAAGGATCTTCAATCTATCACAACGGATTCCACTACTCACATACATTGTTTTCGCAAGATTTCTCGGTCATAATTACCACTGTGATTCTACTCATACTCCACACTTTCAGATATAAAGAAGTTCTTATTTATGTTTATCGGTGTCTGATCTTACATATGTTAGATTCACACCAAGCGTGTGACAACACTGATGCAACAAATATTACATTTACATTTAATGTAAAGCATGGATCCTAAATCTAGGACATACATAAGAACACATTATAATGCAACCCACAGATAGGTCGGGCTTAAGGTATTACAATTCATTTTCTAAAGTCATCTGAATACCACAACCAAGTCCAAAAGATGAAGACATAAAATAATCATTACCACCAGACTAAATATGTCCATAGTACGTTATAGCCAAAGCACCAAAATTATCTCATGAGTGCATAAGAAATCACCAGAAAATGATAGGATTTGCCAAACACTGAAACCATATAAGAGTACTGAGGTATATGAAGCACTGACAGAATACATTGCGCTTGTCCTTGAAGAACTACGACATAAGAAATTCTCAATGAAAATTCTTGTTCACTTATCGATGAACAATAAGATATACACCATACTATCAACAACCAACCGATACCGCCAGAGTGTCAGTATGGAGGTTTTGACATCAATGAAAATCAATGCCAACAACAATACTAACATGTCACACACATATAACACTTGAAACAATAAGAAATATCCAATTATTCTTCCACCTTCTGTTGAAAAGGATGAATAGCTGAAAGGGGGGGTTAGTTAGTAATTATTCCCACACACTTTACAAAAAATTTACTCTTTCGGTAAACTATCAAACATCAATAGTAAAAACTTCTAATTTATCAGTTAAGTGCATAAAACATCCACAAAAATGTAAACATGTAAACACAGGAACACTGACACAGAGAATACCAAATTTTTGTGGAAAACACAAACTAGGAAAAACCACAGAGAAGCTAATTCTCATGAAATGCAAACACCGATTAAGGTAATTTGTACAAAGGCTCACTATCGGTTGAGATCAATCTGGGTAAGGCTCACTTCCAGTCAGGCTAACTACCCTTAAATAAGAAAAATATCACCACTTATACAAAGAGACTCACTGCCAATACAAAGAGTTTCACTGCCAATACAAAGAGATACACTTTCAATACAAAGAGGCTCACTACCTATACAAAGAGGCTAATTGCCAAAGTATTTCAAACAAAATTGAATCAACCACTAAGATCATTGTTACCAGAAATCTATCATACACATGATAAAAAACACATAGATCTCTAGATACACATTCACAATAATTTTGCATACAATCAAAACATAAGCCACACAAGCAACAAGAATCCTCACCCTTCTTATACTTCTTGATACCATCAACCATGTTGGCCAAACATAATTTGAAATAGTTCATACCAAGACATTCTTGTGGTGGTAAGGAATGAAATTTGGACCACCTCAACTAATACAACTTTCCTCACACATGCCAACATGCAACACCATCTCCAAATCCATCAGTTCCAACGAACATGATGAACATGTTACATAACAACAGCTAGGACCGAAACACAAACAAACACGCTCCAGGTAGGATCGACCCAAACAACCAATCCATAAAATGTTGCACACAATGTAGAACCACCACCAAAAGATAAATCTACCAATGAACACTTCTACCAAGTCACACATCCTATCGATACAAGAACTGATACTGCCAAGACTATCAGTAAATAGAAACTGATATAACCAGAACATGAAAATGCATAGGATATGTTGACATCAATGACAACTATTAATGAAAACAACATGAATAGAATCAAATTCACATTCTAACAATATCCCCTTTGTCATTAATGGTAACATTCATCATTAACAAAGCAAACAACTCCAAATGATATCAGCAACACGGTTCTTAGCTTTCTGATTTTATCCCCCTTTGACAACAATGACAAAGGGCCAAACTCCCCCTAAAAAATCACTATGCTCTCCCTGAGAGGAAGCTACCAAGCACTGATCCAGAAAAGATTAATTATGCAACATTTTAGACCAATACACACATCGGTGCAATCTAGTGAATGCTAGGAAGGGGCAAAATTCCTAGCTTCCTCCTCAGATACTCGAAAGTATCCTTGCACAAATTTTTTGTGAATATGCCTACTATCTATTCATTTTTGGGCACATACTTAAGATTTAATTCACCATCCAACACCTTCTCTTTGATAAAATGATACCTGATAGATATATGTGTTGTTCTGCAATGTTGTACTGGATTATTTAACATTTTTATTGCACTGGTATTATCTCACATGATCAAAATTGGTTCTTCAAACAAAAATCCTATATCCTTCAAGGTTTGTTTCATCCATAATACCTGATTACAATACAAGGATGTTCCAGTGTATTCTGATTCAACAGTTGTCAAAGTTACAGAATCCTGCTTCTTGCTTGACCAACCAACTAACTGGGAGCCAAGAAAGTAAGCTCCACCACTGGTACTTCTTTGGTTATCCAAACATCCTACCTAATTTGCATCAGTATAAGCTGTTAGTGTGAAATATGAACCTTTTAGATACACAAACCAAACTCTTTTGCTCCTTTCAAATATATCAATATCCATTTCACTACCATAACATGTGATTCTTTCGGATCTTGTTAAAATTTGGTTACTAGGCATACTGCATACATAACATCTGATCTAGTGGAATTCAAGTACAATAATACACCAATCATTGATTTGTATTTACTTGCATCTTATTTTGGTTACTCATCTTCCTTTGTTAGCTTACAACCAGTAACAATTCAAGTACATACCGGTTCAAAATTCTCCAACCCAAACTTCTTTAACAATTCCTTGACATACTTAGAATGAGAAATGAAAATGCCTTTGATGCTCTGATTTACCTAAAACCCAAGAAATGAATTTAACTCTCCTATCATAGACATCTCAAACTCTTTTGGCATCTCTTCTACAAATATTTTTTACAAATCATCGTTGTCTTTGAAAATAATATCATCAACATACACAACAACAATCAAAATCTGATTGCGAATGTGAAGAGGATTGTGAATCAGTTTAATAGCCTTATTTTTCCAAAGAACAACCAAAATCATAACATCTCCCAGTCTATGAAAAAAGAGCAGGTGAAGTATTTGGCCATGGGTGGTGATCTCAGAAGGGAAGAGCCCGCAGAATGCAAGTGGAAGAAGGATAAGGAAGTGTGGAGAATCTTGAAGAAAGGCCATGTTCATTGATATCTTCAGAGACTCCATGGTTTTGACACAGATGTCTCCAAAGCCTTTGCTGATGGCTGGGATAAGGGCACGGTAAATCTTGTGGGCAAATCTTTTAGCCTCAGCCTCGAGGTTCTATCTGATATTACTGGTCTTCCGCTGGATGGTCTGAAGTACTCAAAAGAGGTGAAGGTTGGCACCAGAGCTTATAAAAAATTTCTTGCTACTGATGAGGAGAGGGCTCTTCTGGTGAAAGGTAAGAAAGACTATGTTGATATGGATAATATTGATAAAATTTGGGGTTCTGTCATCAAATTTATAATGGAATACTTCACTCTTGAGGGGAGATTCTCGAGGGTCTACAATTATCATTTTGCCCTAGTTAATCACTTCAGACATGATATTTGCATTTCTTTTCCCTATTTTCTCCTCTGTTCACTTAACCAAAGCATTACTGACTATAGAGTGAAGAATTTCCCTATTCTCTGTATGGCTTATTCGCCTAATTGTTGAATATGCTAGAGACCACAGTCCCGACCCTATCCCTGCCCAGATTAAAAAAAGGAAGAATGTCGAATCTCTGTCAAAGAATCCTAAACCTAAGAAAGCAATTTCTCCCTTTGAGACGACTTCCTCTAAGCCTCTGGAAGGGTCGAAGAATGATAAGCACCCTCATGATGTCATTGCCTTTGTTCCTGATAAGAATGTCCTGGAGCCCTCAGCTAGCCCTATCCTCCCGGAGCCCGACGGTGTGAAGCTTATTCCCAAGAACACTGAGACCGAGGTTGTCAAGAATACTCAAGTAGATTCTAATGTTGTGCCTAATCCCACTACCCAGACCCCTAAGGTGAAGGATTTGGAGGATCTTGAAATCAAAAATGTCAAGGACAGTCCTGAGGAAAGGCAGGAAAATCTAAAAATTGGGGAAAAGCTTAACCCTGCTCTGGAGATTATTAATACTAAAGGAAAAGAGAATACTAAGATTGAGGTAGAGGATGTTGTCAATAATGACAAAGAGACTGATACTAATCTTATTGATAGTAATGTAGAAAAATCAGGGGACAACAGCTTTAGGGTTTTGGGAGAGGAAAATTTGGATTCTCACGATTCCCCCAGCTCTGAGAAGGAGAACAAGGAAGAAGATAGTGAGAGAATTCTTCATGGTAGAAAATCCCAACCTCTTCAAAGAGAAATCTGAATGATGGATTCGCGGGTCAGAAGAACTATCATCATGACCCCCCTTGAGATTGCTAAAAATAAATCCATCTACAGTTATAATCTGGACAAATGGGTGCAGAGTGATTTGGTTGAGCTTAAGAACAGATGTATCAATTTGGAAAACAAGAAATCTATGATCGAGGATACTATGGCTATCTTTAGAAAGGAGTTTTATCATAATGCTAATGCCCATGTGTTTGATTACGATTCTGATATGGATGATAAAATTAAAAAAGCAGTCGAGATAGCTATGATACCTATCCAGGAGAAGACAAGCGGGAATGAGGAAATGTTAAAACATTTTCTTAGTCTAGTGAACACAGGTATGAAGTCTACTCTAGAGAACTTGAATACTCTGAGTAAAATGCTGGAAGGAAACAAAGATACCATTGACCTCACTAAACCTACCCAGCAGATGGGACTTGGTACTCGTACTAGGTCAAAGAAGTAGAAGGTTGATGATCAGGATATTCAGAGGCTGAAAGACAATTTGAAGACCATGCAGACTCAGCTGGAGGAATCCAAGAGCTTCTTGAAGACTATGTCTTGACCTCAATTCTGGTGGCTTTCTTTCTCTGTTTTTCTTCCAGTGTCTTTTTTGATTTTTGCTTTGTAGGTGCTTGTTGTTAAATCTGGGAGTTGTCCCTTTGTAGCCTGCTCCTCTCCTTAGGGAAGCTTGTTGTTCTTTGGGTCTTCATGCCTATCTCTCTTCTCTTTTGTTAAAGGGTTTCGGGGCCCCTTCAAAACCTATTTTTACCGTAATAAAAAATAATCAGAATCTGATTTGAATCTTTCTTGTAACACAAATTATTGTTCGTGGAGCCTTTCTGAAACTTTTATCCAATATATTGTACCAAGCTCTTGTTGTCTTCTTCAAACCGTACAATTCCTTCTTTAGTCTACATACTGCTTTTGGTTCTTCTTCTGATATAAAACCTTCTGGTTTCTCAATGTAAACTTCTTCCTTCATTTCTCATTCACATCCATTTGATAAACCTTGAAATCCTTATGTGCTGCAAATGCCATAAACATCTTGATTGCCTCCATCCGAGAAATAAGAATATAAGTCTCCTCAAATTCAATTCCTTCTATCTGAGTATATCCTTTGCAAACTAGTCTTGTCTTATTTCTTATCACTTTACCATTCTCATCCAACTTGTTTGAGTACACCCAATTATTTCCAATCACATTCTTTTATGTTAGTTTGGGAACAAGTTCCCAGGTCTGATTCTTCTCAATCTGATGAAGTTCTTCCTTCATAACATTTACCCAATTTGGGTCATTGCATGTTTCTTCTATAGATTCAGGTTGAACTTCTAAAAGTGGATGCAACAAAGCATGGTCTTGTGTTTCTCTAATTCTGGTAATAACTCCTCTATTCTTATCACTAATTTGTTAGAATAACTGAGAGGGGGGTGAATCAGTTAGACTAAGTTTCTTCACAAATTATCCTACAGTCCCAAATTCTCCAGATGTATATCAAAACAAATTCAATCATATAATTCAACTTAGTGAAAATGTATTCTATAAACTTAAACTTTCATCAATGGTGTTTATTGAGTATCAGTAAATTAATATTGTGATTACCAATCTAGGTCAAAAAAATAAAGTGTAAAGTAAAGTAACAATCCACAACATTCATACACACTGACACATATATTTTTAATGTGGAAACCTTGCTAAGGGAAAAACCACCTGGGACCGGTAACCCAAAATATTTTCACTCTTCTAAAGTGAGCTCGGTGAGGATCCAACCCTATTAAAGGTTACAATACACACTGTTAAATGTAACCTTGTTAGAGGATTTAAAACTACTAGTTCTCTTTTGACCATGCATTCACTATGGGGTCAACAAGAAAACAATCAACATTCTCTGAATTTTTTAATAAGGATTCACTATCCCACTCGATTAAGAGATTTATCTATAATAATGGTTAAAGTGATACATTAATGATTTGATTCAAATACGACTCTGATTTGTAGATATTCAGATCTATTCTAAGTACATAATACCTTTGATCAATTTTGTTCACTTCAGTTCATCTCATTCTTCATCTTTGTTCTACTTGGTTATCCTATGTTTGCTCGGTTATGTCTATAGAATTACACTCGGTTCTGTCTTTAACCAGTTTGATCAGTCATGCATCAATTTCACATGTATGCTTCAGCATCTGTCATCATGATTCACAAATGAATCTATTGTCTCTAAAATAGACATCATGTATCATTTAATTTTCATCCTTCAAATCTTGCCGCTTAATCTCCATCATTCATTTTCTTGCTTGATTCAACTTCAACAGTTGTATTAAAAACACATTCCAGTCTCTGTCATCCAATCTCCATTGAATTTTAATAATCATTTGATCAAATAACAAACTGTATCTTTTACCTCAAAATCATCAATTGCCAGCTAAGCATCCAAGTCGACCTTGGTTATAAATAAATTGCTTTAATTCAATAGTTTTGTCGACAAACCCTTGCTCGGTTAATACTGTCACTCGGTATACACTAGATTTTACTTGGTGTACTTTGTCACTCGGTGTATACAAAACTCTTCAATTATCGACCTAAAAAACTTGAATTGTTCCAGATCTTAAATACATAAAAAAAAATTCCACCATAATAACACTTAATTAAGTTGACATCAATGACAATACATTAACTGATGTTTATCATCACTTCTGCAACTCGGTTGAATATCAACAAATGACTTCAAACATATAAATAGTTATAGTTCATCAATCTCTCCCTTTGGCAATGATGGAAAAAAAATATGAAATATGCAATATAATGTCATACAACAAATACCAAACATTTGTTCTACAAGTGTAACAATTCAGTAGCTCTCCCTAGCTTGAATATAATTTGTGTTAGTATAAATAAAATATTCACTATACAGACTTCCCTATTGTTTTCTCTTTTCATCTCTTGAATCTCTCTGTATATTAGATATGTCTCTCCCTTTCTCTTTTCTCTCTTTAGTGGATAGATATCTCCCTTTGTATTTCATCAAAAATCTCTCCCTTTGACAACAATGCCAAAAACAAATATGCAGCTCTTCAGTAGCCAAATGATAATATCTCTAATTTTTGGTGTAGTAAGTACCTTTCTGTGTACTGATAACTCTATTTTGGTCTAGTTCAGCTTTTGCATCAACATGATTGATATTTTGATTTCATGTAGGTTGATGTAACCTCCTAATCTGATCAGTTACCAATAGACAAGGGATGAACCCCTAGTCTACCTCTCAAGTACTCAAATGTATCCTTTGGTAAGGGTTTTGTGAATATGTCTGCAAGGTGTTCTTTTGATTGTACATATTCTAGTATTACTTGTTTTTCTTGTACTTGTTCCCTCAAGTAGTAATATTTTATAGATATGTGCTTTGTCTTTGTATGCATCACAAGGTTCTTTGAAATATTTATGGCACTTGCATTATCAAAATAAATCATAGCAAGTTCGGTGATCTCCTCATTCATTCCTTTCAAAAATTACTTTATCCATGCTATGTTAGAACAATTTGTAGCAGAAGCAACATACTCTGCATCTGCAGTAGACTGTGATATGCATCCTTGCTTCTTGCTAATCCAAGTAACTAGTCTGTCTCCAATAAAAAATGCTCTACCAATTGTGCTCTTTATGTCATCTATATTTCCAGCCCAATCAGTATCTGTATAGACTTTCAATTCAAATTTTCCTTCTCTTTTATACCAAATTCCATAATCCTCAATATTCTTCAAATATCTAAAAAATTCTTTTAACAGCTATCATATGTGTCTCTCTGAGGTTAGCAGAAAATCTTGCAACTATTCCAACTGTGTGTGCAATGTCAGGTCTTGTGTGTACAACATACATCAATTTACCAATCATATATCTGTACAAGATTTGATTTACCTTAGGTGTCTTGTCATCTTTTGTCAATTTGCATCCTATCACCATAGGTGTTCCAACTGGTTTTGATTCCTCCATTCTAAATGTCTTCAATACTTCCTTGATGTATTTTGATTGAGTTATGTATAATCCTTTAGTTTGTTGTAAAATCTGCAATCCCAAAACATAGACATCTCAAATTCTTTCCTTATTTCATCAACAAATGAAGTGCATAAGTTATCTTTACCTCCAAATATTATATCATCAGCAAATATCTCAGCAATAAGTGTCTTATCTTCATTTCCACTTTTTAAATACAAATTGTTGTTATCACTAGTTCTAATAAATCCAATACTGATTAGATAAGAATGAAGTCTTTTATACCATGCTCTTGGTGATTTCTTTAGTCCATATAAAGCTTTGTGTAACTTACATACCATGTGTGTCTGATCAGGATCAACAAATCCCTCAGGTTGTTCAATGTATATCTCCTCTTCAAGTATTCTATTCAAAAATGTAGATTTCACATCCATCTGATATACCTTAAATCCTTTATATGCAGTGTATGCAAGTGATATCCTTACTCCTTCAAGTCTAGAAATGGGTGCAAAAGTTTATCCATAGTCAATTCCTTCTTCTTGTTCATACCTTTTGCAAACTAATCTTGCTTTATTTCTGATTACATTCCCATCTTCATTTAATTTGTTTCTGAAAATCCATTTGGTGCCAATGACATTTTTGTCTTTCGGTCTCTGTACTAATGTCCATGTCTTATTTTTCTGTATCTTCTCAATCTCCTCAGACATAGCATTAAACCATTCTTCATTTTCTAATGCATCTCTAACATTCTTAGGCTCAAATTCACAAATTAAACAAGTATCATCTCTGAACTTACTTCTTGTCAAAATGCTTGCTCTTTTATCTCCAATTATTTTATCTTGTGGATGGTGTCTTCTAACACATTTAGCAAGTACAGGTTCAAATCTCTAATCTTCATTATCTTCTTTTTATATCTTCATTGTCTTTTGGTTCATGATCTTATGTTTCAGCATTTTCTTGATTCTCGGTTTGTGTTTTTTGTTGCCCGGTGATATTAGTTTGTTAGCTGGTAGAATTAGTTTGTTGCCCAGTAATGTTAGGCATCTGCATCGATATAGTTTCAGATCCTTTTGAGTAAACAAATCTACTGTATTTCTCTGGTTCTTTCATGTTGTCTTCATCATTTAACTCAGCAAATTCATCAACTTTCACATTTGCACTCTAATTTATTTTGTTAGTTGACTTGTTCAAACATTTTTAGGCTTTACTCTTAGTAGAATATCCAAGAAATATTCCTTCATCACTTTTTACATCAAATTTTCCATTTCGATCATCTTTCATAATATAACAACGGCTTCCAAAAATTCTAGAATATCTCACATTGGGAGTATTACCATACCATAGCTCATAAGGTGTTTTGTTTGAATCTTTCTTCAGTTGTACTCGGTTTAGTGTGTATACTATTGTGATAACTATCTCTCTTTAGTATGTTTGTGCAACTTGATTTTCAATCATCAATGTCCTAGCACAATCAATAATTGATATGTTCCTTCTTTCAACAATCTCATTTTGCTATGGTGTCCTTGGTGCAGAAACATGTGTTTTGATTCCATTCTCATTAAAAATGTTAGTCAACTCATCAGAAATAAATTCACCACCTCTGTCAGATATCAAACACTTCAGATCTCTACCAGTTTCTTTTTCCACTTTTTCCTTATACCACTTAAACATCTTAAATGCTTCAGATTTCTCTTTTAGAAACATTACTGTCATCATCCTAGAGTAGTCATCAACAAATAGAATAAAATATTTGTCCCCAAAATAGCTTTGTGTTCACATTGGTCAACATAAGTCTATATGAACTAACTCCAAAATGTCATTAGATGAGAAATTCTTGCTCTTGAAACTAGATTTTGACATCTTACCCATTTGACAATTTTTGCACATTACATGGTTTGGTTTAGTTAAGCTCTGTAAGCCTCTAACTTTTCTTTTTCTGCTAATCATAACCATGTTGTCATAATTTACAAAACAAAATCATTTATGCCATAGCCATATATCTTCATTCTTTTCCAATAAATAAGTAGTTTCAGGTGTATCAAGACAAAATAAATTACCTTTAGATTGTTCACCAGTACCGATCAATTTTCCTTTTCCATCATAGATTCTGGATTTTTGGTTCTCAAATGCGAATCGATGTCCTATGTTGTTCAACTGTGAAACACTCAACAGATTGTAGTTAAGTCTTTTTACCCAATAAGCATTTTCACATTTGATTTGATTGTTCAGCATAATAGTAGCTTTTCATTTTACTTGACAGGGTGTATCATTTCCCATCCTTACTGATCCTCCATCATAATGTTCAAGAAATTCAAATTTACCTTTATCACCAGTAATGTGATGTGTACAACCACTATCAATAACCCAAATATCATGTTTACTAACTTTAGAGATAAATGTTATCTCTACATACCTTTCATCTTCATCTTGTTGGTGCCCAAAAATGATGGTTTGGATTTCCTATGGACTTGCCAATCCAATGCTAGAAAACCCAATTGTTTTTGCTAACTAACAAGTTCAACCAAATGGAGGTTTGAACTTCTGAAATTCTGGCTCTACAAAGCCAAGGTTGGTAAGCCTATACCTTAACCAGATCTATTGATTCAAAGGATTTTTATAGCAGATAACTGAATATAAAACTTGTGGATTCTCTCAAGGTGACAAGTAAACTTGAGAGGAATCAAATTGTAAGTATCTCAATCAATTGTATATTGAATGCTGAAAAAATTGAAATGCTTTGATTAATAGTAAATGTTTGAGAAAAGGTATATAAAATGAAATAGATCAAAGGAATAAAATATCACAAACTTTGAACAATGAACTGAATGACTATATTCCAATTATTGATAAGATCAGTGCCTTGCTCCTACTTGGGCAATAAATTCAATTATTTATCAATCCTATGTACACCTCAGAGATAGTTTTAATAACTTGTATATAACAAGACCATCATTTCAAGAGCGTCTACATGAATTACAATTGAAACTAGATTATACAGTTAGTTCTACTGAATTTAACTCTGTCTTTGAGAGACCAATAGAACATAGGAAAGTTTGTCAACCACACCTTTCAACTGATGATCAAAATGTATATATATTTTACTTTACAAATAACATGAGAATTCAACACAATGAAACAATCTATCTAAATAGATTTATTGAGAAACTAACTGAAAAGAATTAAAAACTATTACCATAAGTGAAAGAAAAATCAATTATCTCTTTATTAATGTTGAAAAAATAGTACATTAAAGTTCACGTTGCAATTGTGATCAAATTATATTATACAATGTGTTTCTTCCCTTTTTTTGTTTACATTTTACACCACACATATATGTGGATCAATGGTTTTCACACCCCTTTAGGGTGAAGAGACACTACCTTATGTTAAAATTTAAAGACTTCTTTTGAAAAAACTAATCAACAAACTAAGTAATAAATACCTATCTTTCGGATTTGGCTTTGGCCGAAAATCCAAAATAGATTGTACAAACATAAATTTTTTATTGGAGATAGGAAATTTGATGTTCCGAACTGGGTCTGCTTTAGATTTTCAATTTTTGATCATTTTCATTCTCTGTCAACATCATCTTTTCAGCAAGTCAAAATTCCAGCATCTTTGAAACCTTTGATTGTTCCTGTCACAGAGCTTCCTTCATCAATCCATCAACTTTTAATTAAAAATTAATATATTTGTGTATCCCATTTCATGTACTCCATCATGTCATCAATTATTGGACATGGAGTTTAGGATGCCATTTTTAGAGTTTTATCACTATATAGGACTCTAAATTTTGCCAAAAAATTAGAGCTCCAACAAGCTCTTTCTGGGGACGTATGCTCCCTATGAGCATAGCAAGATCTCAGTTATCTCTGGAGAAGAAGACCAAGTATCTACTCTTTACCTGATGTAAATTGAATATTGGGTGGCCCCATGCCCTCATAAAGTGAACACTGCTATTTCCCTTTGTCAAAAATTTTATTCTGTTTATGTAAAACTTTGAATCTCCTGAATATGATATTATATTGTTCCTTATCTTTATCAACAAGAGTATTTGAAAGAAAAAAAATCTCAGAATTATTTATCCCCAACATATGATCCCTTTTTGTATTAGATATATCATCCTTATAGAGAATACTTATTGGTTCCACTTCATTAATGCAATCTTTGTCTTTTGATTTATGTTTTTTCTTTGAGAAATCATTAGGTGCACTGTGTTCTTTGCTGGATGGAGGATCCCTGTGCATATTATCAATCATATAAGTATCTAAACTAAGTTCTTCTTCTTGGATGCTTCCTTGCACACAATCTACCCCATTTCCATTCTCCAGCTATTGTTTCTCCTCACATAAAGGGTTTGAAGGTAACTCATATTTAGGAACTATTACTTCTTTTATATCAAGAATCTGCTTAAGTGGGATACTTGGATAATTTTCAGTAATTTTCTTCAACATATTATCATCATTATGCTTGGTTATTACAGTCTCATCTTTGAAAGTCTGACATAAATCTCGCTCATTGGATGAACTGGATGATATCTTACCTTCTAAATGTATATTTTGAGTGTTATCAACTTCAAAATAATCATTAGGCCTACTACCTTCATCATGATGTTGATAGATTTGATTGTATAGAAAATCTCCTTCACATAATGGATTCTAGAACATAGAGAACATAGATTTATCTTCCTCTACTTCCTCTTTAAACAGTGGATTCAGAAACATAAAAAATTCAGGCACACCTTCATGAGATTTTTCATCAGGATCATTGGATGCTTCATCAATAAGACTAATATTTTCATTGACATTATTTTATGAAATTTCCTACTGTTCATATGTTGTATGTTGTTCTATTTTATCTCCTCTATTTGATTTTTGGAAGTTATAATCTCCTTCGTCTATTACTCCCTGAATATATAGTAATCCATTAACTTTCTTATCATGATGAAAAAAAAATTGACCACTCTTCTCAACATGTTTTTGATATTCCATGTCTAACAAAGCTGAAATTTCTTTTGTACTGAGAAATTTTTCTTCCTCATCGTCATGGTCATTGATACTTGTTTTCATACACATCTCATCATGTACAAATTCTTCTTCAACTTGATCTGAATTTTCTTCCTCCTCATAATCCATGTTATCTTATTTCCCACTGAGATAATTATCAAGTATAAGGCCTTGTTCAATCTGATCATATGCCTCCTCTTCTCTGTCTTCATCATCCTTTTCTAATATCTGAAAAAGGGGCTTCAAAACAGGGTCATATAGTGAGATTCTTAACTCCAAAAACTTTCTTACTAATTCCTCGCTTGAAGACATGATGTCAGCTGGAATCTCTTTTAAAATGCTCACCATCCTTATGAACAAATATGTTGTAGACTCTCCTTCAGATCTCTCCAAACTAAAAAATGCATCCAAAGGAGACATGTAAGAGTTCTCTTCCATATTATGATCCTGAATCTCATCCTGTTCATAATGCATGTCATCTTCACTTGCATCATGAAACATATCAAGAAACCATTGCTCAAACTCTCCCCATGATGAGATACTTTGTTCAAGTGTCATACTAAAAATCAAACCTGCATGATCTATCAATGATCTTACAAATAGTTTCATAATCACATCTTCTGCTTAGATATGACAATCTTTAATAAATTTACAAAATGCATGTAAATGCTCTGTTAGAGTAGTCATAGTTAGCTAATAATTAAATCATTTAATTATTAGCCTATTATACTCTTTAGTGCTTAAGTTTCACTTAGGCAGTTTCTATTTTGTTAGAGTTTCCCTTTTAGGGTTTCGGTA
>MU226072.1:3499117-3520235 GCA_018584345.1 Thuja plicata
GCATTTCAGTGTTCCTGTCACCTCTCCCAGTTCAGCATTATGGGGGGTTCACCTGTTGGTTCTATTGCTTTCTGGTTCGATTGATCAGCTCTTCAGACACTTGTCTTCTCTACCTGGTCATGCACTTTAGTGGGGGTTCCAGCAGTATCTTTTGACAGAGTTTTCAGACATGCTTCAGAGATGCTTCTTGCTCTTTTCTTGTTCCTCTCTCTGGGACATCTTTTCCCTTTATGTTTTGGGTACCTAATCAGGCCTAGTTGCCGGGACCCTTCTTTTCTGCTTTCTGTAGTAGTTTAGCAGTTTTGCTTCTCCCTAAGTTACACTTAAGGGGGGGTGTTAGAGTAGTCATAGTTAGCTAATAATTAAATCATTTAATTATTAGCCTATTATACTCTTTAGTGCTTAAGTTTCACTTAGGCAGTTTCTATTTTGTTAGAGTTTCCCTTTTAGGGTTTCGGTATCCTTTATAAGGAATCACCGCTTTGTATTTCATAAGGAGATCATTTTGTAATTTATTATTGTGTTAATAGAAGCTTTTTTCTGTCACAATGGATTTGCAGTCTCTGGCCTATTGGCCGCCATAGATCTTTCTATCTTCGGTCTTTTGCTTCTGTTTATGTAATAGCTATGCATGCAGGTGTTCTTGGGAAGATTTGATGGTTATCAAATTCTAACATGCTCCATTCGTGATTTTGATTCATCTCTACAAAATTTTGGAACATATTTTTTCAGTTTAAGAGGAAAATCTTTTTGACCACCAGGGATGTTATCAAAATTCAATGGTCTATATACTTCCATAATAAATTTTGGTCTTGGGTTACAAAAGTTTGATACTTTAAGTGAATATGTATTCTGGTACATATTGAATATATGAATTTGTAGTAACTTCTTTCTTTATACATTAGGTTCTTGTCAATAGAGTCGCCACCTCTTTAAAGAGGAACACTTTACTTATCTCCTTCTAGGTTTTCTCCCTCGGTAGAGTCACTGAGTAAAATGTTTTGTTAAATAGAGTCGCCACCTTCTTGCCAGAAGGAAAAAACTTACTGTCTTTTGAGTTCTTATCTCCAATAGAGTCTTAATTATATCATCAGAGATTCTAGGTAATCTTCAACACTTTCTTTCATAGACAACTCCCCAACAGAGTCACCAATTTGTTGGTGCCTAAAAATGATGGTTTGGATTTCCTATGGACTTGCCAATCTAATGCTGGGAAACCCAATTATTTTTTCCAACTAACAAGTTCAACCAAATGGAGGTTTGAAATTCTGCAATTCTGGCTCCGCAAAGACAAGGATGGTAAGCATGTACCTTAACCAAATCTATTGATTCAAAGGTTTTTTATAGCAGATAACTAAATATAAAAGTTGTGGATTCTCTCAAGGTGACAAGTAAACTTGAGAGGAATCAAATTGTAAGTATCTCAATCAATTGTATATTGAATGCTGAAAAAAATTGAAATGCTTTGATTAATAGTAAATGTTTGACAAAAGGTATATAAAATGAAATAGATCAAAGGAATAAAATATCACAAAATTTGAACAATGAACTAAATGACTATATTCCAATTATTGATAAGATCTTGCTCCTACTTGGGCAATAGAGTCAATTCTATATCAATCCTAGGTACACCTCAGAGATAGTTTTAATAACTTGTATATAACAAGACCATCATTTCAAGGGCTTCTACATGAATTATAATTGAAACCAGATTATTCAGATAGTTCTATTGAATTTAACTCTATCTTTGAGAGACCAATAGAACAGAGGAAATTTTGTCAACCACAACTTTCAACTGATGATCAAACTATATATATACTTCACTTTACAAATAACATGAGAATTCAAAACAATGAAACAATCTATCTAAATAGATTTATCTAAGAAACTAACTGAAAAGAATTAAAGACTATTACCATAAGTGAAAGAAAAAGCACTTATCTCTTTATTAATGTTGAAAAAATAGTACATTAAAGTTCATGTTGTAATTATGATCAAATTCTATTATACAATGTGTTTCTTCCCTTTTTTGTTTACATTTTACACCACATATATATGTGGATCAATGATTTTCACACCCCTTTAGGGTGAAGAGACACCACTCTATGTTAAAATTTAAAAACTTCTATTGAAAAAACTAATCAACAAACAAACTAATAACTACCTATCTTTCGGATTTGGCTTTGGCCGAAAATCCAAAATAGATTTTATAAACATAAGATTTTTACTAGAGATAGGAAATTTTATTTTCCGAACTGGGTCTATTTTAGATTTTAAATTTTTGATCATTTTCATTCTTTGTCGACATCATCTTTTCAGCAAGTCAAAATTTCAGCATCTCTGAAACCTTCCCTTACATAATTTTGATTGTTCCTGTCACAGAGCTTCCTTCCTCAATCCCTCAAATTTTAATTAAAAAGTAATATATTTTTGTATCCCATTTCATGTACTCCATCATGTCATCAATTATTGGGCATGGATTTTAGGATGCCATTTTTAGAGTTTTATCACTATATAAGACTCTAAATTTTGCCAAAAATTTAGAGCTCCAACACATCTGAATCATCTTTAAGTGCTAAAAACACTATCTCAATATCTTCATCACTGTCAGTACCACTGTCATTAACTTTATCTTTAGCAATGTAACAAGCTTTCTTACCTTTATCCTTGTAGTCTCGGTTGTCTCTTCGGTCATACTATCGGTTGTTTTTGAAATCTCACTCATATTTTCTATCATTAGATCTATCATTTATATCATGGAAAAATGGCCAATATCTTTATAGTTAAATAATATCAAAGGTAGCTTACCTTATATCTTCCTTTACCTCGGTGTAACCTTCTAACCATTAAAGCTTCAAGTTCATCAAGTTCCTTGTCATCACTATCACTATCACTGTTATTTCTGATTATGTGTTTGCTAGATTTACCAATTTTCAGTGTAGACATAAATGCAAATTCCATAGATGGCGCAATACTATTGTCAAAGTTATTCAGCTCAAAAGAAATCAATCTTCCAACAAGAATATCAATAGTAATGTTATTTCTAGGTGCAACTCTCATTTCATGAATTGCATAGACTCTTATAGAATATATAGGCAATAGAGTTATAAGAATATTACTCACAATTGTGTCTTCATCAATGGTTCCACTAGATCCTCAAATAGCTCCCATAACATCCTTAAGTCGCTTGCTATATTGTGTGATGTTTTCTCCTTCATTCTCATGTCATCAAACTTTCCACAAAGGCTCTCAGCTTTGGCTCTAAGTACATTTACATCTCCTCCATGAACTATTGTAATCTTATCTCACAGCTTCTTGGCACTTGTACATGATTTTATGTATTCAAATTCTGAATCTGTAAGTGAAGAAGCAATCTCCATAATGATAAGGTTATGTTCATGTTTTTCTTTCAACTGATTTACTGTCAAAGCTCTAGTAGGTAGAATGAATTCATTGTCCAGAAAATATTCAATTTTTATTTCAATTCTAGATAGGTATAATCTCATTCTATTTTTCCATGCTGGGAAGTTCTCCCTATTCATCTTAGGTGCATCTCTCTTATACATCTTTTGATATTTAGCTCAAGTCCTTTAAAAATTTTTTATTAAGCACTCCTACACTAATAAGCATTGTTGCTATGATAAGTACTGATAGCTCTGATACCAATTGTTATAATAACTGAGAGGGGGGGGGGGGGGGGGGGAANGGGGGTGAATCAGTTAGACTTATTTTCCTCACAAATTATCCTATAGTCCCAAATTTCTCTAGATGTATATCAAAACAAATTCAATCATATAATTCAACTCAGTGAAAATGTATTTTGTAAACTTAAACTTTCATCAATGGTGTTTACCGAGTATCAGTAAATTAATACTGTGATTACTGATCTAGGTCAAAAAAATGTGTAAAGTAAAGTAAAAATCCACAACATTCATACACATTGACACATATATTTTTAACGTGGAAACCCTGCTAAGGGAAAAACCACTTGGGACTGGTAACCCAAAATATTTTCACTCTTTTGAAGTGAGCTCGGTGAGGAGCCAACCCTGTTAAAGGTTACAATGCACACTATTAAATATGACCTTGTTAGAGGATTTAAAACTACGAGTTCTCTTTTGACCATGCATTCACTAGGGGGTCAACAAGAAAACAATCAACATTCTCTGAATTCTTTAATAAGGATTCACTATCGCACTCGGTTAAGAGATTTATCTGTAACAATGGTTAAACTAATACAATAATGATCTAATTTAAATACAACTCTTTTTTGTAGATATTCATATCTATACTAAGTAAATAATACCTCTGATCAATTTTGTTCACTTCACTTCATCTCATTCTTCATCTTTGTTCTTCTTGGTTATCCTCTATTTGCTTAGTTATGTCTACAGAATTACACTTTAACTAGTTTGATCAGTCATTCATCAATTTCGCATGTATGCTTCAACATCTGTCATCATGATTCACAAATGAATCTCTTGTATCTTAAATAGACCTCATGTATCATTTAATTTTCATCCTTCAAATCTTGCCGCTTAATCTCCATCATTCATTTTCCCACTTGATTCAACTTCGGCAGTGTTAAAAACATGTTTCAATCTCTATCATCTGATATCCATTGAATTTTAATAACCATTTGATCAAATAACAAACTTTAACTTTTACCTCAAAATCATTAATTACCAGCTAAGCATCCAAGTCGGCCTTGGTTATAAATAAATTTGTTTAATTCAATAGTTGTGTCGATAAACCCTTGCTCGGTTAATACTGTCACTCGGTATACACTGGATTTTACTTAGTGTACTCTGTCACTCAGTGTATACAAAACTCTTCAATTATCAACCACAAAAACTTTGTTTGGTCCAGATCTTCAATACATAAAAAAAATTCCACCATAATAACACTCAAATAAGTTGACATCAATGGAAATACATTAACTGATAATGTTTATCATCATTCTGCAGCTCGGTTGAATATCAACAAATGACTTCAAACATATAAACAGTTCTAGTTCATCACAATTATCTAATTCTTGGAATGATTTCTCTGTACATACCTTTGTTTCTTAGTTATAGATGCCAATTTCATTTGATTCTCTTCCTCCTCTTTCTTATTATCTTTTCCTTTTTCCTTTGTATTAGATTCATAATCAATATGTCTCTTAGGTGTCTTGTCAAAATCATCACCAACCTTCACATTCACACTTTCCACAATTTTGTTCAGTCTTTTTTTGTAACATCAGTAAGTGTTGCTTTTTGTAGATTACCACAAAAATATGCCTTCATCTGCTTTGTTTTCAAATTTGCCAAGATTATCTTCATATTTTTGAATGTAACATTTGCTTCCAAATATTTTGAAGTACTTAATTGTAGGTTCTCTTCCATGTCATAACTCATATGATGTTTTTCCATATTTCCTTTGGTACAAATTTTTTTTCAGAGTATACACAAAAATATGTACTACTTCTCTCCAGTAAAGGTAGACTCGCTTCCTTCAACATGATTAGTTTTGCCTCTTAAATTTTCCAGTTCATTATTTCCACTACACCATTCTGTTGTGATGTTATAGCCACTGAAAACTGCCTTTTAATGCCATATTTTTCACAGTAACTTTCAAACACATCAAAGGTAAGCTCTCCTCCTTTTTCAAATCTCAAACATTTAACCCTTATACCACATTCATTTTCAACTATAGCCTTGAATATTTTAAACTTCTCAACTGCTTCTGATTTTTCTCTAAGAAATACAACCCAAGTAAATCTTGAATAGTCATCAATGAAAAGTATAAAATATCTCTCATCTTGAAAGCTTCTTGTCTTGGTAGGACCACAAATATTAGTGTGCATTAACTCCAGTAAACTAGTGGATGAATAATCTTTTTCTTTTAATGATTATCTTCTTTGTTTCCCTTCTTGACATCCTTTACAAATCACATTATCTTGTTTACACACTCTAGGTAAGTCTCTCAATTCTCAAGATGAACTTATTCTTACCAATTTATCATAGTTGATGTGACACATCCTTTGATGTCAAAGCTTACTATCATCAGTCTGTGATAGAAAACAAAATCCTTCTAAAGCTCCTTCAAGATGGTACATCTTCCTTCCTATTCTTTTTCCAATTATAATCACGTCTCCAGATCTCTTCCTGATTTCACATTCTTCATTCTTGAAAATAACATCATATCCATTCTCACCCATCTTCCCAACACTTAATAGATTGTGATACAAACACTTCACATAATAGACATATTTAGTGTTATTCTTTCCATCAAAAGTAATAGACCTTCTACCAACAATATAAGCATGCTTATGATCACCAAATCTAACAGGACCATGATCATATTTGTCTATTGAAACAAACTTAATCTTATCTATAGACATATGATGAGAGCAACCACTATCAATTAACCATCCATTTTTCTTTCTTCCAACATATAAAGTAGTTTTAACATCATCATCAGCCTCAACACAAATTTTAGAAATATCAATTTATTATTTCTTGTCCTCCTCAATATAAAATAGACAATCTTTTGTTTCCGACTCATCATCTGAAATACTAGCATCTTCATTCACATAGTAAGCCTTCTTCTTGAACTTCTTAAATTGCTATCTAGGACCCTTCTCTCGACATCTAATATCCAAATGACTAATTTTACCACATCTAAAACATTTTGGAGGTAGCATACCTTTGTACTTTTTGGTACCTTTCTTCGATCTTCTTGCAAAGTTCTCTTCAAATTATTCTTCATCATCACCATCAGGATCTTCATCTAATTTAGTTGCCTGGAAAGCCATTTCTGATCTTCTCTTTTCTCTCCCAAACTTTCTGAGCTCAAATGAAGTCAGGGTGAAAAATAATTGTTCTTTTAGTGAATATCTTTAGATCATACCCCTCCTCAATTATTGAGATATTATCATTGTAACTGTCTGGTAATGTCATCAAGATCTTTTCCATGGAGTCTTTGTCGGTAATAGTCCTTCATTGGTTCTTTACTTCATTCACCGCATTCTCAACTCTCTGAAAAATAAATTTTAATATCCTCACCATCTTCCATTCTTAAATTTTCATAGTGTCTCTTAGTTGCAAGCTTCTTGGCTAACTTAACTTTGTTATTCCCTTCATATATCTCTTTCATCTTTTCCCAAACTTCATAAGCAATCTTCAAAGAAATAACTTTAGCCAATTAAGCCTTTGATAAAGCACTAGTGATAGCATACCTTTCCTTTTCATTTTCCTCACATGCCTCACTCTCATCCTAAGTGTTAATACCATTCTAAGGAAATACATACTTTGTCTCCACATGCTTTCAGGTCTTGTAACCAACCAAAACCAAATAACATTTCATCTGATCTTTCCATGAACTATAGTCTTTTCAATTAAATGTGGAAATGTTTAATTTAAGAGCCATTGAATCTTCCTCAAGTGGTTAAGCTCTTCACTGAGGAACCAAGCTCTAATACCAATTTTTGAAAATTTTGAATAACTGAGAGGGGGGTGAATCAGTTATTCCCACACACTTTACAAAACTTTTAGTCTATCAGTAAAATTTCAAACATCAACAGTAGCAACTTTTGATATATTGGTGAAGAACGTAAAATATCCACAATAAATGTAAACATGTAAATGTAGGAACACCAAGATTTGCACGGAAAATCCAAACTAGGAAAACCCATAGAGAAGATAATTCTTAGGAAATGTAAATAATGATTAAGGTAATTAGCACAAAGGCTCATTGTTTTTTGTGTTCACTATAGGTAAGGCTCACTACCAGTCGGGCTAACTACCCTTAAATAAGAAAAAGCTCACTACCAATACAAAGAGACTCACTACCAATATAAAGAGGCTCACTACAAAAGTATTTGAAAAAAATTTGAATCCACCACTGAGATCATTGTCACCAAAAATATGCCATACACATGATCAATAACATGTACATCTCTAAATTTACATTCATAATCATTTCTCATACAAGCAAAACATAAGCCACACAAGCAAAAAGAATCCTCTCCCTTCTTATACTGCTTGAGTTCATCAACCATGTTGGCCAAACACAATTTAAAATAGGTTGCACCAGGACATTCCCGTGATGGTAAGGAATGAAATGTGGACCACACCAACCAATACAATTTTCCTCACACATGCCAACATGCAACACCATCTCCAAATCCAACGATTCCAAAAGACATGATGGACATGTTACATAACAATAACTAGGAATTAAAAAAAATGAACATGCACTAGTTAGGATCAACCCAAACAACCAATCCACAAAATGTTGCACACAATGTAGAACCACCACCTAAAGAAAAATATGTTGGTGAACACTTCTACAAAGACATAGATCCTATCGGTACAAAAACTAATACCGCCAAGACTATTGGTTAACAACAACCGATACAATAATAACATGAAAATGCATAGGATATGTTGACATCAATGACAACCATTAATGATAACAACATGAAAAAAATCAACTTCATATTCTAACACCTTCTCATCCTCTTATTCCTCCACAATGTCATCTTTCACAAGAAGTTAGCTAGGATTATGATCATGTTGAGAAAATTTATGCTACTCATACTAAGATATCTCGTTGGGATTTGATGCAAACTTCACCTAAATACCATGTAATTCTTCAAGGATCTTTACAACAGAATGTTGTTCCTCATTTAGTGAGACATAACGATGTAGAAAACTTATTACAATGTATGCATGCAACCAAGGTTGATATTGTGTTTTCTCAATGTGATTACCTTCCACAGGGATTCAAAACCAATATGAACCTCTTATGATTGTGGTTCTTTCAAATGGAAATGCAATAAGATGAACCATAATGGACAATGGATCATGCCTAAAGTGTGGTATAGACATTGTATAAAATCAAAGTATATCCTAATCTTATTCAACTCTCTCTCTCTCTCTCTCTCTCTCTCTCTCTCTCTCTCTCTCTCTCTCTCTCTGAAAATATTACTAAAATATCCTTAGGTATAATCACCTTACATGTTAAGGTAGGTCCTACCATTTTACCTACACCTATCCATTTCATGCTCGATACTTTCACCTATAAAATTACTCTAGGTAGACCTTGGATTCATAGTATGAAAGCACTCCCCTCCACTCTTAACCATAATGAATAAGATGTATACCCTAGAAGGTGACACAGACTTAAATGATTGTTTGAAAACCAAGCTAGGATCCAAATCTCCTTTATATAATTCTATTTCTTCATCAATACAAGTTGATAAACCATCTTCTACTCCTTAAGGGGAACTCTTAGAGGATTATTGGAAGTCATTAAACTTTACTCCTAAATTTAAAATGAAGTCTCGATGGACCCCAGTGTACCCCTTGATCAACCTTGTTCTACATTCATTCTAACTTTTTGTTCAAACACATGTCTTGAAAATGATTGGGGCTCTTCAGACTTTGAAACTAAGAATAAGCCCTCTCCTCCTGACATTTCAACAATCACTGAAAATCCTAATGTAGATTTGGAAAATCATTATGGAGTTGGTTTCAAAATTATTTCTAAATATGGATTCAATGGACATGGTTTATGATGTGTACAAAAAAGTATGAAGGAACATGAGAAATATACATCACACTTTTCTAAAGACAGTATAGATTTCCAACCTCCTCCTTTGTCAGAATTCCCCCTCCCATTGTCTGATACATCTATGACTACTCCTAAATTATCATCACAACAAGAGAATATTTTGTTTGAAATTATTAGAGCTGGCTTGATTACTCTTCCTTTGAAAATTTGAAGAAAAGACTATAATCAAAATCAAAATAATCATTTTGCATGTGTGTATCATCAAATTTTTGTCCATGCAACTAGTGAATGTCATGAGTTGAAGTGTAAAATTCATCAATTCATAAATTTTAGTATCATTCAAATGATAAGTGACAATGAGTGACACATTTTTCATGACCTTTTAAATAACATTTAGTTCTTATTATGTTGCTCTTCACTATGTGACATTGGTAGCTTATCTTTTGGGGGTTCATTGTCACTCATGGTGGTACAATTTTAGGTGCAATCATACTCAATGAGAAACATAATATCTTACTTATTCTTGTCCCTACACTTGGGGGAAAAGAATAGTATTTCAATGTTATGTGATTCCAATGATCCACTTTTCCTTTGTTGAGTTTTATCTTTTATAACATTATACATTTTCTCACATATACTTATTTGTACTTCATGAGTATTTTTTCTTTGTTAGGAGCTCTATATCCTTAATTACAATCTCTTCCTTGCTTTAAAGGGTACATCTATTATAAATGATTTCTCCCTTGGTGATTAAAAGTGTATAGTCCTTCACCAAGAATATCCTTAACTAGAAATAGGGAAGATGAGTATTTTTAATCCCCTTTCCCTCTCTTAGTCAAACATGTTATCTTTGTTGAAGATCTCCTCTTGGAGGTAGGTTTCTTTGATAAAATATCTTTTTCCTTTCATTACGCATCCCTAAAAGGACCCCTTTACACTTGTTGCAAGATATCTTTTTACAACTATCTCTTCCTTGCCTCAAAAGAAATATGCCCTCTTTGGCTTGGGTTACATGTATATTGTGTGCCTAGGGAAAATCTCTGCAAAACTAGGAAGAAGAAGATTAGTAGCCAATAAATCAATTAATTAAGTTACTAAACCAAACAAACCCTACAAAACAATAGAATTTGTAATAAAAAATAAAATAAGAAATTAAATTCAAACCCTTCTCATCTATGTCTAATTTCTTATGTTTCTTATCTGCACTCTCGTTGAGGTAGCGCCTAGTGTTGATTTAGGCAACACCTAGACTCTGGTCGAGATTCGAGAAAATATTGAAAAATAATTGATTGCAATAACTTGATAATAAACCCACACAAATGACTTTGATTCTCAAATTTTTGGGTCCTTCATATGGGTTTGAAGGGGGGCTTATATAGAGATTTAGGATTTGATGGACGATCGAGATTGATTATGGGAAAGCAAATTGAACAAATGAGATAATTAGAGAGAACAAGGATTTGGGTAACCTTCCAAAACTGAAGATTTATTTCTAATTTGCACTAAAAAAGAGAAGAGTTATTTAGGAAATAAATAGGAAGATAAGATTTGAAGATAAACATTTCCAAAAATGCAAATTTGAAAAAGGAAATAATTTTTTACTTTTGGGGTTTTAGAGTATTTTAAATTTTCAAACAATGTTAGTTTCCAAATTCGACGATATTATGTATTTTTTATTCATGCATTTTTTTTTATTTTCTGAATTTTAACTTTTTAGAATTATTCTGATTTTTTTGATTTTGTGAAGATTTAATCCAATTTATGAGAAAGATGAAATTAGAATGAAATTAGTACAAAATCAATTAAAAATGAAATGAAATTATTAAAAAACTGAAATAAAATTAAATTAATTTGGGAAATAATTTGATTAAGAGGAAATAATTAGCTAATTTAAATAATTAATGATAATTATTTAAACTATATGATTAAATAAATTAAATTTAATTAATCAGTAAATACAAATTAATTATGGTTAATTAATTAATTAATTATTATTATTTAATTAATATTAGGACGTGATTGAATGAGGAAAAGATTGGGTCATAGAAGAAATAAGAATGATTAATTAAATAATTAAAAAATAACTTAATTAATGGAAGAAACATTAAATATTATTGTGACCTCGCAAGAGTATGCAAATTTTGGGTGTCTACATTTTCCCCTCTTTGATACAATGTGATTTATCACGTTGTGTCAAAGAATATATGATCAGGTCCCTCCTCATCTTGTCTCTATGATAATAGGTGTATTTTATGTCCCCTCAACAAATTAAGCAAAAATGCGCCAACTAGGATTTAATTTGTTGACAACATGAAAAGATGTGCATAGTATCAAACATATAAAAAAATATATCAATGACATGAAGATATTGCAGTTTAAAGTTTTTGGGGTCCACGATGATGAATGAGGGTTTTGGGAAAAATTAGGTTTTAGGGAAACTGGCTATAAATAGTGACTAGGGCTTCTCATTTTTTGACTTTGCATCCTAGGAGAACTCAAGATTGGGTAAGCAATTTTAATTTTTTTTTGTGCATTCATTGAGCTTTGGCGGGTCTAGTTAGCATCGTGCATCTAGCAGACCGGGTCCAGACATTTCTTCATCTACAGGGCAATAGACCGATGGTGAGTGTTTGAACCTACCTCATTAATGATCTCATTTGTTACGCTTTTGAAACAAAATTATTTTCCTTTAATTTTTTAAGAATGTCGCATATGTCTAGCATTTTTTCCGCAGTTGTAGTTTCTGCAAATTTTATTTGAGTATCGCATCTGATAAAGATGTCGCATTTGCTTTGTGTATTATCATAATTTCCAAAACCCTTCCACAAATACTTTTAATATTCCGCATTTGATTTGTTTAATATTGCAATTGCCTGACTTAGCATGTTTTTAAGTTTTCCAATTGGATTTTTTTATCGTGTTTTGATGTGGGTTTCTTGTTTCTTTGTTTTGTAGGAGGTATATGATTTTTTCAGATGCCAGGAGACTAGACTTGATCCAGGTATGATTTTGAGATTCTAGTTATTTAAGGCCGAGAGGTAGATTTTGAGACAATTAGGATTATATTGGATATGCTACATGCTAGAGATCATGACCAATCATGGTCTAATTTTTTCTCTTCTTGAGAGGTGGCATTCAGACACATGCACCTTTCACTTATTGACTAGAGAAGTGACACTAACAATGGATAATGTATATCACATCCTGCAAATTTTGATTCACATAACCTTGGTTGAGTTCTCGAGGTGGCCTGATATTGTAGTACTATTAGAGCTAGTCGGTGTTCCCGAGGATTGGTTGGGCGTGGAAGATCCATATGACATTCCTTGGTCATGGTTTGGAGAGAGATTAGACCAATTGATAGTTTTACTAGGAATTTTGGTGGGTGGGATTTGGTCTTTGAATCGATGATAGCATGGGTTTTTAGTTGAGTGGGGGCCAGTGTTATGAGGCATGGTCCAAGACAGGAACATGTATCTATGGGGTTTGTGCATGGTTGTGCATTTGTATTTACATATGTTCTATGTGGCTTACCATGAGGGTAAGCCCATTGGCTGTGGAGTTACACTATTACAGATTTGGGCATTTGAGAATATAGTTGTCTATCGACATGTGATTACTAATGATTTGCTAGAGGGATTCCCATATGTTTACCTGTATGAGGGAACCATCGTACATATCCATTTGGGGTACACTATGTATTGGAGATAGCAACAAGACATGCTTCCCTATTTAATCTGAAGAGCTTGCAAATCATGTCCTGTTTGGGCAGCTGAGGAGGTATATTTTTCATTGTGCCAACAAAGGAGATTTTTTATCAGTTAGACTCCTGAGCATGCACACATGATTAATTTTCATAACCCTAAATGGGTTTTTCATTAGTTTGGAGAGGTGCAGGATGTTTGTGATTCATATACCTTGTTTGCACAGAGCTCACAGGATATTCCTACACGTGTCCCAGTTATTCCTACCCATACAATGTAGTTGAATTTTTAGGGGTTGAGACCTTTATGGTGGACCTGGAGATCAATTTTTATTGATGCAGGGATGACTACTTAGTTTGACACATGGTGGGTGAGTCACAGACTAGTCCCTTTCATAGATATATCATCACTATTTTCTCCTGTTATTATGAGGAGGGGTAAACATATAGGCAGAGAAAGGGGTAGAGGTAGAGGCAGAGGCAGAGGAAGAGGTAGAGGTAGAGGTGGCCATGGTAAGGGAGGTGGGAGAGAGGGGAGAGGTGGGTGAGGAGATAATGGGGAAAAAGATGAGGATGGAAGGGGAGAAAGTGGGAGAGGAGGTCCAAGGATTCACCAGATTATACTTGACAAGGAGGAGGGAGAGGAGGAGGAGGGAGCTCATCTTGTGAGGAGAGTGCAGGATCGCAGAGATGATGCCCCAACATAGGTAGGAGAGGGTGAGGTAGAGGGGGATGTAGAGGATATCAGTGAGTCCTCCTCATACTTAGGGTCAAATAGCTCTACTAATGGTAGTACTAGTAGTAGTGAGGGCGATGGAGATGATATAGGAGATGAGGCAATGGCCATGCATGTGCCTGAGGAGAGAGTTGGGGGTGGTAGGGTTGAGGTTAGCAGGTTGAGGGCCCAAATTAGAGACCTAGAGAGGAGGTGAGAGAATTCATTGATAGTGTCCTAGATCTGTCACTTTGGGAGGCCATAGACATGATATACAAAGTTGGATGAGATGCACAAAGTGGGATCGAGTACTAGAGAGGGCATTATGATAACGTCGTCCCCTCAGATTAGAGACTACCGAGCTACACAACTTCCCAAAGGTCTATGAGATCTCAGAGATCTAAGGAAGTAGAGTGGTAGTACAGCCACCCCGCGCACCATAGGCAGATGCACCTGAGGTAGTTTCTAGATAGATTGGTGCATAACCTTCTATGCCACCTCTCAGGCTAGAGGGAAGAGGAAATAATAGATGACACTTTGTTTATGCTTTTGTATCATTTTCTTATAGACATTTATATACTCTGATTGAGCTTGCAAGATCCCATTGTACTCAGACATATTGATTTTATGAGATATATATACATGATAGATATTTTTGGCAGCATTTATGAATTTTCTTATGTTTTTGCATGCTTTTGATTATGATATGCATTTCTATATGATGATATTATACATTTATTTCATGATTACAATGAAATGATCCACTTATAACATGGTTATGATATTTCTATTTGATCATGATGATGATATATGCACTGATTTTATGATGATCATTTGATTTACATGGTGATGTATTGAGTAATGATATGATTCCTAAATGCAATAATGTATGGATGTACTTATATTTTTTTTGTATATTTCTCATGCAATCGATTAACCATGTATGCAATACCTATGATGAAATGTCTAAGCATATGACCTTTGGACTGATTGAATTAGTTAGAATAAAATTAGTAAGAAGAATGAATTAATTGCAATCAATATAGGTGATATTTTTGAGTCACTGCTGAATATTTTTAATGATATCATCATTGCTCCTTATTTGAAAATAAAGAGATACGAATGCACCTAGATATTAATCATCAGGATACCGCTATGATCTCTTTTGCAATAAGCAGATAACAAACAAGGAGTGTTTGATTCCATCGTAGGTTCATCTCAGACATGGGTGTGTGTGGATACCATATGCATGACAGTACTTATCACATTCACCCTAAATCATCCTTACCTCAAAACTTTATCAAAACACTCCACAAAAAAAAACAAAGAAAAAGAAGATTGTGAACCATCTTGACCACTCTCACCACTCAGTATTATCCTTCAGGAGTATAGGAACACAATCACAGAAGATAAATTGATAATTGACTAACATGACCAAATTTGTCAACAACCTTACTGATCATTGCTTTGGTTTGATGTTGATGTGGATGTGTCTAGTTTCAGAAATGGACGACTCGTATAAGACTGATATGTCTAGTTTTGAGTGTATATGTTGTTGTATAAGACTTTAATTGCTTGATTTGATTCAATTGATGACAAATTGGATTGTTGATAAGTCTTATGAGTCCATTGTCTATTTATAAAGCTCATTTTATTTTATTTTATTTTATGTTTGTTGTCACTTTCTTCTTGTCATGAAAGAGAGATTATTTATTGCAAGGTATTTTTGATATATTAGATATTTTTAAGGGGGATTCTTAAGGACGTTTTAAGATTTTTTTTGGTCCATCATAGGGTTCATATGTTTGGAGTTGAGGAATGTGTGTCTTATCACAATTTTATGGATGTGAAGGCTCTTATCACAGACACCCCAAACATGGTTTCCCCAGATGATTTTTTTAAGACTTTTTATAATGCTTTTTTATCATTTTTTCAGGACATTTTCTGATGTTTTGATCAAATTTTCAAGACTTTTTGCAAAAAAATGAATTTTTTTAAAATATTATTCAATTTTTATGAACTTTTTTCAGAACTTTATTTGATTTTTATGAATTTTTTCAGGACTTTTTTTTCTTTTTTAATGAATTGTTTCAGGAATTTATAGGACTGCCCCTAGTTTGATGAACCAGTAAAAGTCACAGATAGACATGAATGCTCAGAAGGATTATGCTTCTTTGGATTTTGCTTGGCACTCTCAGCGATGCATGTTAGTTGTGCAAGTTGATCGTTTGAGTTCATTAATGGCGAAGCAGGATTTGAACACTTGGTACCTATTTGTCAGGTTTTCACCAAGGTACCTACCCAATAACACATGTTTGCCAGGTTTTCACCAGAGGGCAATTTTTTTCTATTTACTTTCTTCCATTTTTCAATTTTTTTTGTTGTAGCCAAGGCACCTATTTTCCAAGGTATCACCAAGGTAACCTTTTGTATTTTTTTTCACTTTTTTTTTTTAAATTTTCTATTTTTTAGTATTTTTGCCTCTTTTTTAACTATGTACACCTAACCTTGGGATGTCAAATTTTTTTTTTTCATATGCATGTTGTTGATGTAGCCAGGGAGTTGGTCTCTTTCTTGGGTTGCCAGTTGATATGTCCCATTGTCAAAGGATTTGATGATGACATATGGTCCTGTAATATAGAAAATGGTGATCAATGGTAGACCACCAAGTTCTACATACATTGGAATGAAAAACCCTCAATAAAGTGAATTTGATCGACACAACCAAAAGAGTAAGGGTGCAAATTCACGATCCATGCAAAGTGGGGCTTTTGTGATTCCTTATGATAGGGATGAAAATGATTTGTAAATCTAATATGTAAATGTAATGAATGATTGAAGAAATATAAATCTGATCTATGAAAGTAAATGCAAGAGGAAATATAAAGGGAGAACTCACCTTGAAACTAGGAGAGAACAAGTGAATTTCAAATCTGGGTTTGACTGTCATAAAAATGTCAAAAATATAAATGGTTCTAGATATGGAACACTGAGACCTATAGCTTTCAAATGTGAAAAATATAGATTCCTAGGACAAAGCTGACTCAATTTGGCCTTTTCCAAGAAAGCCAACCTTTTCTTGGAGGTACAAAATTTGGTTAATTCTGTATCAGACCTGTCACTGGTTCTGAGACTCTAAAAATCTAGATCTGAAACTCTTCCACCTATTCCTACACATAGAAAAGAAGGGGAAATTGTTGTGGGAAGGTTCTTTCCTTGGTCAAGCCTTTGTATAGGAATTAACCTTGAAATGAAATATATGTAATTGAAGAAATGCTGACATGTAGCTGAGATTAGATCTAAATGTTAGAGTATAACATATCACGTAGATGCAATTGTCTCTAAATATGCGATAAAGAATGTTGATACAATAGCTTTGAATCAACACAAAAACCAAAAGGGAAATCATGTAAGACAAGAACTCATGCAGTAGATGTTGTAATTTGCCACAATGTTGGATTGAATAAGAGAAAGAAGAAGAAGACTTGATAGGTGAATGTAGATCTCCTTCCTTGATGTCAAGTTCCTTTTCTTGGCCTTCAATGGGGAAAAGATCTATATCTATGGAAGAAAATTCCTTGAATGCATGATGGAATGATGGAATGAAGAATTGAGATGCTTGAATGGCTTCCTTGCACTTGAATGCTTGATGGGATCGAATACTTGATAATGAATACCTTCAATGGATGCTTTCTTACAATTGAATGCCTTGGATGCTCAATAACTTTCTTTATAATGCTTGCATGAAGATGAGATTTCAAAAAGAGAGGAAGAGGTCTCCTTTTATACAAATTTCAGGGCTCAAATTTTGTGAGGCTGGCTCCAATGAAGCACCTAGGAGAAATAAACCCGCATAGGGCTCGGAGCCCACTAAATGACAAATCCCAAGGACAAGGTTGACCTAAGTCAGCCTGGTCTAGGACAAGGTTGACCCAAGTCAGCCTTGTCTAGTCATAATTTTTCAAAGCTAGCTCGGGACCTAGGTTATGTGCTAAAAGGGAGATCTAAAAGCCTCAGTTTATTGGGAAATCAGGGCCAATCCCGAGATGTAAAATGAATGTAAAAGGTCCTAAGAGGGAAATGGATTATGAATGGATTAAAAATGGGAAAATATACATAGAAATTGGATCCAACCTCGAGTTTGAATGAGGGGGACCTATATCTAAATTAATTAAGCATTTAAGTGCAATATGGGGTCCTACACACTAAAGTGGGCTCAAAATGGTCCCAAAAAGAGCATAGATTAAGTGCTTACTTTTTAGGATGGTTCTTTTAGCCCTCACTAAGTGGGAGTATGAGACAAACTCATGCTCATGGTAAAGGAAGAAAGAGAAGAAAGAATAACATAAAAGAGAGAGATGACAATAGGAAAATTACAAAGAGGTAAGACAACACTAAGTTTAAGGATGTAAGCCCCAAACCAAGGATATTAATTATAAACCCATGAATAAGGGAACAAAAACTAAAATAAAAAAGAAAAAATCAAAAGCAAAGACAAAAGACAAAAGACAAAAAATAACTAAAACAAAACTCTAAATCAACTAGTGAAGGAGACCTCAGCTAGAAATGTTCCATACACTAATATCATGTCTGGAAAGATATTGCAAGAGCACAAATTATCACATAGGAAGAACAGGAGCATCTCAAAAGATAATATCAACTCCATGGTCTAACCTACTACCATAACCATGAGAGCAAAGAGAGAAGGAGATACCATGAATCCAACAGACTATCAAATTGTGTTATGCTTAGGTGATCCATGGGAAGAGAAGAGAGAGGAAGGAGAATTGATAGTCTAGAAAATTGAATTATGATATTCAATTCTACTTTGAACATTTTGCGCACAGGGAGGCTTGTGGGGATAAATATTATAGAAACCATCATCTCCATGTGGATCCATGTCTAGAGATTAGTCTTATGGAAATTTTGTATGAATACATGTTCATGGATTATTCTTGTGGAAATTTTGTATGAATCCTTGTCTATAGATTAGCCTTAGAAATTTTGTATGATCCATGTTCAAGGATTAGTATTTATGAAAAAATCCACGTGAATCTAAAAAAGGAAATCAGTCTATGGATCAAAGAAACAAAAACTGCATGTAATGTACAAGGGAGGTTGTATGTATGCCCCTCCTTATGATGAAAACATAGGAGACATAATAAGGAAGATAATAATGGATACCTACTTCCATCAACAAGAACATATCTGTAAAATAATGTATGCCATGAACTTAGCTAAGAGTGATCACTCCTATGAGATAAGATAATAGATAATAGTGAAAGGACATTCCTTCTTGGGGGAAGAGACCCTTGAAATGAAGAGATATTGTCTACAACAAGTATACCTTCAAGAGGAGTTCTTGAAAAATATAACATCTTCAAGACAAAGAGGGGGAGAAGAACAAGAATGCACCGATTTAGCCCCCTATTTCTAGATGAAATAGGAATTCTTGATGAAGGATGACAAAATTTGAAATGCATAGTAAGGGAATGTGTTTATAATGAACATAGTTTTGCAAATAAAGAAGATGTTGTGATCAAGGATACACACCTCTTGTATAAGAGAGAATCCTCAATCAAAATGATCAATTATCTATAACAAAATAATGTCACATGATAAAAAATGTCACTGTACTGAGGAAAGTAGATCCTTAAACAAGAGAGAGAAGAATATACAAGAAATCTTGCCCCCCAAGTGTGAAGGCAAGAAAAAATATATAATACACCCTTGATGATAACCAATTTATAATAGATATGCAATTCCTAGCAAACTAAGCTATAAATCAGAGAAAAATCCTAATTTAAAAGACATATATATGCTAGAAAAGACATCACATATAAAGTAAGCAAGCCATCAAGGAAATAAATGAAATGATTATTACATGATAGACATTTCCTTTGAGACATGAAAAGGGTTGTTAAGCAAAGATGTTAGTATCTTGCATGAAACAAAGTATCTCATGTCAAAAAGAATTTACAATCATGAAAAATAGCAAATCCATAGAGATGAAAAGATGTGAGAAAGGATGCATCATTATGTCTACTCAGTGGCCAACCCCAAGTATACAAGATATACACTTCCAATTAAGAAAGAGATTGTAGGGAGGATACTAATCATGTGAAGGAGAAAGATTTTGTAACAATAATTCCATACATGAGAGAATATCATAGTGCAAAAGAGATGATTAACAAAGATATAATGGTTCCTTTGAAAGTGTAGACACCCTAAAATGGACACACTTGGGACCTTGTATTTAATTAATAATTTTCCTCTATTAATTAATGGTTTTTAATCATTAGTTAAACATCTATTTCTTCTAAATCTGATCCTCTAATCATTTAATCATTTCTCTATGTAACCACCTGGATTTGGTCTGTTCTGACTATAGACCCTATTTTTTCTAAATGTGATCATACCCCCAATTATGTCATGAAAATGTTACTTTGGCATAATTCATTTTAAATCAATTTTAATGTCTTAGGTGGTTTTTATCACTGAATTATATTAACTACTATAGCCATACAATAGAAATAAATTCAAACCAATTAAAACAAATCAAATTCAAAAACATGGCTATAGTATTTAATCATAAAAGAATGAAATAAATCTCATGTGTCTTATTCACTTGCAAAGGAACCCATTCCCCCTAGCCTAATTAATTTAATTAAATTACCTATAGTCCTATTGATTATTAAAAATCAATTAATTGTTTAAATAATTAATATCCTATTTTTGAATGAATTAAATGAGTTTAATTCATTTGATTAATATTCCTCTAAACCCCTAACCTAACCCACTTCAACCACTTTGACCCTAGGTTTGAACCTATCTCAACCCATTCACCCCATGCTAATCTAATTCTAATTCTAATTCTAATTCTAATTCTATCCTAACCCACCTTCTAATGTTGTCACATTCCATTAGGGGAGTGATTAACAACTCAACCCACTTGAGAAAGTCAAGGAATCTCAAGATTCCTTTTCTCAAGTCCACTTTCTCAAGCTGCCCTCTTACACCTGTACACACAAAATAGTGCACTTCTATGAATCCTTACATGCAAGGAAACTCAAGAATGAGCCCTCACAAATCGATCCATAGCTCTCTATGCATGGAGTTGCAAGATTTGTAAAATTGCT
>MU226072.1:3532774-3559587 GCA_018584345.1 Thuja plicata
CCATTAATGAGTTTTTCAACTCCATTAATGCACCTTGTCCCCCCTCTCTCTCCTCATTCTTCTATAAATAGAAGGTGTTTTTGAGCACAAATAAGCCTTCATCTTAGATTAAAATTGCATTGTTATGTTGTTAGAATAAACATAGATTCATATCACATTTCATATTTTATGCTTATGTATTGTTAGTTTCATGCTTTTTAGAGCTAGAATGCATGTCATTTTGATATCTTTCTCATTTTAACTCAAATCCTTCATGCTAGGATGTATATGTCACTAAAAGAGGCATAATCTAAGGGCTATTATGTTATTTCTCATACTCTTCCTACTTAGAAAGTAATAGGTCGATTTTAGTGGATTTATATTCTCATCTAACCCCATTTTCGCTAACACAATGATCTATTAAAGTGTTGTGTCGCAGGTAACATGTGCACAAATATACACACACATTTCTGGCGCCCACCGTGGGGCATGATTTTCAACTTTGCCTCATTTTGAATCTATTTTCCACTAATTTGTATGCACAAGATTCTGTTACAGAGTCATTTCTGGTCATTCTGGCTCACATCCGGGATACGCGCTCGCACCGTAGAAAATGAGGCTCGCATTCGGGATTTCCCAAATCATTTTTAGTTTAGGATCACATCTAGGGAGCATTTAGTCGCATCTAGTGATAGAGGCTCGCATCCTATATACGGTATCACATCTTGTTATTTTAGGATCACATCTGGTGAAATTTTTTGTGAACTTCATTGCCTAACCATTAACATTTGCGTACTTGATTTCTTTGATCTTTTCACGGTTTAACTAGTGTTTGCAGGGTTTATATCAAAGGTTCTCTTGGGAATTGGACGAAAGATACTAATGTGGTTTTTCAGGTTGCCCAACCCCCCATCTTGACCTCTATTGTTACATGCTTTTTGACACTAATAATATTTTCCAATCTTCCACTAAACTGACTAGAGGACTTCTCTTTTCCTTTTTAAGGAAAATTAGAAACTCACACATCAGTTTATGGGTTGAAAGGAATTTGGAGATAACTGAACCAAGAAAACATAACTAAATTTTTTTTGGACAGTAAATGAACAACTCAAAGCACTAAATTTGTGGACTAAATGAACAAATACATTTTCTAAATTTGAGATCAGAAATTGAACAAGCTACTCACTTAAGATTGTGGCTTAATTGAACAAGAAAAATTTCCTTTCAAGCATTATATTTTCCATTAAATAGGAACATCTTAAATCGAGCACAACATTGCTTGAGGAAACAAACTGCTTGTTTGATTATGTTTTGGGAGAAAATGACATAGATTAGGAGAGTATGCTCTTCTTCAGAAGAAGAATCAGAAATCTAGACGTCCTACGCTCGCCAATCCTTTGTAAGCTTATTTAAATAGTAGAGGGCCTGTCGGTTGAGGAAAAAATATCTCCTATGAATGACCCAAGTGAGGACAGGTTTTACGCCAACCCTTCCAAATCACTATAAATAGTTGCTTCCTCGTAGGCTAAAGCCTCAGAAGACAGAGCCAATTTTGTTCATAGAATTCTGATATCATTCTTTGAACATGCTTGGGTATGTGTAGAGAAGAGCCGCTTGAATCTTGCTTGTGAGACTACATATACTTAGGTACTCATAGGGCTATACACCTGACTTTTGCCTTGTGCAATTCTATGATGGATGGTTTCTAACGGATTTCCCAATAATAGACAAACACTTAAACTGAAAAAATTCTTGATTCACCTCCGAAATGGTGATAAGCCTTGTGCAAGGCAAAAAGTAATTGCCCCAAGACACTCGTCATATCTAATAACATGTAACTGATTGAATGTTTGGTAATGTTAAGTTGAAGATGATGAAAGACATTAAATTAGTTAATGGTTTGTATTGTCATTGATGTCAACTTGATATCATCTGTATGGTCATGTACATAATGCCAAAGACTTCAGAGAATCAATGGAATAGAGATTGTGCTATCAACAATACATAAAATTCAAGTATTCACTAAGTGACAGACAACACTGACAGAGTGCACACCATCAGTAAAGGCAAAGAAAAAGTCATAGTGATACCCGACAAGCAGAAGATAGAGTTGCCCGATGAAGCAGAATCATAGGATACTCGACGAGCTGAAAATAGAGTTGTCTGATGAGAAAAAATCCAATGATACCCGACAGACGGAGATCCCAAAGCTAACTGGAGTTACACTGAAGAAACTGGCAGTTGTCACCGATGACTAAATACAGAATTGATTGACAGAACAGAGAGTTTAGAAAATGAAAAAATATCTAGCTGGCAGAGCTTAAGGATAGACTTAACTAGTTGTTTTATTTTTTTTTATTCGCCCAGAGTTAAGTAATTGATTTAAAGATGATTTATACAGTTGGCAAGAAGATAAATACAAGATAAATCAGGAGTTAAAGCCGTAAATCAGATTGGCTGGATTGTTTTTCACACCAAGAATCAAGAATTAAGGAACATCATGTCTATATAAGAGATAAGCATAATTTATTTCCGTAATCACAAGCAATCAAATATACGGAAGGGGAGTGAATAGAAAGAGGATGCTGAAGAGAAACTAATGAAGGGTAACTTCATACAGTCTTGATCAATCAAGTTGAAGGAGAGCTAAAGAATTCTATCGATGAACAGTGAAGCATAGCATCACAGAGAAAAAAGTGTGGAGCACAAAGAATTGAATTGATACATTGATCAGAGAGGTATTGTACTTAAATAGATCTGAAAATCTGTAATTCAAGTTGCATTAGAAATAGGTCATAATGTTTCATTTTAACCATTGAAGCATCAAGTCTCTTAACACAGCAGGACTTAACCATCTTTTATAATTGAGGTATATCCTAATAGATTTCCAAAAAGGTTGATTCATGAAAGTAGCATTGAAATTGCATAAAGCCTATTAACAGCCTAAGAAGAAGGTTGACTCAAGGATGGTAGCAAGATTTGCCTAAAGCCTATTGACAGTCTAAGAAGGAGGCTAATTCAAGGATTGTAGAAAAATAGATGCCAGATACTAAGTGACAACCTCTATGTATGAAATCCTCTAACAAGGTCACATCTAACAGTGTGTTTGTAACCTTTAACAGGGTTGGCTCCTAACAAGGCTCACTTCAGAAGAGTAAAAATTTAGAGTACCGGTCCCAATGGTTTTTTCCCTTAATAGGGTTTCTACATTAAAATCCATGTGTTATGTGTGTATGGTTTTGTTGACGGGGCTCTTGTGATCGGGTCCACAGTAGATGTAAGTTGTCACCGGGTACCGGGGTACCAACCAACTTTGCCTGTAAAGGTTGTCTGGGGAAATGAGATTCCCCGGGCCTCCAAGCACCTGGGAGTCAGGTCTCGATGGTGTGGGGTTCAGTTGGGAGATGTGAATATTTTCAAGGGGGATAGCTGGTTATCTTCAACTCGTTCTCTGTGGGGATTCACAAAGGTGAGGTTTCTCCAAGCATTCTTACACTTAACAAAAAACTGAAAAAGATCCTCCAGGGTTAGAAATATTTTATCTACCTATAGTTATGCTGAACATTCAAAACATCAACAATACTCTAACATATTATACTAAATACCGAAGAAACATACAACCATCAGTTCATATTTCATCGGTAGCAAGGGAAAGGAGGTCGTTAATCTACTTTAAGTGTTAGAGCAAAGGACATGAAGAACACAAAGCATAAAATATCGTCAATCCAGAAGATAGAATGCCAACAACATCATTGCAAGAACTCTCCCTTCTTCATTAACATTTCTTCCAGCAAGCACTGGTGCATGGTACAATGGTGGCTCCAAGGGAGCATCTAACTATTGAAAGCTTAAAGATTAAGGAGCATTGAGCTCTGCAACTGAGAAATGAGATACTTCTTTTCTATTACTGTGGACTGCAAAATCATCAATTTTGCCGACCCTTAGAATAGGGCCAGACTTACTATTTATACACATACATATTTAACCCTAACCCTAACTTATGTTACACTGTATAATAAAATATATTATCCGGTAGCTGGTACTACCTACGCCACTCTACAAAAGACATAAAGACAGAATAGGCCTGTCATGTAAGAAGAAAAAGATGAGAGGTGGAATGGAAGAATCAGCCAAGAGAAGAGAGCCAAGAAGAAGAAAGAAGAAATTTGATCCCCTGGGGATCGAGGCTACATGCCTCATAAATTGGAAAAGCGGCACCCTATCTTCGATGTGCTAGGTGTAACATTGAAATGACACCTAGGGAAGACCATCTGTCAGAAAACTCCTTGCTAATCCGACGTGCCTTGATGTAGCTATCTACCTTCTGACAACCTTCAACTACTTCAAAAGTGACTGGTTGGTCTTGGGGACCGGGATACAGGTCACTGAAAGAATACAAAATGTAGGATCTGGGACTCTGGGATCCGGGAATTTACGTTCCAAAAGAATAAAAAATTCAAAACACCTGGGTATTCTCCGACCCCCAGAGAAACTTTATTTCTTCTTACTATCGCTGAAGACTTGGAGGAGACGAGAAATTCCATCTTCATCAATATCTTTAAGGCCAACCTGCCGGTATTTGGCCACTTCAATATGTTCCCCCAGGTCTAGAACATTTCTCTTAAATTCATCGACCATCTTGGCTGCATCATCACCACTGAGTATCATGCGATTTATTCATGTCATTTGAGCTCCATCAATTCCCTCCAGGGATTGATACCTTGACTCCATTAGCTCATCAAACTTCTCCAAGACATACTCCTCTGGTGTGCAGGTGTAAGTGTTGAATGGGTCAGCCCCGGAGACCTTTGAAACAAAAGAATTGTATAAATTAAAAGAATATTATACTGCATTAATCTTATCCCGTAGAGTCCCCACCAGTTTCTTGATTAACCCCAATGTGAGGTCAAGTCTGGAGTGCTAGGTCCTCACAAACTCAAATGACTCTTCCCCCCAAATTCCAGACTTGGAAACAATCTTCTCTCCGAGGCCGAGGAGTTCCTCTAGTTCAACCTTCCATGCCTTGTAATTTTTTATGTCCCCCTCCCATATGTTGATGATGGTCTCAGCCTGGTGTAAGATGTGGTGGGCCGCGTATAGATCCGGGAGGGTGGACACTAGGAAACACCAGATGTTTCCCAACTGTAAGGTAACCCATTCACCCACCGCTTGGGCCTTCTTCTTCATTTCCTATGATGAGTCTATGTTTCTCTATGGAAATGGTGCATCAGATGTAGAGGCTTCTAGAGGAATAACATTGATAGGTTGGGCCAGCTCAGTTAGCAACCCCATGAGGTTTGCATTTTTCTCTTTTTTTGCCTTGAGCTTTTGAGCCTCCTTTTCATAGTGAGCCTCTACTGCCTTGGCTGCCTCTTTTAACATGTCTACTTCACCCTATTTCCCTCTCTTCCCCAATGATATTTCTATGACGTTATAATCTCCAGCTTCGACTGTTGCTTCATCTACATCTGGGGAAGGTGTCGCTATTACTGCGACTGTTTCTCTACCTGGCTCGGTTCGAAGGGTGTGTAGTGTCTAAGATTTCTTGGCCTTCGGTGGATTCTACGCCTGAGCCATCATTTCTACCAAGGAAAGGTGGGCCCTGGGTGTTGATGAGGGGGCCTTTCTCTTGTGAGATTCTACTAACCATTGTGGTGGGTGGGGTGGCTTTGTAGCTAAAACCTGTTCTTGCAACTTCTCCCCAATTTCCTGTTGTGCCCTTTCATCAGGATGAGCCTCCTCTGACTCCTTCCCTATGTCTTCTGGCTCACCATCAACATTTCCTCTGGTGATTCCCATGTCCTCTGCCCTACCATCTGTAGCTTTGGCAATGTTTGGGTCCTCATTGGTCGCCACGGGGTTTTCTTCTTCCTATTGTTGTTCTTCCTTAGCCTTTGTTGCTGGGATATATTCTTCTATCAGTACATCCTTGGGTAATGGGGGAGGAAATGGGCTAAGGTTCAACATTTGGGCCACAATGATTACCTCCCCAAATGTTGCCTTCGGGAGTGGCATTTGAAGCACGACAGTTGGGGTCACGGTTGTTCCCTAAGGTCTGATTTCCCCAGCCGAAGCCATCTACTCATTTTGTTGTTGTTGCCCTGAAACTTCCATATCCTATACTTCTGGAACTTCAGAGGCTATCTCTTGTTTTGTCCCTTTCTCTTCTTCCATTTGTTCTTCCTGCTCTTGTGCAGGTTCTTATTCTGGAGCTTCCTCCCGCCCTAGGATTTTAGCCTCTATTTTCTCAATGTCCCCCTGCAAATTCCCAAACTCGTCGGTTCTAAAAACATCATCAAATTCATCCTGAGGCAGAGGATTTTCCGAGACATGAGTGGGCTCCAGTTCCCTCTCTAGCTCTGGGGAGTCAAAAGAGAGGATCTCCACTTGTGAGATCTGAGGCATCCCTAGCTCTGGTTACGCCTTTGGCTTTGGATTAAGCCTTTTCTTCCTCTGAGTGACCAAAGGAGGCCCTGCATCCCTTAGGACCTTCTCCTCTTCCAGATCTACTCCTATTGCTTTGACCATTAGTGCTACTAGGGAAGGGGAAGAGGGAGGATGGATGGGTCCGGTCATGAGCAACAGAGTAGCCAATCACATGATTATTCTATCTTTCATCTGCTGGGAGGCTGCCAGTGATTGTTTAAGTTGCTTCTTTATGGGAGTCTCTTGCATAGTTGGGGTCTCCATTATTCTTTTTCCCTTATCTTCTCCTTGTGAAGAAGTTCCGGCCCCATGGGTTAGCTTTTGTACTGGTTGGGCATCCTTGCGGGTACTCCCAAGGCATATTCTATTGAAATAATCATGGCTGCGCTCGACCATGTTGCGAGTAAATTCCTCTATGGTGGGCCCCTCCTAGGAATTCTAGTTCACCGGTGGGAGGGCCAACTTATCAATCCCCTTTTCTTTGTACTGGGGGTCTATTGTGGAGCCGGTGTCTGAGAAGTTATCGGGGAATCTCTGGAGCTTCAATCTGTCCATCATCCCCATGGTCATTCAGACTTAATGCCGGCTCCAGACTTCAACGTCGTCCTGGAAATCTTCCTAGAATTCTTCCATGTGGTATTGGTGGGGCTCGAATGCCCGGGGAAGTGCCAACGCAATTTTTCCATGCGGATCAAAGTTCTTCCTCGCTAGGTAGAATTATATTAGGTTCATGCTTTTGAGCTCATTGTCTACCTCCTTGGCTGTGGCCAGACTGCACGAGTAATTCCCACAGGTGATTAGGAATGGGATATTTGTTACCTTCTTCAAGGTTTATAATGTGTGCAATTCCATTATTTTTCTGCAATACTCTAGGAGGATTATCTTGTTCCCATAATGTTTGGGCAACAAGTAGGATTTCCTGGAGAAGCCGGTTACCCTTATGTATGTATGTTACTAGAACTGTATGTAATAATGGCCATAACTTCTGACCAAATCTATTGCCTCTGTGGAGAGGTAGTGCCCTGCATCCTGGGTAGGTGTGAGTAGGTTGTAGTAGATAAAGGCATCGTTAACCTGACAGAAATTGGGGAAACTAGCCTCCCATTGGATTTGTAGGAAATAATCCCAGGGAGCCTTTTGACCCAGACCGATCTCGAGTACACCTGACGTAAGTAACTCATTGGTGTGGGGTCGTTGTTGAGCTAGGGCCCAGAGAACATAAGAAGTCATATAGAACTTTCTCTTTTGGACCACCTGGAGGAACTGAGAATCCACGTGGTTTGAAATAATGGCGGCCCAATCAAAGTACTCCCCACCAGTGGAAATGCCAAGAAAGAAGTAGTACATCCACCCTATGAATTCCTGGGCATATGGTTTCCCAAAGACCCGAGATAGTGCTATCATCCCCATCTGGATGCTTTCTTTAAATTCAGACCGGGGGATTTCTAGCTTCATTCTCTTGGGGTCCCTCTTCGAAGTCTTGAGCCAATGCATATTCATGTATATCCAGGCTGCATCCTCCAACTGCTTAAATCACCCTAAGGCATCTGATCTGGTAACCATAGTGGGGTTGTCAAGCTGAGGGATCCCCTACCCTATCCAAAAATTTTTGGCATCAAGAGACAGCATGGGGGTGGGATACCCGGTTGGCTCCGGAGCTGCGAGCATGATGGCTTAGATTGAAGAGTTGTAATGTGCTGCAAGTGTAAGAATTAACTCCTGGGCCTACACAAAGCATGGAAAATAGGCAGGCTTTAGAATCCTAGAATCCCCAACACTGATCGCTAGTGGATCCCCAGACTGTCATTGAATGTACATTATTTTCACCAGGGCCTGCATCTCAGCCCACATTTCGATGTTGGTGTCGGTAATTAATTGGAATTTAGAATCAATCTTTGATTCCACGATGGCATTATCCATCATGTAATTCATGGTAAGAGGCAATTTCTCTAAGGCCCTCTCTATCTTAGATCTGACAGCTGCCCTAGTGACCGCCATGGAGGGAAGTTTAGGACTCCCAGGTGGTGAAGATGCAGAAGCCTCAGACATGATAGAAGTATGTTGCTTTTAAAAAAACTTGCAAGGCAAGATGACCGTCAGAATTCATAGATAAATAATACTCTGGGATCCGGAGATCTTACCACCACTGCATTTGTTTTCATGAAAAGTTAGTTTAGGTTAAAAAAATCCCAGAAAGTATATATAATGCAAAACTTATAAAATTAACCAATATCTGGCCTCAGGGGTTTCAACATACTTAGAAAAAGTAAGGTGTGGGTTGGTGAAGACAAAAGACCTGGGGTCCGAAAAACTAATCGTTGGAAGGTGTGTGCGAAAAGTGAACTGTCAGGCCCACGTGGGCATCACATGGCTATGCAATAAATAAAAGTTATGGTGACAGCGGTGGAGCAAAGTGTCTGAACACATGAAAAGCAGAGGCCACTTGGATAGTTTTGAATGCATATGTGGGACATAAATGGATCATTAAGGCTGGTTTATGAGGAGAGAGAAAACCGCCTAGTTAAAACCAGTCGAGAGCCAAGTTTCAACCAGGTGGTATCCTTCCTAGAACAAGCTTGTGAATTTGTGAATGAGAACAAAGGAAGCATAACAAGCTAGTTACAAAACCAGGTGGATATACACAACATATACAACATACTTACAATAGAGCCAAAAGGTATATACATGCAAAATCAAAAGGATATACCTCAATATACATAAAATATACAAATATACAAAATGCAGAGCAACTACTGTAACAAAACATGCCAGATATGTACATGCATATACAATACCTACATAATATGCTTACACCTGCACAAAGGGCAGATAAACCTCTGGCAGAGTTGACCCACCAACGGGCGGCAAAACCAGATGACCAAGACAAAAATGAAACTGAGGAAATAAGATGGAAAATGCAAGCAAAAGCCAATAGAACACAATGAAAAAAGGCAAGAAGACGAAGGAGGAAAAATAGACACCAACCTGAAAACTGGAGAAAGGAAGGAAGGCAAGGTGGCCATGAATGCTCTGCAACAACTTCTACCTTCAAAAGATCACCCCTCAACACCATAAACCACTTGCAATTGTTTAGAACAGTTCAGAATAGCTTGCACTAGACTCTGCTCAAATCACTGTGATATGGCTTTGAAATCGCTCAAATTGCTTAAGTGTTTTAATCATGGTAATTGTGAAAATGATAGGTGATTTCTATTTATACCTGAGGTAAAAAGCAAGTTACCTTTCCTTCCACAAACTCTGGAACAAGCTGACCTCTGGACTCCGGGCCCGAGAATTTCATGCGACCATACCCTCTTAAGAAAAGAAGACATCGTGGCAAAGAATCCCGGAGTCTAGAATCCGGATCCTGGACAAGGAATGACCAGCTCTGGGACCGGGTCCTGGAGACACAAGGGAAAAAAACAAAAGAAAAACCAACACCACGGGAAAGAAAACCTGGAGAAGGAAAACAAAAAAAAAAGGAGAAAGGACAAGGCAAGATCCAAAAGCAGAAAATAAAAAGGGGGACCCAACATTTTGCACATAAAATGTAGGGACGGGGATGCAGGGCATAACAAATGGCGACTATATGGGATGAATGTCTTAGCGCACTCAAGAACTACAGAATCTCTGGTCAGGAAAATTGGAACAAATCATTACTCGAAGCAGCTTACTTGTAAAGAGTAACATGTCTGAGAAAATCCGGTCATACATGATTTAGTCCATGATCTTTTCATTAGTGGTGAAGTGTGTGCTTTGGAAGGAAACCAAGCCGATGACCTCTGGGAGAAGCAGAGAAGAGGCACTAAGTATATCAAACCCCAAAGTCATCAGATTTTCCTGTTTCTCCTGGAGACCAAAGTTTCGTCCCATTTCTTTTTCTTGTTATTTTGTATGTTCCTCAGTGGGAGGGCAGTACTTATTTCACCATCAAGCTTAAGCTTAGCTAAATTTAATGGTGGTTCTTCTTTCACCCTTCTGCCCATCTTAATGTGCTGAACGGGGGAGAAAAACTTTGGATTTAGAAAGAATCTTTTAAAAGTTCAGACTTGGGTTAACCAACTAGTGCAACCGATCTACCCTCGATGTGTCTGATTAATTTTTCTTTACTTTTTTATTTCACTAATTACCAGACTTCCAGAGATAAATCTGATGAAGATTACTCATAATGTACTACCAAACTTGAAAAATAACTCTGGAGACCAGAACGATTCCATCATGCTAACAATAGATTCTTAAGTTCATGGTCACGTTAAAGACAACATCCCGGAGGCCAGATGTTATGCGAAACATCCCAATCCTCACAACAGGGGGAGCAAAGTGTTGGAACCTGAAAAGAGGACAAGAAAAGAAAAGACAACAAAAGAAAAAGGGTGGTCCTGGAGGATGGCCAACAAGACTATTTATAAGGCAAGGTACCTCCTAACAAGGCACCGGGAAAGAAATATTTACAAGCAAGAGAACTTTACATAAAATACAGCTTCGAGCAAGCCAACCTCATTCGAAATAATGTTTGAGAAACTATCCATTGATGGGCAATGGGATAGGTTCTCTAGTCATGGTGTTAAGGTGGTAAGTGTTTTCCCGGCAAATATCTAAAATTAGGTATGGCCCGAGCTAGAGCCATTGGAACTTGGTGTGCTTTCCTTTCTTTTCCCGGGCTTTGTCCCATAGTAGGACCAAGTCTGAAATCTAAAAGGCCTTGTATTGGGATCTATGGTCAAACCATCATTTTACCACTTCTTGATGATGCACAAAATTTTCAAGGGCTGCATCTCGTTGTTCCTCCATCTGCACCAAATTCAGGAGCCAAACCTCCACAATGTTATCATGGCTGCTAAATTCCTGCATAAACTGTAAAATTGGGATTTGTAAGTTGATTGGGAACATTGGGTTCTGGCCATAAACTAGATGGAATGGGGATGTTCCTAGGGCAGCCTTAATTCGAATGTGATCCATCTAGAGGATGAATCTCAACTTTTGATGCCAATCGTGGGGATTCTATTCTAGCAGGTGTTTGATTACTTCAAGTAGATTTTTGTTCGTTAATTCAGCAACACCGTTCCCCTAGGGGTAATAGTTGCTGAAAAAATTTAGAGTAATCTTCTGGTCATAGGTCCATGCAAGTAGTTGCGCTAAATAAAATGCTAGACCATTGTCACATACTATAGCAAAGGGCATTCCAAATCTTGTGACGATGTTTTCTTCCAGGAATTTGATAACCACGTTTGTTGTGTTGTTCTTGCAGGGTATGGCTTTAGACCATCGGGTGCAGTAATTGGTTGTGGTTAAAATGTATCGGTGGCTGACAGACGAGTTGGAGTTGATTTCCCTGATAAAGTCAAATGCCCATTGGGTGAAAGGCCTAGCCTTGAAGACTGGTTGTAAAGGCATAGCCGGGTTACGCTCACAATGTGCCGCGGTCTAACAAGTGTGGCATCTTTGGACGTGAGTGTAAACATCTTTGAATATGTAGGGCCAATAATATCTAGTCTAGAGGATTTGATAGATGGTGGCGTCAGCTGAGCCATGCCAGATTCCAAACTACCCATGGAATTCATCGACCATTTTCGCAGCTTGGTCCCAATCAATGCACCGAAAGTATACTCCCTCATAGTTCCTACGGTAAAGCATAGAGTTTTTGATCATGAAGTGAGCACTTTTCATCTGTAGGACGTGGCATTTGTTGGGAGGTAATCCCTCTGGGCATCTATTGTTTAACAATAAGTATACCAGATCGGTGTACCACAGGTCTCAAGTGATAGACTCCACTATGTAAGTTTGACATTCTATGTGGGGAGTTCTTTCTGCCATCGCTTGACTTAGTCCCTGGCCTCGGACTATCTTCATGGGTTGAATTTCCAAGTCATACTTCTGAAGGATGGCCATCCATTTCCCCCATCTTTCACCCAGTTCACTCTGCATCAGCAGAGATTTAATAGCTTGGTCCGGGATGATAGCGTGCACCTTGCTCCAGAGAATATAATGCCAGAATTTCTTCATGGCATGAACAAGAGCAAAGGCCTACTTTTCCAATGATGAGTACCAGACTTTGGCATTCTTGAAGGGGGAGCTCATGAAAGCTATTGGTCATTCTTCTCCCTCGACCTTTTGGGTCAATATTGTCGCAGCAAAATGCGGCGAAGCAAAGGAGTAAATGTAAAATGGGAGGGAGTAGTCCAGACTAGCCAGGACAGGTGCCTCCATTATTGTCTATTTGATTTGGGTGAATACCCATTTTTCTTTAGGACTCCACTCAATCTTGGTATCTTTTTTTATCATTTTATTGAGTGGCTTGACTATCTCGGCGAATCCAGTAATGAACCGCTAGACAAAGTTGATCTTTCTGAAGAAAGATCGCATCTCTTTCTTACTGCCGGGCATTTGTAAATTTAGCAGTGCTTCAACTCTCTTGAGGTCAATGGATATACCTTTCTCAGAGACAATATGCCTAAGCAACTTCCCTTTTGTGACCCTGAATATGCACTTCTTGGGGTTAAGGGATATTCCGTACCGATGACATCTCTCACAGATTCAGGCGAGGTGGGTGGAATGGTCACGCCTGTCCTGAGAAAAGATAGTCAAATCATCCATGTAGATGATTATGCACTGGTTCACAAGGACCTCAAATACAATGTCCATAGCCTTTTGAAATGTGGCCCCTACGTTAATCAAGCCAAAGGGAATTCTCCTATATGCAAACGTTCCCCACTTGGTGGTGAACACTGTTTTCTCTCTATCTTCATATTTAACCATGACTTGGTTATATCCAGAGTACCCATCCAAGAAAGAAATCATTTGGGATCCATTCACTATCTGCAACACCTCATCCAATGAGGGGAGAGTGATTATCCTTTTTGGAGGCTCTATTCAAATTTTGGAAATCCATGCAAAGGTGAATTTCACCGCTTTTTTTCGTAACAGGGACCAAATTGGCAACCCATGTAGTGTGCCAGATTGGAAAGATTATCCAGGCTGATAGCAATTTCTCCACCTCTTGACGAATCAGAGGCTTGATCAGTGGGTTGACTAGTCATTGCTTTTTCTGAAAAGGCTTAGCATCAGGTTTCAGGGGGATGGTATGAGTCATAATGGATGTGTCGTATGTTTTCAAATCCTCATATCCCCATGCAATTATGTCTATGTATTCTTGGAGAACTATGAGAATCTTCTCCTTCTCCTCAGGGGAGCAGGAGGTGCCAATGCGTATCATCTTTTCTTCACCAGGCTGGCCGATGTTTACTTTCTCTAATTTTCCTCCCTTGGAGGAGGATGACATCTTTTCCTGGCCCTGAGGGTCCAAGTCAAAGATATGTTCAAGCGCAAGCATCCCCTTAGGGATGGTGTTGGTAGGTAGGTCCATGATCCCATCATCTTCATCACCCTGCCCAGTATCATCATGGTCTCATTCCTCCACTATCTGGTCCTCAAAAACACCAACATTGGCCATGAAGGCCAGGATATGTTGATCATCCTCAAAAACCTAAAAGTGGGAGACATTATCTGGGATGGACGGGGTGGGGATCATCTCAACCAAAAATCTTCAGAGTCGTGAGCCGGCCATGGGCTCAAGTGTGCTGGCAGAAAAGGTGAGGGCATCCGAGACATAATTCTATCGTCAGGGAATAAGATCAATGTTGAAGGCATCAAAATATTTAATAAGGCTCCATGCCTGATTGCGGTATGTATCTAGTCTCTTATCATGACATGTATATTGACTCCGGACCAGTTTGACAATCAACTCTGAATCACCCAGAGCTCGGAGGTGGGTGATTCATTTCCTTAATGAAAATAAGAGTCCAAGGACCAAAGCCTCATACTCTGTAATATTTTTTTTGCAGTTGAACTATAGCCTATATGATGCGAGGAAGGATTTCCCTTGCGGGTTGATCAATTCTACTCCAGCCCCACAACCTTGTTCTGATCGGGACCCGTCAAACATAAGGGTCCACAGATCATCGCTTGTAGTCTAGAGCCAAGGAGAGGGATTGCCTTTGGGAGACTTGGGAGGAGCTTCCTCCTGCACTAATGGTGCATCGGTGAGGTTTTCCTTTGGAGGGGTTTGGAATTGAGATCCCTAGGGAAATTACACTGAAGAAGTGCTTCCAGTAGGAATACTGGGTTCTGGGGAATCAACTGTATGTTATTTATTCTGGAAGGTGTCGATGTGTCAAGTAGGGATGGAAAGGCAAGGTTCACACTCTAACTCTGAATGTTTTTGATAGTGTACTCAACACCAAGTTCCAGACAAGAGTGTAGCGGGGGTCGCTGTGGCACCCTAGGAGTTAACCTCATCCCTCAACTTTTCTTCTAGGTCCTGGATTCTCTGCAAGACTATGGGATCCTCCCCAGGGGTGAAATTGAATGTTAAGATTTCAAACGGTTGGTACACCCTAGGGGAAGTCTCAGAGAAGAAGACCTTGCTAACCCTCCCAACTTTGGTAAGGGCTTGCTTCATTCGGGGCTCACTCTTAACCTAGATCTTGTTTGATTTTCCTTCCCAAGGGAGCCACAAGTGGGAGAAGTCGGTCAAAAAGTATCCATTCAAGGACTTGGACCAATTATAAATTAATAGCATCCCATTAGTCTCTGGGATGTCCACCACTTGGATATCGATTATGTTGGCTATTCTGGGGTCCTAGATAAGCTGTATCTGAACATTCTTCAATTCTCCCACCATTTTCATAGCAGTTTTATCCAATTGAATCACTGTGCCATTAGATGGGGTGGGACAGAATCTAAGCTTCTAGCATATGGATAGGGGCATGATGTTGGCCGAAGCTCGAAAATCTAATAGGTAGTTGTGTATATTTTTTCTTTGTATATTTAGGCCTAGTAGGAATGGAGGATCTTCATTATTCCCCTGGAAGATAGCCGTATTGGCTTCCTCAAAAGAGACAGTCTTGGGTGGATGACTGACATCTTCTAGGTTTCCCAAGAGATTTAGAAGAGAATTCTTCTACTTGGGACAATTTAGCAAAACCTCCATCAAGGTCATGGAGGTGGTAGTTTTTTCTAACGCCTTTGTGATGTCAAATCTTCCTCCCGAGAACTGGTGGCTTTCCCCGGCTGGGTCTTTTGCTTGGTTAGAGCTAGAACCTTTTAGAGGGACAAGTTGGTCAACTATATTATCTCGGGGAGGAGTGTCCTTGGTAGGAGGTGTTAGCATGTAAACTGGTCCTTTACCAGCCTAGTTTTGAGTATTGTAAGGAGCCCGTGGGTTGGTGAAGGCATTGGCCTCAAAGGCTGGAATTGATTCATCAAAGAATCCGTGTAATTTGGATTCTTCTTCATCTTCTCTAGAGGATCTAAAGAAGATGGTCTCACAGATGAATGCACTATGAGTTGACTCTTGCACAGGAGGCTCTGGGGGAGTATGATCAGATGATTTTTGCCTGTTTAGCTAGGAAATCATGATGACTTTCTTCAGCGTGGCACAGTTTACCTTGTTGTGGGAGCCTGTGTCGTGCAATCTACACCAATTGGTCATGGGTTGGAATTCTATGACTGCTGTAAAATGGGATGGTCCAGCACCACTTTGGTTGGCATTTTAGTTCGGAGGTGGACCTCCGGTTTTTGCATTATTGTTCCATTATTGTTGGTTGGGCCGAGGCCCGTTGATGAAGTTTCTTCCTCCGACATTGTTGTTTTGTTGGCCAGAGAAAATATTCCCTCTTTGGGAATTGGAATTCAGGGGTGCATAGGACCCCACCTACAGTTGAACCATGTCCACAGTTAGGGTGGAAAACATTCACCAGAGGGATTCAACCTTGGTGCTCAACTGAGTGTTTGTGTCACAGTGTGACGGTTTTTATTGTTGGTTCCCTAGGAAGGTAGCAGTATTTACCAGAGTTGAGGGTGGCAATCCTCCAGCTACAGATGACTAAAAGAAGGGCACTCTGGGTGGTTGTGTCTGTTGTTGTTGTGTCTACTGCGGCTAGTTCCAAGGGAAATATTCTAGACTTGGCATTACTTGAGTCTGTGATGGATAAACGTATTGGGCCTACTAGTATATCGGTGGTGGTGGGGGATTCATTGCCATTGCAGGGGCACCCATTGCCAGATTGGGGTTATATCCCCAGACATATGCAGTTTCATCGGGGAAAATGTTTAAGGGCGTTCTCTACCCAATCCCGCCCGGGGATTTGTTGAGGCTACGAGATAGTTCTAAGGCTAGGTTGTAAAATTTTGTCAAAGTGTCCAGGTCACCCATGGTGGTTGTTCTCCAAAGGAGAGTGGCAACAAAGGGGTCCATCATGTTGAGGTAGGTCTGTATGGTTACTTCCCAGGATGGAATGAAAGGGCCTGTGCACCGCTTTAAGGGGCGTTGGAACTGATGATTAAATGCTGCAAGAGGTTCATTGGGTTCCTTTCTGATAGAAATGAATTGGCTGTAGGACCAAGCTGGGTCTACATGTACGCGAAAGGTAGCCAGGAAGGTGTCCTCCATGTCCTGCAAACTATTGATGGAGTTGGCGGGAAGGTTAAGGTACTAGTTTAGTTCACCCTATCCCAGGGATAGGGGAAACATCTAGGTCACAACATCCTCATGTTGGATCCGGTGTCGGTTCATGGCATCTTTGTATGCTTGTAAGTGTTCCTCTACGGTTTGTGAGCCTAAGTCCTCATATCTTGGGCAAATCTTCTCTAGGTGTGAGGGTAAGTCATTGGTTACGCCTAGAAAAGTTCCCATGGGGAACCCTGTATTACCAAAGTATGTAGCCATTTGGGGAACTAGATTTTGAGCAAGTTGAGCGCTAGTCCCCGGGATTGCCTGGAAAGTTTGGATATTCTGAGGTACGCTAAACCCCTAGACAATATTGGCTGGTGTGGTTTATGGGGTCTGTTTCTTTCGAGTAGGAGGCTTGAGTTCAAAAAATCTTTTGGGGTTTGGGGTTGACCTAAGGATTCTCTCAAATTTTGCTGGGGAGAAAGACCCAATCCCACTAAAGGCTTGACTCCTAAAACTATGGCTTGGGGAACCCTCAGGAGGTGTAAAATCAAAATCTTGAGAGGGGGACAAGTTCATGCCCTCCTTCTAGCACCAGTTTCTATTGATGGGACTCTTGTGACCATATTCGCCAGTAGATGTTAGTTGTCACCGGGTACCGGGGTACTAGCCAACTTCACCTGTAAAGCTTGTCTGGGGAAATGAGATTCCCCAGGCCTCCAAGCACCTAGGAGTTGGGTCTCGACGGTGCAGGGCTTGGTTGGGAGATGTGACTATTTTCAAGGGGGATAACTGGTTATCTTCAACTTGTTCTCTCCAACGATTCACAAAGGTGAGGTTTCTCCAAACATTCTTACACTTAACAAATAAACTGAAAAAGATCCTGCAAGGTTAGAAATATTTTATCTACCTATAGTTATGTTGAACATTCAAAATATCAACAATACTCTAACACATTATACTAAATACCAAAGAAACATACAACCATTAGTTCATATTTCATCAGTAGCAAGGGAAAGGAGGTCGTTAATCTACTTTAAGTGTTAGAGAAAAGGACATGAAGAACAAAAAGCATAAAATACCGTCAATCCAGAAGATAGAATGCCAACAACATCATTGCAAGAACTCTTCCTTCATTAACATTTCTTCCAGTAAGCACTGGTGTGTGGTACAATGGTGGCTCCAAGGGAGCATCTAATTATTGAAAGCTTAAAGACTAAGGAGCATTGAGCTCTGTAACTGAGAAATGAGATACTATTTTCTATTACTGTGGACTGCAAAATCATCAATTTTGCCAACCCTTGGAATGGATCCAGACTTACTATTTATACGCATACATATTTAACCCTAACCCTAACTTATGTTACACTGTACAATAAAATACATTATCCAGTGGCCGATACTACCTGTGCCACTCTACAAAAGACCTAGAGACAGAATAGGCCTATCATGTCAGAAGAAAAAGATGAGAGGTGGAATGGAAGAATCAGCCTCAAGAAGAAAGCTGAGAAGAAGAAAGAAGAAATTTGATCCCTTGGGGATCGAGGCTACATGCCTCATAAATTGGAAAAGTGGTGCCTTGTCTCCGATGTGCCAGGTGTAACATTGAAACGATGCCTGGGGAAGACCACCTGTCAGAAAACTCCTTGCCGATCCAACATACCTTGATGTAGCTATCTACCTTCTGACAACCTTCAACTACTCTGAAAGTGACTGGTCGGCCTTGGGGACCGAGACACGGGTCACTGAAAGAATACAAAATGCAGGATCCAGTACTCTGGGATCCGAGAATTTACATTCCAAAAGAATAAATAATTCAAAACACTTGGGTATTCTCTGACCCCTGAAGAAACTTTATTGCTTCTTACTGTTGCTGAAGACTTGGAGGAGATGAGAAATTCCATCTTCTTCAATATCTTTAAGGACAGCCCGCCAGTATTTGGCTACTTCAATCTGTTCCCCCAAGTCTAGAACATTTCCCTTAAATTCATCGGCCATCTTGGCTGCATCATGACCACTGAGTATCATGCGAGTTATTTATGTTATTTTAGCTCCATCAACTGCCTCCAGGGATTGATACCTTGACTCCATTAGTTCATCAAACTTTCCCAAGACATACTCCTCCGGTGTGTAGGTGTTAGTGCTGAATGGGTCAGCCATGGAGACCTTTGAAACAAAAGACTTGTATAAATTAAAACAATATTGTAATGTATTAATCTTATCCCATAGAGTCCCCACCAGTTGCTTGATTACCCCCAATGTAAGGTCAAGTTTGGAGTGTTGGGTCCTCACAAAATCAAATGACTCTTCTCCCAAAATTCTAGATTTGGAAACAATCTCCTCTCTGAGGCTGAGGATTTCCTCTAGTTCAACCTTCCATGCCTCATAATTTTCGATGTCCCCCTCCCATATGTTGATGATGGTCTCAGCCTTATGTAAGACATGGTGGGCCGCATATAGATCTGGGAGGGTGGACATGAGGAAATGTCGGATGTTTCTCAATTATAAGGTAACCCATTCATCCACCACTTGGGCCCTCTTCTTCATTGCCTGTAATGAGTCTATGTCACTCTGCAGCAGTGGTGCATCAGATGTAGAGGATTTCGAAGGAATAACATTGATAGGCTGGGCCAGCTCAGTTAGCAACCCCATTAGGTTTGCATTTTTCTCCTTTTCTTCCTTGAGATTTTGAGCCTCCTTTTCATAGCAAGCCTCTACTGCCTTGGCTGATTATTTTAACATGTCTACTTCACCCTGCTTCCCTCTCTTCCCCAGTGATATTTTTGTGACGTTATAATCTCCAGCTTTGGCCGTTGCTTCGTCTATGTCTGGGGAAGGTGTCGCTATTACTGTGACTGTTTCTCCGCCCAGCTCGGTCCGAAGGGTGTGGACTATCTGGGCTTTCTTGGCCTTCGGCGGGTTCTGTGCCTGAGCCATCATTTCTTCCAAGGAAAGGTGGGCCCTGGGTCTTGATGAGGGGGCCTTTCTCTTGCAAGATTCTACTAGCCATTGTGGCGGGTGGGGTGGCTTTGTAGCCAAAACCTTCTCTTGCAACTTCTCCCCAATTTCCTGTTGTGCCCTTTCATCAGGATGAGCCTCCTCCGAATCCATCCCTGTGTCTTCTGGCTCACCAGCAATATTTCCTTTGGTGATTCCCGTGTCCTCTGCCTCACCGTCTGTATCTTTGGCAATGTTTGGGTCCTCATTGGTCACCCCAGGGTTTTCTTCTTCCTATTGCTCTTCCTCCTCAGCCTCTATTGTTGGGATATCTTCTTCTATCAGTACATCCTTGGGTAATGGGGGAGGAAATGGGCCAAGTTTTAACATTTGGGTCGCAATGATTACCTCCCCAAATGTTGCCTTCGAGAGCGGCATTTGAAGCACGACAGTTGGGGTCACGGTTGTTCCCGAAGGTCTGATTTCCCTAGCCGAAGCCATCTACTCATTTTTTTGTTGTTTCCCTAGAACTCCCATATCTTGTACTTCTAAGACTTTGGAGGCTATCTCTTGTTCTATCCCTTTCTCTTCTTCAATTTGTTCTTCTTTCTCTTGCGCAGGTTCTTGTTCTCGAGCTTCCTCCTGCCCCAAGATTTCAGCTTCTGTCTGCTCAATGTCCCCCTGCAAATTCCCAAACTTGTCAATTGTAAAAACATCATCAAATTCATCCTAAGGGGGAGGATTTGTCAGGACATGAGTGGGCTCTGGTTCCCTCTCTGGCTCTGGGGAGTCAGAAGAGAGGATCTCCACTTGTGAGATTTGAGGCATCCCTTGCTCTGGTTCTGCCTTCGGCTTTAGATTAAGCCTTTTCTTCTTTCGAGTGACCAAAGGAGGCCCTGCATCCCTTAGGACCTACTCCTCTTCCAGATCCACTCCTATTTCTTTGACCATTAGTGCTGCTAGGGAAGGGGAAGAGGGAGGAAAGATGGGTCCAGTCATGAGTAGCGGAGTACCCAATTGCGTGATTATTCTATCTTTCATCTGCTGGGAGGCCGCCAGTGATTGTTTCAATTGCTCCTTTATGGGAGTCTCTTGCATAGTTGGGGTCTCCATTATTCTTTTTCCCTTATCTTCTCCTTGTGAAGAAGTTTCAGCCCCGTGGGTTAGCTTTGGTACTGGCTGGGCAGCCCTGCGGGTACTCCCAAGGCATATTCTCTTGAAATACTTGTGGCTACGCTCGACCACGTTGTGAGTAAATTCATCTATGGTGGGGCCCTCCTAGGAATTCTAGTTCACCGGTGGGAGGGCCAACTTATCAATCCCCTTTGCTTTGTACTGGGGGTCTATTGTGGAGCCGGTGTTTGAGAATTTATCGAGGAATCTCTGGAGTTTCAATCTGTTCATCATCCCCATGGTCATTTGGATGTAATGCTGGCTCTGGACTTCAACCTCATCCTGGCACTCTTCCTAGAATTATTCCATGTGGTATTGGTGGGGCTCGGATGCCCGAGGAAGTGCCAACAGAATTTTTCCATGTAGATCAAAGTTCTTCCATGCTAGGTAGAATTTTGTTAGGTTCATGCTTTTGAGCTCGTTGTCTACCTCCTTGGCTATGACCAGACTGCATGAGTAATTCCCACAAGTGATTGGGAATGAGATGTTTTTTACCTTCTTCAAGGTGTATAATGCGTGCAATTTGATTATTTTCCTGCAATACTCCAGAAGGATTATCTTGTTCCCACAATGTTTGGGCAACAAGTAGGGTTTCTTAGAGAAGTCGGTTACCCTTATGTATGTATGCTGCTGGAACTGTATGTAATAATAGCCATAAATTTTGACCAGATCCAATGCCTCTGTGGAGAGGCTATACCCTACATCCCGGGTAGGTGTGAGCAAGTTGTAGTAGATGAAGTCATCATTAACCCAACAGAAACTGGGGAAAGTAGCCTCCCATTGGATTTGCGGGAAATAATCCCAGGGAGAGTTTTAACCTAGGCCGATCTTGAGTACACCTGACATAAGTAACCCATTGGTGTAGGGTCTTTATTTAGCTAGGGCCCAAAGAACATAAGAATTCATATAGAACTTCCTCTTTTGGACCACCTGGAGGAACTGAGAATCCACATGGTTTGAAATAATGGTGGCCCAATCAAAGTACTCCCCACCGGTGGAAATTCCAAGCAAGAAGTAGTACATCCACCTTGTGAATTCCCAGGCATGTGGTTGCCCAAAGACCCAGGATAGTGCTATCATCCCCATCTGGATGCTTTCTTTAAATTCAGACCGGGGGATTTCTAGCTTCATTCTCTTGGGGTCCCACTTCAGAGTCTTGAGCCAATGCATATTCATGTATATCCGGGCTGCATCCTCCAAGTGCTTAAATTGCATTAAGGCATCTAATCTGGTAACCACAGTGGGGTTGTCAAACTGAGGGATCCCCAACCCTATCTAAAAAGTTGTAGCATCAAGAGACACCATGGGGGTGGGATACCCAGTTGGCTCCGGAGCTGTGAGCATGACGACTCAGATACAAGAGTTGTAATGTGTTGCAAGTGTAAGAATTAACTCAAGGGCTTGCACAGAGCATGGAAAATAGGCAGCCTTTAGAATCCTGGAATCCCCGACGCTGATTGCCAGTGGATCCCCAGACTGTCAGTGAATGTACATTATTTTCACCAGGGTATTCATCTCGGCCCACATTCTGACACTGGCATCAGTAATTAATTGGACTTTGGAATCAATATTTGATCTGACAACAGAATTATCCTTCATGTACTTCATGGTGAGAGGCAATTTCTCTAAGGCCCTCTCTATCTTAGATCTGACGGCTGCCCTAGTGACCGCCGTGGAGGGAAGTTCAGGACTTCCAGGTGTTGAAGATGTGGAAGCCTCAGACATGATGGAAGTATGTTTCTTTTAAAAAATCCTACAAGGCAAGATGACTGTTAGAATTCATAGATAAATAATACTCTGGGATCCGGAGATCTTACCACCACTGTGTTTGTTTTCCTGAAAAGTTAGTTTAGGTTAAAAAAACCCCAGAAAGTATATATAATGCAAAACTTAGAAAATTAACCAATAACTGGCCCTGGGGGTTTCAGCATACTTAGAAAAAGTAAGGTGTGGGTTGGTGAAGACAAAAGACCCATGGTCTAGAAAACTAACCATTGGAAGGTGTGTGCGAAAAGTGAACTGTCAGGCCCACGTGGGCGTCACGTGGCTATGCAATAAATGGAAGTTATGGCGACGACAGCAGAGCCAACTGTCTGAAGGCACAAAAAGCAGAGGCCACTTGGATAGTTTTGAATGCATACATAGTACATAAATGGATCATTAAGGCTGGTTTATGAGGAGAGAGAAAACCACCTGGTTGAAACTAGTCGAGAGCCGAGTTTCAACCAGGTGGTATCCTGCCTGGAACGAGCTCACAAATCTATGAATGAGAACAAAGGAAGGATGATGAACTAGTTATGAAATTAGGTAGATATACACAACATATACAACATACTTACAACAGAGCTGAAAGGTATATACATGCAAAACTGGAAGGATATACATCAATATACACAAAATATACAAATATACAAAACGTAGAGCAACTACCTTAACAAAACACACCAGATATGTACATGCATATACAATACCTATATAATATTCTTACACCTACATAGAGGGTGGACAACCCTTTGGCAGAGCCGAACCACCAACAGGTGGCAAAACTAGATGACCAAGATAAAAACAAAACTGAGGAAACAAGACAAAAAACGCAAGCAAAAGCCAACAGAACACAACAAAAAAAAGGCAAGAAGACAAAGGAGGAAAACCAGACACCAACCTGAAAATTGGAGAAAGGAAGGAAGGCAAGGTGGCCATGAACTCTTTGCAACAAATTCTACCTTCAAAAGATCACCCCTCAACACCAGAAACCACTTGCAATTGTTTAGAATAGTTTGGAATAGCTCGCACTAGACTCTGCTCAAATCGCTGTGCTATTACTCTAAAATTGCTCAAATTGCTTAAGTGTTTTAATCATGGTAATTGTGAAAATGACAGGTGATTTCTATTTACATCCAAGGTAAAAATCAAGTTACCTTCCCTTCCGCAAACTCTGGAACAAGCCGACCTCCGGACTTCGGGCCCGGGGATTCTGTGCGACCATACCCTCTTAAGAAAAGAAGACATCATGGCAAAGAATCCTGGAGTCTGAAATCTAGATCCTGGACAAGGAATGGCCAACTCTAGGACTGGGTCCTAGAGACACAAGGGACAAAAACAAAAACAAAACCAACACCATGGGAAAGAAAACCCAGAGAAGGAAAACAAAAAAAAAAGGAGAAAGGATAAGGCAAGAGCCAAAAGTAGAAAACAAAAAGGGGGACCCAAAATTTTGCACACAAAATGTAGGGACGGGGATGTAGAGCATAAAAAGTTTATTAATTTATTGTTTTACATTTCACATATGCATTTTTGGATTGATTGGTATACTCTACATATTTACTGAGTATCGGTAAATAAGTTTTACTACTTATCAGTTATCAAGGAGAATAAGAACAGACAAGGTAAACTGACAGACAGTTAATTATTATAAGTATTTCATGGCATGCATCTTGTAGGGAATTAATAATTTGAGGTGTATTGATTGGTGGTTAAAGATTAAATGATAAATTTTTGAGGCCACTGATTCACCCCCCCTCTCAGTTATTACTAACAATTGGTATCAGATCTTGTGTTCTTAGAAGGAAAGTTTCAAGACCTAAGTAAATATCACAAGATGAACAGACGAGATGTGCCCAAGTTGAACAAAGACAACTTTGCTTCATGGAAAAGTAGGATAAGACTCCACTTATCAGGTATTGGTAATGATGTTACTCAATAATTATATACTGAATATGTGTTTCCTATAGGACCATTAATAGTAGATCAATTGAGAGAGAAGCTTGAGCATAACTGCATGGTTATAGAGATTTCTTCCTCACTCTCTGATGTTGAATTTGAAAATGTCAAGGATTGCAAAATTGTAAAAAAAATGTGGGACAAATTGAAGCTTGTACATGGAGGTGATACAAACATTCTGAGAGCCAAGGCAGAAAGCCTTAGAGGAAAGTTTGATGATCTTAGAATGAAAGAAGGAGAAAACATCACATAGTACAACACAAGAATAAAAGAAGTAGTCAATGCTATATGAGGTGTTGGAGGTACACTTGAAGAGGAAACAGTGGTAAGTAAAATCTTAAGAACCTTATTACCTGTATATGCTATTAGAGTTTCTTCTATTCAAGAAATGAGAGTAGTTGCAAACAATACAGATACTCTTGATAACCTAATTGGTAGACTGATTTCATTTGAGATGAATAACTTTGACAATAGTGTCTTACCAAGTTTAGAATCTACATTTAAGGCTTCTATGAAAATAAGAAAATCTAATCATAGATACTCATCTAGAAGGGATAGTGAAAGTGAAAGTGAAGAAGAAGATCTAGATAAAATAGAAGCACTTATGACTAGAAGAATACAGAGAGACAAAGGTAAATACAAAGGCAAACTACCACTTGTATGATTTAATTGTAAAGAGATTGGACACTTTGCTGTAAGATGTCCTAACAGAAGAAAAGATGACATAAGAAATGATAGATCTTTTGAGAAGAAATCTAATAGAAGTGATAACAAAGATTACAAAGGTTACTGAAAATCAGAAAGAAAGGATACCCGAGACTACAAGCATAAAGGCAAGAAGGCTAGTTACCTGGCTTCTTACAAAGATGAAGATACTGACACCGAACCTGATGATGACATCGAGATGGTATTTGTAGCTGTGAAGGATGATTCAGATGAAGATGAAAGGTATGAAGAAAATGCACTCATATCTAAGGCTAGTAAGAATGATATCTGGATTATAGATAGTGGTTGCACTCACCATATGACCAGTGACAAAGAAAAGTTTAACACTTTTGAATATTATAATGGTGGTATAGTAAGAATGGAAAATGACACACCTTGTCCAGCTGAAGTTAAAGGAACAATAATGCTGAATAACCTGATTAAATGTGAAAATGATTATTGGGTAAAAGGATTGAATTATAATCTATTGAGTGTTTCTCAACTTAATAATTCAGGTCACAGAGTAGCATTTGAAAATAAGAAGGCAAAGATCTTCAATGAATCAGGAAAACTGATTAGTACCGGAGAACAAACTAAAGGTAACTTATTCTATTTGAATGATACTAATTCCACTTGCTTAATGACTAGAAACGAATACATATGGTTGTGGCACAAAAGATTGTGTCATGTGAATTTTGACAACATGATGAAAATAAGCAAAAGAAGAAGTGTACGAGGCTTATCGATGATGACAAAGCCAGACAACATCATGTACAAGAATTGTCAAAAAGGTAAAATGACAAAGTCTAGTTTCAAAAGTAAAACCCATACATCTGATCATATTCAAGAATTAGTCCATACCGATTTATGTGGACCTAAGAGGTCAAAGAGTTATTATGGAGATAGATATTTTATTCTCTTTGTTGATGATTACTCTAGAATGATGAGAGTCATGTTTCTAAAAGAAAAATCTGAATCATTCAAGATGTTTAAGTGGTATAAGGCTATGGTAGAAAAACAAAGTGGCAAGGATCTAAAATGTTTGAGATCAGGTAGAGGAGGATAATTATATCAGATGAATTCACTAATTTCTGTAATGAGCATGGTATAAAAAGAAAGGTTCCTGCACCAAGAACACCACAACAAAATGGGATTTCTGAGAGAAGGAACAAATCAATAGTTGATTGTGAAAGAACACTAATGATAGAGAAGGACATCACCCAAATATTTTGCAGGGAAGCTGTCAACACTGTTGTTTATACACTTAAAAAAGTACAATTGAAGAAGGACACAAAAAAGACTCCTTATGAGCTATGGTATGGTAAAACACCCAATGTAAGTTACTTCAAAATATTTGGTAGTCAATGTTATGTCTTAAAGGATGATATAAATGGAAAGCTTGATGCCAAAAGTGATGAAGGTA
>MU226072.1:3560299-3629176 GCA_018584345.1 Thuja plicata
GAATACTTGAAGAAGAGGTATACATTGAACAACCAGAAGGGTTTGTAGATCCAGACAAGAGGAACATGGTATGTAGACTTCACAAAGCCTTGTATGGATTAAAACAAGCTCCCAGAGCCTGGTATGAGAGACTTCATTCCTATCTAATAAGTATTGGATTCATAAGGACTAGTGAAAATAATAATATTTATTTGAAAGAAGATACTGATGCTAACACTCTGATTGCTAAAATATTTGTTAATGACATCATATTTGGAGGCAATGATATGCTATGCAAATCATTTGCTGATGAGATAAGAAAAGAGTTTGAGATGTCTATGTTTGGAGAGATCAACTTATTTCTTGGTCTATAGATCATTCAACACAGTGAAGGTATTTTCATTACACAGTCCAAATACATCAAAGAGGTCCTAAAAATATTCAAGATGGAAGATTCTGAACCTGTTGGAACAACGATGGCTACTGGATGCAAATTAATAAAGGAAGACAAGTCAACAGCCGTAAATCAGACTTTGTACAGATCAATGATAGGAAAACTCATGTATGTTGTACAAAGTAGACCAGATATTACACATGCAGTAGGAATTGTTGCTATATTTACTGCTAACCCTAGGGAATCACATATGGCTGCTATGAAAAGAATTCTAAGATATCTAAAGAATACTGAGGAATTTGGCTTATGGTATAGAAGAGAAGGAAAATTTGAACTAAAAGTGTTTACCGACGTTGATTGGGCTGGAAATCTTGATGACTGGAAGAGCACAACTAGAGGAGAATTCTTTATGGGTGACAAACTTGTCACATGGATTAGCAAAAAGCAAGGATGCATCTCTTAGTCTACTGTAGAAGAAGAATATGTTGTTGCTGCTACAAACTACTCAAATATTGCATGGATCAAATAGTTGCTAGAAGGTATGCATATGAAGATCTCAGAACCAATGATTATCTATTATGATAACACCAGTGCAATAAACATTTCTAAGAATCTAGTCATGCATGCAAAGACTAAACACATTGCAATCAAGTATCATTATTTAAGAGAACAAGTTCAAGAAAAAGAGGTGATACTTGAATATGTGCAATTAAAAGAACAATTGGCTGATATCTTCACCAAGCCACTACCCAAGCATACATTTGAGTACTTGAGAAAGAGACTAGGGGTCAAACCCTTCTCTACCAGTCAGTAAAGGACTAAAGGTTGCATCATCTTATATATTATCAGAATATCATTCATGTTGATGCAAGTGAAAGATGAACTTCAAAGCTACATCTATATACAGAAAGGTATATATCAGAACCGAGCACCATATCATATTGTTGTATTGCTGATGGATAAGAGAAATTCAAGGAATATATTATGGATAGAAGAAATTAATTGTTTGACATGAATGTCAAATATTTGTTTGGCATAGTTGTCATAGGGAGAGAATGTATCAAGATTATTATTAGAAATTGTTCATTATCAGATTACTCCAAATAGGGAGAGATCATATCCATAGGGAGAGAAATTGTATGAAGAAATCATGTACAAAGGAAGAGTTGCTGACAAGAGACAAGAGACATCAAAGAAGAAGAACAGTTAAAAGAGAGAAATTGACACAAGAAGAGAACACAACACATCAGAAGAATAAACACAGAAAGCTGCAAGAATCAAATCTAAGCTAACATAGAGCTTACCGGTGGTCATATATTTTTATCGGTTATCAAAACAAAGTGTTTGTTAATTTAATGAATCTCAACAATTGTATTTCATATTGTATTAGAAATAGTATAGTGTGATAATATAGTATGTCGCCATCAATGCCAAAGGGAGAGATTGATGACATGTAACTGGTTGAATGTTTGGTAATGTTAAGTTGAAGATGATGCAAGACATTAAATCAGTTAATGGTTTATACTGTTATTGATGTCAACTTGATATCATCTATACAGTCATGTACGTAATGCCAAAGACTTTAGAGAATCAATGGAATAGAGATTATGCTACCAGCAATACATAAAAGTCAAGTATTCACTAAGTGACAGACAACACCAATGGAGTGCACACCATCAGTAAAGGCAAAGAAAAAGTCACAATGATACCTGATGAGCAGAAGATAGAGTTGCCCAACAAAGCAGAATCACAGGATGCCTGACAAGCTAAAAATAGAGTTGCCCGATGAGCAAAAATCCAATGATACCCAACGGACGGAGATCACGAAGCTAACTGGAGTTACACCGATGAAACTAACAATTGTCACCGATGACTAAATACAAAATTGACTGATAGAACAGAGAGTTCAGAAAATGACAAAATATCTAGCTAATAGAGCTTAAGGATAGACTTAACTAGTTGTTTTACTTTTTTTATTTGCCCAGAGTTAAATAATTGATTTAAAGATGATTTATACAGTTGGAAAGAAGATAACTATGAGATAAATCAGGAGTTAAAGTCGTAAATCAGATTGGTTGGATTGTTTTTCATGCCAAAAATCAAGAATCAAGAATCAAGAATTAAGGAACATCATGTCTATATAAGAGACAAGCATAATTTATTTCCGTAATCATAAGAAATCAAATACACAGAAGGGGAGTGAATAGAAAGAGGATGCTGAAGAGAAACTGATGAAGGATAACTTCATACAGTCCAGATCAATCGAGCTAAAGGAGAGCTAAAGAATTTTCCAGACACCGATGAACAGTGAAGCACAACATCACAGAGCAGAAAGTGTGGAGCACAAAGAATTGAATTGATACATTGATCAGAGAGGTATTATACTTAAATAAATATGAAAATCTACAATTCAAGTTGTATTAGAAATAGGTCATAATGTTTTAGTTTAACCATTGAAGCATCAAGTCTCTTAACAAAGAAGGACTTAACCATCTTCTATAATTGAGGTATATCCTAACAGATTACCAAAAAAGGTTGATTCATGAAAGTAGCATTGAAATTGCATAAAGCCTATTAACAGATTTTTCTAAAGCCTATTGTCAGTCTAAGAAGGAGGCTGATTCAAGGATGGTAGTAAAATAGATGCCAGATACTAAGTGACAACCTCTATGTATAAAATACTCTAACAAGGTCACACCTAACAGTGTGTTTGTAACCTTTAACGGGGTTGGCTCCTAATAGGGCTCACTTCAGAAGAGTGAAAATTTGGGGTATCGGTCCCAGTGCTTTTTTTCCTTAACAAGGTTTCCACGTTAAAACCCGTGCGTTATGTGTGTATGGTTTATTACTTTACTATTTTACATTTCACATATGCATTTTTGGATTGATTGGTATACTCTACATATTTACTGAGTATCGATAAATAAGTTCTACTGCTTATCGGTTATCAGGGAGAATATGAAAAGACAAGGTAAACCAACAGACAAACAATTATTATAAGTATTTAATGGCATGAATCTTGTAGGGACCTAATAATCTGAGGTGTATTGATTGGTGGTTAAATATTAAAGGATAAATTTTTGAGGCCACTGATTCACCCCCCCTCTCAGTTATTACTAACAATATCATGCCCTCACTTACGTTTGGAGTCAGCTAATACAATATCATGACTGGAGCCATTGCGTTCTTGATGATGTCTGTATTCTAATTAGCATTTGAGTGTGTGCCTAAGTCAATGAGAAAGGATTTTCATCCTCCACCTAGAAAATAGGGATAAGATGTGTGTTTGTTTCACTCTCCTAACAATGCAAATTTGTTTGAAGTGCCTGAAAAGTCATTAAAAAGATAACATCTTCAAACAAAAAAAAAAACTCAATCATGGGTCCACACATGTGTTTTCATCTACTAACAAGTCTTAGAACACAAACCTACAATCAGACAAACTTCACGCACTTCTATAATGAATTTTTTAAAACTGGTCAAATTTGACAGAGACATTAGAAAATCGCATCCTGGATTTCCTGAATCGTATCCAATATATAGGCTCGCATCTGGTATTTTGGCTTGCATATAGTTAGCACATTGCCATATCTGGTATTTAAGATCACTTATAGGGTTGTTAGTAGCTCACATCCTGTATTTCTAGGCTTTCATCTAGGAGCTCACATCCTATATTTCTAGGCTTTCATCTAGGAGCTCGCATCTTGGACAGTGGGCATTTGTAGAATAGATTCTTAGGAAAAATTAGTTGATTTGGATACCCTTTTAGCTCTTTAGTCTGTCCCTCTTGTCTTTTCTAGTCTCCTTTTAATTACATCAAAATACTTTTTCAAACATCTACCTTGCATGTCCTCTCTGTTTCTTGCAATCTGTCTCAATACGTGTTGTCTATCTGCTTATTACAAACACTTGGTTCCCAGCTCACTATCAGGGCATTCTAACCCTCTGACACTAGAATCATTTAATTCCACCCAAGAAACTCAAACAATACTTTTACCTAGACACACTCACTTGAACGATTCAAGATACTACCTGACACTATTGGGAAACGTTGACAAAATTTTAGATACAACTTCATGGTTAACACAAGATGCAACAAGTACACATCTAAAGGATCAAAAGTGCCTCCTAAATCACTGCACTTTCAAGGGGAACCATCTTGCAGTTCCCTACTTGATCTAGAATCTCCACAAATGGACAGATCCACTCACGGATGGAGTGAGGATTTTGAAGAATATGACAATAGAAAAAGCCAAAAGCATGAAGATCTTGATGAAAATGAAGAAACCACATTTGAACATCCTCTATTTGGATCAGACAGTGAGGGGGAAATTCATGAAGATGAGTACGATAAACTTAAACAAAGCAGGAGGTTCCATAAGATACTAGAAAGGATAATTGATGAGGATAAAAAGAAATACTTCCTTCACCTAGCATCGACCAGCGTGAAATTACCCCAGGATTATGATGTGGAAAAAATCAAAGAAAAGGAGTTACCAACTCCTATATCTATTCTCACTAAACAACTCACCTTAATGCAAATAGAGCTCTCAAATCTCAAAAAAGAGAAAGCTACACCCAAATCAAAGTACTTTATGGATACCATTTGTTCGTTTCCTTTTGACAAAAGTATCACTACGGTCCCATTTCCTCCTAATGTGGCAAGGCCCAAATATGAAAAATACATAGGAGAAATTGACCCACATGATCACATTAGAGAATTTTGTGCTATGAGCATTGAATACATGCATGAACCTACCTACCTCATGTGGCTTTTTCTAGGAAGCCTAGGTGGTAACGTCGTGGAATGGTTCTCAAAACTAACACCCAAGGTCAAAAATTTTAAGGAGTTGATACAAAAATTTATTCAAAATTACTCCTACAATATCTAACATGATGGGACTATGATGGATCTTTGTAATACTAAAAAAAAGACCGACAAATCATTTACACACTTCCTCCAAAGATAGAGGAAAATCTTTGCACGGTACTGAAGAGCTATCCCTGAATTAAAGAAGATGGAAATCTTTGTCAATAACTTGGTGCTAGAATTGAACTATGCATTGCAAATGCAAGATTCCCCTAGTTTTGACAGGATGATTAAAAATTCCCTCCGTATCGAAGAAGTTATGGCCAGAAAGGGGGAGATCACTCTTTAGAGTGAAAACAAATCGAACACCTCCAACTCCAAGCCTAAATGGTGGAAACAAAATAAAAATGTTGTCAATGATGGCATAGTAGATGCATCCAATGTTGGTTCTAAACCTGAGGTATTTAATCTAACTAACTGTATGCAAGCAAGCAAAGAGACCAAGGTAACACCTCCCATACCCAAAATGAACAATGATAATAGAAATGGCCGCTCATGGACTTCAAGACCTCAAAGAAAATTTACTCCTTTGGGAGAACCCCTTGAGAATGTTCTAAAAACACTATTGGATAACAAAGTTCTCACAATCCTAGATTCCAAACCGTGGGCACCAATGGTCAAACCCAGATGGTGGGATGATAAATCCTATTGTGTCTTTCACAAAAAAAAAGGGCACAAGACTAATAATTGTCTTAAGCTTAAACATGTTATTCAAGACCTCATTGAAGGTGGAAATATCCAAGTGGATGGACACACTACCAATGAAGATCATACAACATTCAATAAACCATTTCCTAATTACGACAAAGGTGAAACATCTAAAGGAAAAGGTAATGAAGTAAACTACACCTATTCCAACAATGATAATGTGATCAATATGCTAGACATTAAACCCGAATCAATTAATGTGGTCACAATCAAAGGTGTTTCATTCCAATCAAATGTAGTAACACAGAGCCAAGCATAGGTCATGATAAAAGGACCCCCAAAACCAACATCAACGTCCAAAGTTCCTATTATTACTATTCCTAAACTGGTAGCAAAACACGTGGTTACTATTCTTGGAGTAAAGTATGACTTGGTAGACCAATTGCAATGGACCTCTGCCAAAATTTCCATCTTCAAGTTGCTCAAGATATCCACAGTACATAGGGAAATCCTAGAACAAGCCCTACATGCTGCAAATGTCTCAAAGGATATTAATATAGAAAAATTCCAAGCGATGGTCAATCACATCTCAGCACCACATTACCTCTCCTTTTCTAAAGAGGATGATAAATCTTTGACACATCCACACAATCAACCCCTCCATATCAAAGTTCTCATTCATAAATCCTGTGTTAGATGTGTCTTTCTAGATGGAGGTGCAAGATTAAATATTTTTACTCTTAATCTCATCAAAAATTTGGGTCTTTCAAAACAAACAATTGATTCCAGAAGCAAGGTAACCATCAAATCTTATGACGAGGAAGAAAGATCCTCTAGGGGTCTTATCATTCTAACCATCAGAGTTGGACCAAGTGAAAGAAATGTCACATGTCAAGTTCTAGATATGCCCTTAGCCTACAACATCCTATTGGGGAGGCCATGGATTCACGAAATGCAAGCTATACCATCTACTTACCACCAATGCATCAAGTTCCCACACAATAGGGTGGAGGTAACAATTCCTGCTGATGCTAACTATAATTGCAACAATATCAAGGCAGGAATTATGATTCCCCACAACAAGGAGGCCATGGATGAGATTGCTCCTGAGAATACCAAGGACATGGTTATGAAAAACTTTGGGAAAACCTTAAAACTTGGAGAAACAAGTATGGGAGAATACAAACTAGACTTGACTCCCTCACTGACAGAATTACCAATATCACCACGATCCTATGGAAGACCCTCCTCATCTTTCACACCTACTACATTAAAGGAACCAAAAATTCACAAGGCCATAGGCATGGTTAAGGCCTCCACATCTTATTTAGATAACACAGAAGAACATGTAGTCTTGGACTGGCTTTACAAAGGAGAACCAATAGAAGCTAAGGTAAAACATGTAGAGATATCCCTAGAACAGTATGGTAAAGGATATGATTTCCTCAAATAGATGGGATACAAAGGAAAGGACCTCTAAATGACATAGGAAGAGGACTTATTGAGCCTATACCCATGGAGTTCTGAAATACCAGAGAAAAAACAAGACTGGGTTTTAATACTAAAACTGACAAACCTACTTCAAAAGATAACCCAGCCTCAGACAAAGGGAGTGATGAAATAGATGAACTAGAGCAGTGGTCCTGTGAAAGGTTATTACATGTTGGCACAGAGAATCCCAACTATCAAGGAGAGCGCTATGTACCCAGCTTTGAGGTACCACAAGATCTTCACACCCCTTTGTTAGCACAAACTCCCATTCAAGAGGTAGGAGACTCAACACCGGATGATTTAGAGATACCCTTGATAGCAATAGCTATAGAAAGCACACCCCAATGATAGGAGTTACATCCTAACTAGGGGAAATTGGTCACAGTTTCACATGTTCTTGATCTACCACACTTTGATCCATACGTAGCTAACAGGGTACATCAAATAACCATTGTTGAATACTTAAACAGATCTGATGATGAGGTCACTGACTCTCATGATTATGAATGGGATGAGCTATCTGTTACCACAAAATATATTGGAATAGATACAACCCACATGATCACTTTAGAGAATTTTGTGCTATGAACATTGAATACATGCATGAACCTACCTACCTCATGTGGCTTTTTCTAGGAAGCCTAGGTGGCAACGTCGTGGAATGGTTCTCGAAACTAACACCCAAGGTCAAAACTTTTAAGGAGTTGATACAACAATTTATTCAACATTACTCCTACAATATCTAACATGATGGGACTATGATGGATCTTTGTAATACTAAAAAAAAGACCGGCAAATCATTTACACACTTCCTCCAAAGATAGAGGAAAATCTTTGCACGGTACTGAAGAGCTATCCCTGAATCAAAGAAGATGGAAATCTTTGTCAATAACTTGGTGCTAGAATTGAACTATGCATTGCAAATGCAAGATTCCCCTAGTTTTGACAGGATGATTAAAAATGCCCTTCGTATCGAAGAAGTTATGGCCAGAAAGGGGGAGATCACTCTTTAGAGTGAAAACAAATCGAACAACTCCAACTCCAAGCCTAAATGGTGGAAACAAAATAAAAATGTTGTCAATGATGGCATAGTAGACGCATCCAATGTTGGTTCTAAACCTGAGGTATTTAATCTAACTAACTGTATGCAAGCAAGCAAATAGACCAAGGTAACACCTCCCATACCCAAAATGAACAATGATAACAGCAATGGCCGCTCATGGACTTCAAGACCTCAAAGAACATTTACTCCTTTGGGAGAACCCCTTGAGACTGTTCTAAAAACACTATTGGATAACAAAGTTCTTACAATCCCAGATTCCAAACCGTGGGAACCAATGGTCAAACCCAGATGGTGGGATGATAAATCCTATTGTGTCTTTCACAAAAACAAAGGGCACAAGACTAATAATTGTCTTAAGCTTAAACATGTTATTCAAGACCTCAATGAAGGTGGAAATATCCAAGTGGATGGACACACTACCAATGAAGATCATACAACATTCAATAAACCATTTCCTAATTACGACAAAGGTGAAACATCTAAAGGAAAAGGTAATGAAGTAAACTACACCTATTCCAACAATGATAATGTGATCAATATGCTAGACATTAAACCCGAATCAATTAATGTGGTCACAATCAAAGGTGTTTCATTCCAATCAAATGTAGTAACACAAAGCCAAGCATAGGTCATGATCAAAGGACCCCCAAAACCAACATCAACATCCAAAGTTCCTATTATTACTATTCCTAAACTGGTAGCAAAACACGTGGTTACTATTCTTGGAGTAAAGTATGACTTGGTAGACCAATTGCAATGGACCTCTGCCAAAATTTCCATCTTTGAGTTGCTCAAGATATCCACAGTACATAGGGAAATCCTAGAACAAGCCCTACATGCTGCAAATGTCTCAAAGGATATTAATATAGACAAATTCCAAGTGATGGTCAATCACATCTCAGCACCACATTACCTCTCCTTTTCTAAAGAGGATGATAAATCTTTGACACATCCACACAATCAACCCCTCCATATCAAAGTTCTCATTCATAAATCCTATGTTAGATGTGTCTTGCTAGATGGAGGTGCAGGATTAAATATTTGTACTCTTAATCTCATCAAAAAGTTGGGTCTTTCAAAACAAACAATTGATTCCAAAAGCAAGATAACCATCAAATCTTATGACGAGGAAGAAAGATCCTCTAGGGGTCTTATCGTTCTAACAATCAGAGTTGGACCAATTGAAAGAAATGTCACATGTCAAGTTCTAGATATGCCCTTAGCCTACAACATCCTATTGGGGAGGCCATGGATTCATGAAATGCAAGCTATACCATCTACTTACCACCAATGCATCAAGTTCCCACACAATGGGGTGGAGGTAACAATTCCTGCTGATGCTAACTATACTTGCAACAATATCAAGGTAGGCATTATGATTCCCCACAACAAGGGGGCCATGGATGAGATTTCTCCTGAGAATACCAAGGACATGGTTATGAAAAACTTTGGGAAAACCTTAAAACTTGGAGAAACAAGTATGGGAGAATACAAACTGGACCTGACTCCCTCACTGACAGAATTACCAATATCACCACGATCCTATGGAAGACCCTCCTCATCTTTCACACCTACTACATTAAAGGAACCATAAATTCACAAGGCCATAGGCATGGTTAAGGCCTCCACATCTTATTTAGATAACACAGAAGAACATGCAGTCTTGGACTGGCTTTACAAAGGAGAACCAACAAAAGCTGAGGTAAAACATATAGAGATATCCCTAGAACAGTATGGTAAAGGATATGATTTCCTCAAATAGATGGGATACAAAGGAAAGGGACCTCTAAATGACACAGGAAGAGGACTTATTGAGCCTATACCCATGGAGTTCTGAAATACCAGAGACAAAACAGGACTAGGTTTTAATACTAAAATTGACAAACCTACTTCAAAAGACAGCCTAGCCTCAGAAAAAGGGAGTGATGAAATAGATGAACTAGATTAGTGGTCCTGTGAAAGGTTATTACATGTTGGCACAGAGAATCCCAACTATCAAGGAGAGTGCTATGTACCCAGCTTTGAGGTACCACAAGATCTTCACACCCCTTTGTTAGCACAAACTCCCATTCAAGAGGTAGGAGACTCAACACCGGATGATTTAGAGATACCCTTGATAGAAATAGCTATAGAAAGCACACCCCAATGATAGGATTTACATCCTAACTAGGGGAAATTGGTCACAGTTTCACATGTTCTTGATCTACCACACTTTGATCCATAGGTAGCTAACAGGGTACATCAAATAACCATTGTTGAATACTTAAACATATCTGATGATGAGGTCAGTAACTCTCATGATTATGAATGGGATGAGCTATCTGTTGCCACAAAAGATTTTGGAATAGATACAATCCACATGTTTGCAGCTCCCTCAACTCCTCATGAAAAGTCTAACACTACTCCCAATGACACTTATAATCTTGAAGCGGAGGAAGAGTTCCTTCTCCCCGTTAGGGATGGAGAGACTGGTGCTATCCTAAGTCTAGAGGAAGTTCTAAGGTGATAGAAAAGAAGCCTCCTTTTACAGAGAGATGATGATGAGAGCTCCACTAATGAGTCACTATATTTTGGTCTTCATATAACTAACAATGACCCTTTTTATGATGATCTAACTCTTATTGATCTAAATATCAAAGAAATTAACTTAACAGAACACGTCTTATTAGTTAATAGTCATGATGATAATGTAATGTTGTCCTTCCCTGAGTCTGATTCCTTAGCCTTGATAAACCTTGACCTTATTGATTGGACTAAGATAGATCCTACTCCTATCCTTGACTTTCGCAATGACTATGCTTTAGCTTTCTATCTAAATGCTTGTGAACCTTATCCTTCTTCCACCAGTGCAAGGAGCGAGAACATGTCAAAGGAGGATATCAAGTTTCTTAGTCAACAATTGAAAAATAAAAATAAAATAGAACTGATGGTGAAAACCACCTTGTGGCAGTATCAGATTCTAAAAATGTAAAAATAAAAGATGTATCTAATGGTGAAAACCTCTCTGAGGTGCCAAAAGATGAGATTCTTGATATCCTCCCCACACACTTTTAGGAGAGATCTTCATTATTGATTGAACCAACAGAACTAGTCAACTTGGGCACAGTTGAGTCTCCTCAAATTATTCACTGGCACAATCTTTATCAGCAAAAGAAAATGAACAATTCACTGAATTTCTAAAGGAAAAGATAATCAACTTTTCATGGTCCTATACTGCTATGCCTAGACTCGATCCTAAATTAATCATGCATCATTTGTCTATAGATCCTAGGATAAAACCCGTGAAACAAAAACTCAGAAAAATGCATCCTCGTGTTGTATTACTAGTGAAGGCGGAGCTAGATAAATTGTTGAAAGCAGGATTTATCAAAGTCATTGCCTATGCAAGGTGGATCTCCAATGTGGTCCCAGTATCTATATATGATAAATCTATCAGGATCTGTACTGATTTCAGGGATTTAAAAAAATCATGTCCTAAGGATGACTTCCCCCTACCTAATATTGATATAATCATAGACCTCATGATAGGCTACCAAATGTATTCATTAATGGATGGATTCTCGGGCTATAATCAAATCAAAATTGCCCCTGAGGATCAAGAGAAAATTGCATTTACATGCGCATGGGGCACCTTGTGCTGGAACATCATTGCATTTGGGTTAAAGAATGTCGATGCCACATATCAAAGAGAAATGACCACTATATTCCATGATATGATGCATAAAAACATGGAGGATTACGTGGATGACACCTTAGCTAAATCTAGAGAAAGGAGCCCTCATATTGATGATTTAAGAAAGATATTGGATTGAATGGTGCAATTTCAAATCAGGCTCAATCCTAAGAAATGTGCTTTCAGAGTCCAATTAGGGAAGCTCCTAGGATTTATTATTTCAGCAAAGGGAATTGAAGTAGATCCTACAAAAGTCAAAGCTATACTAGAGATGACTCCTCCCTGCAACATCAGTCAAATGAGGACACTACAAGGGAGACTTCAATCAATCAGGAGATTCATGTCACAACTAGCGGACAAAGCACAACCCTTTAAAAAATTACTACATAAAGGGGTCACCTTCAAATGGGATGAACACTCTGAAACCAACTTTAGAGAACTAAAAGAGTACCTAGCTACTCCTCCTATTCTTATGGCGCCCATTCATGGAAATCCATTACTCCTCTATATTTCAGCTACAACTACATCACTAGGAGTATTTCTCACCCAAGAGGATGAAACAAAGAAAGAATGAGCTATATACTACATTAGTTAAACACTAGTGGCTTATGAGCTCAATTACAACATTATTGAAAAAGCATGCTTAGTAGTTGTCTTCGCATCACAGAAATTGAGACACTACATGATCTCACATACAGTAAGGTTTATTGCTAAGATTGATCCTCTAAAGTATCTTTTTAGTAAAACAACATTAACAGGATGATTAGAAAAATGGGTCCTCATTCTAAGTGAATTTGACATTGAGTATGTGGATAGGAGAGCTATTAAAGGACAAGTCCTTGCTGACCAGCTAGCTAATTCACTACTTCAAGATAATGAACCTTTGAAGATTGAATTCCTTGATGAGACAATTATGCATCTAACTGAGAATCTTTGGAAGATGTATTTGATGGTTCTTTCACACAACAAGGCTCTAGAGCGGGTGTCCTATTCATAACTCCTCAAGACTACAAGATACCAAAGTCCTACAAATTAATGTTTCCATGCACCAATAACATTTCTGAATATGAGACATTGGTAAACGGTCTTAAGCTTTCCATAGAGTGGAAGATTGTAGAGTTACATGTGTATGGTGATTCTCAGCTCATCATTAATCAAATCAATAGAGATTATCAGATGAAGGATGAAAATTTGATGCCCTACAAAAAACTGGTAGATGACTTAAAGAAGTATTTTTTCTTCATCACTTTCCAGTAGATACCTAGAACAGAGAATAAGGCTACAGATGCTATGGCTATATTGACATCCATGTTACAACTAGAGGAGAATCAATTCCACTATGACTTCTTGGTGGAAGAGCTATCCTACCCTGCCTTTAATACCCTTGAGTACCAAGTAATCTATGCCTTGGACACCCTAGATCAATCTCACTATGCCAAGATCATTGCTTACCTAACTGACCAAACCGTTCCTAATTATCTATCCCACAATGAGAAAAGAGCGTTGATTAGGACAACATCACGTTACATCCTCATAACTAATAACTTATATCGATGAGGTCTTGATGGTACACTTCTTAGATGTTTAGAACTCGAAGAGTCCAATATTGCATTAAAAGAAGTCCACGAAGGTATATATGGATCACATTCGAACGACTTTTCATAGGCAAAGAAACTTCTTTGAGTAGGCTATTACTGGCCTACCATGGAAAAAGATTCTATTCACTTTTCAAAGACATATCATAATTGTCAGACACATGGAAATCTCATCCATGCTCCTGCCAGAGAACTTATACCTTTCATTACACATTGGCCATTTTAGCAATGGGCCTTTGACTTGGTTGGACAAGTATATCACAATTCTTTAAATGGACACAAGTTCATCATTATAGCCACTGAGTATTTTACGAAGTGGGTCAAGGTCGTGCCCTAATCAAAGCCATGGGAAAATAGGTGGCTATGTTCATTCTGAACTACATTATCTATAGATATGGGATACCCTCTTGAATTGTAACAGACAATGGGGGCCAATTTAAAAATCAAGATATTGCTAATCTTTGTGAACAGTTCCACATCACTCGACACTGCTCCTCAATCTATTACCCTCAAGGTAATGGATAGGTTGAGGCATCTAATAAGAATATTCTCAAAATCCTACACCAAACTGTAAGTCTGGTAGAGAATGACATCTACAACTGAATTTGATACTATGGGCCTACAGTTCAAGCATCAGAACACCAACTAGAGCCACGCCATTTTCTCCAGTCTATGGTGCTGAGGTAGTACTACCTATTGAGGTTGAAATCCCATCTTTGTAGATATCTTTACAAGGTCTTGTTACTGATGAGCAATACCGCATAGATAGGGTGAATTCTTTATACCTACTAGATGAGCACAGACAATAGGTGTTTGATCATCTGAAGGTGTATCAAGAACATATATGCAAGGGGTACAACAAGAAGGTCAAACCACGTAAATTCAAAGTGGGGGGTCTCATCTTAAAGGAGAATCCTAAGAACCAGCCCAACAAAGAACAGAAGGGAAAATTTGAACCTAATTGGCTGGGACCTTATGTTATCACTGCTACTTTTGGGACTGGAGCTTATCAATTAGCTACACCCGAGGGAGATCTTCTTCCAGATCCTATCAATATTTATATTTGAAGCGGTTCTACACTTTATGTTCAGCTAGTAGAGTCTGTACAGTGAAATAGTTCTCAGAAAATACCCAAAAACATTTAGAAAATTGATACTGAAGAAATCCAAAAACAGTGGAAAAATTCCTAAAGAAAGGTATCTTTGGTGAAAACCTGGCAAACAGGCGCCTTGATACTCCAAAAACATTTTAAAAAAATAGCAAAAATAGCAAAAAATTTGAAAAAAGAGAAAAGTCCCTTGATGAGAACCTGGTAAAACAAGCATCTTGGTAGGAAAAAGAAAGAAAAGATCTTTCCAAGTGGTGAAAACTTGGCAATCAAGTGTCACTTGTGTTCTGTGCTCCATCTATCAATACATGGTCGATACTAATCCTTCACAATTACACCTGTGCTAAAATGTTGACTTTGTTTCCTAAACAACTATCTTATCCTTGCTTTGGATTTGTCTACATTTATGTCTGGATCAAGTCATTCTACACAGGGGGCATCTTTTCTAGTTTGATAGGTTGTGTCTGCTAGGTCGTCATAGGTTGGTTTGTTTTGTGATACCATGCTTCTCAATACTTGCACCAAATGTCACTTTCACGAAACAAGGATGACACAATATTGCACAAACATAAATGGTGTTCCTCAGACTTACATGGGATTACAAACAAGAATAACAATGAACACAAATATGGAACACCTATGGCTTGAAATCTGAACTTTTTATTGATTAATCTATATTGCGATTGAAAAATGAATCACTAGTATTTCTCAATACTACCTTAAACACAATTTGATCTTGATTTTATTATGACTCTTTTATGAAACCATGATGTTTTCACTAGGGGCATCTAAGAAGTTATAATATTTATTTGATTGATTCACAATTGATAGTTGTTATGTCTTCCGAGTTTCTCCATGATGTCTGCGCAAAGACAAAGAGTCACAAGGATAGGGGACATAACATTTTCTTGGTTTTTTTTCATGTGGTGATTGTTTCACATGATCCTATAAATTTCACATAACTTGGATGTTTATGGTAAGAGCTGCCACTATGGGTGGATAGCCGCATATATCTCAATCTTCGTTATGTGTAAACTACAGTGAGGTTGAAACAATTTCCTTGTCTGTTTTCTGACTCAGAATCTTTCTAAGGTATACGAAGCATAATGTACCCAAGGATATGAATTTTCAAAGTCATTGTGGGTCCAATATCTTACCTTACACAGAATCTGATATATTAAAAGGAAGGTGACTATCTTGTTATCCTGGCTTCTATGCCTTGATGCCTAAGTCTATTTCCGATATTTCAATAAAATATAGTATTCAGGCTTTCATAATATTAGTGGGTATTAGTGATTGTTGTACTATCAAGTGGCATCCATTCCAAAAAGCACCCAATGATGATAAAAATGTCCAATATCTACCAATCAGTGACAAGTCTTAAGAGTCTACATGTAGCTGCATTTAGAGATTACATGATGGATTTGTGAAAGAAGTAAAAACATAAGGAATTTGTGCTCAAAAATAATTTCTATCTTCTTCTAAATACCTAGTTAAAAACATCCATTTACTATTACTGATATAAAAATCGTTGCACATCCATAGCATACATTTTGCATTCATAAAGTCAAAATAGAAAGAAATACAAAAACAATGCATTGCATTTCATTTTTACATCCTAAAGTGCATCCATCAATTTTACTTGCATAAGAAAAATAAAAAACATACATTTTGCATATTCACATAGTCTCATTTGAAACATATTTATATTAGTGATAAATCCACAAAATAGCATAAATGATGTCATCATCTAAAAATATGACTCATCATACGACCAAGATCTAATCACATGCGCAAATATATATATCAAAGAAAAAAGACATCACAAAACATATCAGAATCAGAGAACAACTACATCATATATATATATATATCTCCAACATGGTATAGATCAAAAGTCTACATAAAAAGTATCAGAGGATCAGAAAGAATTAGATATATGTGTGTGTGAGAGAGAGAGAGAGAGAGAGAGAGAGAGAGAGATACAAAAGAAAGATCTCAACAAGATCCAAATATACAATATACATGTGTGACAAAATAACAAAATTAGCTCTGGCTACCCCCCTCTCCCTGATTTGGAGGAGGAGGAGGTGGTACGAATGGTGGAGGAGGAGGCATCACCCCCTTTGACTGCTGAGCCAACCATGAAAATGATGCTTCTCTCTACCCCTCTGGCACTGCTGCATGATAAAGAGCATAATAATAAGTCATTCTCTGGCCCTGATGAATAGCAGTACGAGCCTGCATATCTTTCTTTGTCCCAAGCCTCTCTAGTTGTGTATCTCGCTCTGCTCTCACTCTCTCCATCTGTGTATCCCAATCAATAAGCAAAGCATCCTCTATTGTAATCCTGGCCTTTGCTACTATAGCTCTGGCATCTAAAGCTATAATCTGAGCCCTCAGCTGCTCTCTCTCCTACTTACACTAAGACAAACAATCCCCATCTCTACCAACTCCCCTACCTGAATCCTGTCCCACAGGCCTATCCTAAGATCTATCCTATGATCTGTCAGGCTGTATCTACTACTATTGTCTCTGCTGCCTCTACTATTCTCCTATAAGTAATGGACCAGGATCTATCTGAGGAGCAAAAAATCTAAATCAGGTGCATCGACCCTCTCCACTCCCACTGGAAACCTTTGCATGGCCACCCACAACACCACCACCCATGTCATATCCACCATCGTCCCCATCATCTAGAGGAGGACATCTCCCATCTTAGCCTCCATCTCTCCCTCCATGACGTTTGGTGCCCCTATCTCTCTGGGATCCTCCTCTCCCTCTGGTAGGATGGTCATCAGGATCATAATCTAGTGGCTCCTCTATGTGAGGAATAATCTCCTCTGACACTGTGAATCAAGGGAATGGATGTTGAAGCATCTCTGCGGTATAGCCATCTAAACAGCCTGCATCTGCAACATCTAGGAGAGATCCCAGTCTACTCCAACCATGTCACAAATCTCCTGATGGGAAGTCTCATAAATCAACTGGGCACCCCACAGTGGTGCCTCATCATGGATCCGCGCATAAACAGTAATGTCCTGTGTCCTGCCCTGTTGACGATCGTACTATCTCAGAACTCAGGTATGCATAAACCACTCTACTACATATCTGGTCCTCTCAATGAGATACCTACTTTGAAATAAATATGGAACTTGCCTGGCATCTGAGGTCCACTCCTCACAATCTAAATATGGTCGCCAGACGACCTCAGTCATATCATCAAAAAGCCATCGCCAGTACTCTACCTTGCCTAGATGGGGCTGCTGAATAAGACTTGCATACATATATACATAGGCCTATTCTGGTGCTCGCTACCTATCAACTATCAACCATGTAATAGGGATGTTTTCCCAGGCCCAGATCTGTAGAATGAATATACCTACAGTCATGCTCTGATTATTATGATATACAATCTCGTGCAACTCTCGGTACATATGGGCTAAGATGCAACTGCCCCATGCAAATATTTGTCTCACGGTGACCATATGCTCTAGCATATCTACCCATCCAACCATTAAACCATACTGACCTCTATCTAGCATTAGGATGCCACCTATCAAACCTACTAAGTACACAGATAATCGATCATAATGATTGACCATATAGTCCCATGAGAGGTATCTGCGATCGATGGTTTTGTCCTGAAAAACATCGATGAGCTACTCCAATCGCCATGATAGACATTGCCTCAAAGCACACCTCATGACCAATAATTGAAACCCTCAGTATCTGCCATACATCCTCAGGAGTAACTGTAATCTCCCCGGTTGGAAGATGGAAGGTGTTGTGCTCTGAGTTCCATCTCTCGGCAAGAGCAGTCAATAACCCTCGGTTTACCCCTATCTTGGGTAAACCTATCAAAGAACGTAATCCACACTGGATCATTGTAGTCTGCTCGTCATCTAAGAGAAGTCCAGACAACGCAAGCACTTGCCCTGGATATGTGCCTCTAAATGCAACTACCTCAAAATATGCTTTTTTTTGACACATACAAAGATAAAATCAGTATTATATCTACAACAGAGGTGCAAACTCCTGATCAGCTAAGTAATTCAAGGTCTGCGACAAGAAAATAAATCAAAATGGCTAAGTTCCTAAGTCTACAAATGAGATGCAATCTTGAACAGACAGGGTGAAATCTCTTTTACAGGATGCGATCCTAGAAATACAAGATGCGACAGAGAATACTCGGTGTGATCCCTGATATACGGGATGCGATCCTAAAAATAAGGTACAATCTTGAAAGGACAAGGTACAACACAAAACAAATATTCAACTAAAAACAAGGCAAAAACAAGCAAACGAGATGCGATCCAGGACATTCTAGATGCGATGCAGAAATCCATGAAAACCATATACGATCCAAGAAATACCGGATGCGACACGGGTTTGACGGGGTGTGATCCAGAATCCCGGATGTGACCCAGAACTTAAAGCGCTATAAAAGCTGTAAAAAAGCATAAAAATCAAATTTGTGAAATTCAAGACGTAGTTTTACGAGCCCTTACCGGAGGTGGGTAGTCGGTCAAGCGCTGGTGCCGATGGCTCATCTTGAAATGATGCTTCCTAAAGGGGACCACCATCTTCTCTTCAGAGCTCTCCAATTTACTAGGGATAAAAGTGAAAATGAATAGTAAAATGGTAATTTTGAGGCTTATATTGGTCTTTTGAGCTATTTCTTTTATGGGATGTGATCCTAGAAATACAGGATGCGACAGAGAATACTCGGTGTGATCCCCAATATACAGGATGCGATCCTAAAAATAGGGTACGATCTTGAAAGGATAGGGTACGACACAAAAAAAATATTCAACTAAAAACAAGGCAAAAACAAGCAAACAGGATGTGATCCAGGACATCTTGGATGTGATGCAGAAATATGGGAAAACCATATATGATCCAAGAAATACCGGATGCGACCCGGGTTTGACGGGGTGTGATCCGGAATCTCAGATGCGACCCAGAACTTAAAGGGCTATAAAAGCTGTAAAAAAGCATAAAAATCAAATTTGTGAAATTCAAGAGGTAGTTTTATGAGCCCTTACCAGAGGTGGGTAGTCGGTTGGGCGCTGGTGCCGATGGCTCATCTCGAAATGATACTTCCTAAAGGGGACCACCATCTTCTCTGCAAAGCTCTCCAATTTACTGGGGATAAAAGTGAAAATGAATAGTAAAATAGTAATTTTGAGGCTTATATTGGTCTTTTGAGCTATTTAGGAGTTCCAAAACTCCTCCTAGGCAACTGAAACTCCATATCTGTTCTCCTTTTGATCAATCGGGAACCAAATCGAAGGTGTCTAAGGTCTTTTATGCAGTATGGTAACATTTCTACGACAGCTCCTAAAAATCCAGAATTGCTCTTTTTGTTCCAAAAATTTGTCAAATTGTACATTTCATCATAAATCTTGGTCTAACATCATTTTATCAATCTCACCACTCACATTTTTCACGTGATTAACTTGGTATACCATGTTTTTATTCTTAAACACCCTCTCTTTTTCACTTCTTCTACTTTTTTCTTTCTTGCCCTACCCATTCCTGCAAGTGATACATCATTTCAATAGAGGGATTTTAATCTTTTCCTTTGATTTTGTTCCCGAGGGGGCATTATCACACTATCATCAATCAAATTCTCACTCAAAACAACATTAAAATGACTTCGTTATCAAACAAACTAGGGGCATGATGGTTTCCTTAACTAAGTCAGAATTGTTGGATAGAAAGATTTGGTTCTCATAAGCTAGATATCTTGTGTTTCCTCATTTTAAAAGATTCTTATTAAGCTCATGGTAGCTTCATACTGACTCTTGGATGACAACCAAGTTCAGAGTCAGTATTATCAATCTTTGGACGACAACCAAGTTCAAAATTGGTATCTTTAAAAATCTTTTATTGACCTTTGGATGACAACCAAGTTCAAAATTAATTCTATCAGTTTAGTTTGATCAAGTGCGAGACTGATCTCATCAGACATTTCGTTCGATCATGAGCAAAATTATCAATCTTTCTGAAGTCAAAATAAAAAACTTTCTTTGAATCAATGCGTTGCTCGCACATCAATTCAAAGAGCGGCAAACATAACCACCTGGATTTGGTATGTTCCGACTATAGACCCTATTTGCCCTAAGTGTGATCATACCCCCAATTATGTCATGACAATGTTACTTTGGCATAATTCATTTTAATTCAAATTTAATGTCCTAGGTGATTTTTATCACTGAATTATATTAACTACTACAGCCATACAATTCAAACCAATTAAAACAAATCAAATTCAAAAACATGGCTATAGTATTTAATCATAAAGGAATTAAATAAATATCTTGTGTCTTATTCACTTGCAAAGGAACCCATTCCCCCTAGCCTAATTAATTTAATTAAATTGGCTATAGTCCTATTGATTATTAAAAAGAAATTAATTGTTTAAATAATTAATATCTTATTTTTGAATGAATTAAATAAGTTTAATTCATTTGATTAATATTACTCTAAACCCCTAACCTAACACACTTCAACCACTTTGACCCTGGGTTTGAACCTATCTTAACCCATTCACCCCATGCTAATCTAATTCTAATTCTAATTCTAATTCTATCCTAACTCATCTGATGTTGTCACATTCCATTAGGGGAGTGATCAACAACTCAACCCACTTGAGAAAGTCAAGGAATCTCAAGATTCCTTTCCTCAAGTCCACTTTCTCAAGCCAACCTCTTACACCCTTCCCATGCTCCTTTAAGGATTTCATTAATGCCTCATTGATGAAGATTCCTTAAGCCCATGTCTCCACCATGCCTATTGAATGCCTTTGACATTTATTGCTCTTACACACCATTAATGAGTTTTTCAACTCCATTAATGCACCTTGTCCCCCCTCTCTCTCCTCATTCTTCTATAAATAGAAGGTATTTTTGAGCACAAATAAGCCTTCATCTTAGATTAAAATTGCATTTTTATGCTATTAGAATAAACATAGATTCATATCACATTTCATATTTTATACTTAGGCATTGTTAGTTTCATGCTTTTTAGAGCTAGAATGCAAGTCATTTAGATATCTTTCTCATTTTAACTCAAATCTTTCATGCTAGGATGTAAATGTCACTGAAAGAGGTATAATCTAAGGGCTATTATGTTATTTTTCATACTCTTCCTAATTAGAAAGCAATAGGTCAATTTTAGTGGATTTATATGCTCATCTAACCCCTTTTCGCTAATGCAATGATCTATTGAAGTGTTGTGTCACAGGTAACAAGTGCACAAATATACGCACACACACACTAGAATTAATCAAATAATTAATGCTATTTAATTAATAAACCTTAATTAATTAATCTTTATTAGTTAATTAAGTTCAATTTCTTAAAGTTTAAATTTAATTATTTAAACTTATTAATTAATGGTTTTTTAATCTTTAGTTAATCATCTATTTTTTCTAAATCTGATTCTCCAATCATTTAATCATTTCTCCAAAATTAATTAATTATTAAACCTTAATTAATTAGTCTTTATTAGTTAATTAAATTCAATTTTCTAAACTTTAAATTCAAATATTCAAACTTATTTATTATTCTTTTATTAAATTAATTTCTTGAAATTAATTTAATTTCACTCTTAATTCTATTTTAAATCAAAATAGAATTTAGATATCTCATTGATGAGTATTTTAATTTCTAAAATCAAATAAATAATGAAATAAATCTTCTCTCTAGTTCCAAAAGGGAACTCAAGATCAATCTCTGTGATTGCATAAATTGCTCCATCTTCTCTTGAGTTCAAAAAGGGAACTCATGATCAATTTTTGTGATTGCATAAATTGCTTCATCTTCTCTTTAGTTCAAAAGGGGAACTCACAAATCTACAGTTGACTGAGCCATTTCCTCTTTTCTTTAGTTAAGAGGAGGATTTTACCAAATGCTTCTTCAGTTCCTTTTGATTTCAACCATCTACTTTCAAGTTTCTGGGATCAATCTCATCCGTCCAAATCATTTTCATATTCTATAAAATCAATCATTCTCAACCATTTGAAAGGATCCAATATCTCCAATTTGATGCATAATTATTCTGTAGGATTTTCATATGAAGCGTTAGCAAATCAATATCATTTTGATCTCATTTTTTCAACACTCCCAAGTCATAGATGTTGTCAACGCCAATACTGAGCACCATCCATACAACATTTCAGAAGGAGTAGAGAGAAGCAATAGAAGCTTCAAGCATTGCGGTTTGCATTTATTTGTTTTCTTTTCTCATGTTTTTTATTTTATTGTTAATAGGCTTATTATTAGTAGTTTGTTGATTTCTTTCATTACAAATTGGTGCTACTAACCCTCTTGTTTGAGTGTGTAAGCATAGGCTTATACATTTTGGTGAACCCGACGTGAACTTACAACCTGATAATCACTTGCAGACAACCAACAGAAACCCTCAGTCTTGGTCGTACGACCGTAGTTTTGTCATTTATTTTTATTTATTTATTCTCGGAGTCGGGGGTTTTCTGTTATTTCACAACTGACAAAGGAATTTCACAATTGACATAAGAATTTCGCAATTGATCTTGGTTATTTCATAATTGCTATATAAATTTTTGCAACTGATCTATTTGTAGTTTTTGTAATCGATAGAGTTATTTTGTATTTGACGCAATTATTTCACAATTGAAGGAGTTATTTCACATTTGACAAAGGTATTTTGTAATTTTTAATCATGTTTCGTAGTCGGCTATTTATTGCTGAAATTAAAATTATAAAATGTTTTGCAATTATCAGCTTTTGAATTTTTTTTTGGCATATTTGAAATATAACATTTAAGTATAAGTTATTTAAGTTACATTTTAAATATATACTTTTAGGATGTTTGAGAGTGGTTTCAGATCTCTAGGAGTTAAAATGCAAAATCTAGATTTTTGAGGATTTTAAAAAATCCAGACTTAGTCAAATTTTAGGATTCAACATGTGTTACTAATCTTGTTGTTTCAGCATGTGACTCTTTAAAACAAAAATGATTGTCAAAGACCCCATTATTTTAATAGTTTGTCTGTAGGAGGGGAAGGCTTGAAACATAAGATAAATCCAAACTAAAGAGAAATTCCTTTTCTATTGTTTCTCGTCTTTTCTGCTTGTTTATGATTAGGAACATCTCAATTTGGGGCTTTAAGATGAATACATGTCAGATGTGTTTAGGAGAATCATTTTTGGTAGGATATTATGCTCTCACCCCTTGAGGGTGATCAACAATCCAGACCCTTGATTGTTATCCATTTACTTTTATGCATTCACATTTGTCATTTGAGGAAAAAATCTTGCAGGAACAACTCAAGTGGGAACAGGCGGACCTAGCCATTCCAACCCACTATAATCAAAATTATCCTTGAGACCAAAGTATCAAAGGACGTGGTTACTTCTATTATGAATGCTACAATATGCACAGGGCTGAGAGGCCTCAATCTTGCTTGTGGGACTATGTTTATTTTGGCACTAGTAGGGAATTCGTTTCTCAATCCTATTTACGAGACTACAAAAAAATATATTATGGTATGCGTAGGGATGAGAGGCCTAAATTGTACTTGCAGGACTATGATATTAGGGTACTCATAGGGCTATAGACCTTAATGCTTCTTGTGGGACTACATGGGGTGCTACGAATATAATTTTTTACTAGAGTCCTTAGAGTAGTTGCTTACCCGGTTCACCTCCAAAAGTATTCATAATATTTGTACAAGGAGGGGAAATATTATCTCTTAAATAAAATCACCATATGTATCTCCTTGAGAATTTTAAAGTTGATAATAATGCATTGGAGGTCTCATTGCATAGTCTCCTTGACTGTATTCTTCATAGCTCTTGCGAAAGGAAAAAACACGAGCACCCTCTCAGGGGTGACACTATTGTGTGAGCCAAAGAGATATCAAGCTATGGGCCAAATATTTTTAATACTAAGCCAATTCCTTAGGATAAGCTTGTCTGATTTTGTGTGCATTATTTGTTTACCAGTAAAAATTAGGTCTTTTTCAAGACTATAAAACATACACTCATTGTTTAAGCATAGAGAAAAAGACAACTGTTTTCACTTGTTTTCTATGTGTGTGCCACAAAATTCTTGGAAAATATATTCAAACTAAGTCAAACTATTGAGTGTTTAGGATGTCAACAACAATATGTTCTAGAAAACATATTACCTCACTGTTTGAGAATTATTTTATCAGAAAACTTCAAAACTGCAATCAAATTTTAAAGACTATCATATGTTGCTGCAATCGCCAGAAGTTTGCTGCAATTGACCATTTTATTACTACAATTTATGTTTTAACCACAATTGCCAAATATTTTCTACAATTGATTCTTCATTCTACCGCAATCGCCAGAAGTTTGTTGTAATTGATCAAAAGACATGTGTACTTATTCGATCAAAACAGTCTAGGTTCCTCTATCAGAACACATTATTTTATCAGTCCAAAACATTGGAAAAGGTATCTATGTAGTGTGAAGGTCACCTTTTTCTATAGGGGATAACAAAGATCTAGTGAATTCTCAAAATTTTAGGATCCTCTTTCTTAGTTAGTTTATGATTCTATTAAACATTTATAATTTAACAGTTCATATTAGAATATCTTGATCTTATTATCTCAAAATCAATATCTTTTTCAATCAATATTCTATAATGAATCTGTCTCATCTAAGACAAGAGTAAGATCATATCCTCATCAACATCTGAGATCAAGAAAAGTTAAAGTTTGTTCTTACAATTACCCTTCTTAAATAGAAACTTAAATTATGTTAGATAGTTGGTCCCTTTCATTTTCTTTATATCACTTGTCTTATTACAAACTAGAAAATACCATGTATTTTACACCTTACGGAGGACCTTATACTAGGTAAAAGACTAGACAACAAACAATATGAATCATACGTTGACCCGTTTCCCCCATGGGAAGAAGAGCCAAAGATTGACCCATTCAAACACACTGATCCCTCGCTATACACTGAAAATGTGCCTACACTTCCACGTGGTTCCCAAAGGCCAACTCTTTTTCAAGATCTCATAGATGAAGATCTAGAAGACATAGAATAATATTCTTATTCTACAAAAGTGGTAGACATTGTGCCAGAAAAAAATCCTAAGAGATTCCTAGAAATGTTAATCAACAAAGGATTCAAACTTCCCGCTAAATTTAATGTATCCACAATATGGCCTGAAAACCCACTGACAAGATGAAATACAATTGAAAGCTCTCAAATTAATCATGTGGGGTTTAAAATCTTGTCTGTGCCATTATCAAAATCTACAACATCAACATAGATTGTGTCTACACAAACTAGCTCATCCACTAAAGCTAGTTCATCTTCCACTCAAAACATGTTGGGTTCCCAAATAAGTCCATCCATGGTTTCTAGTTCATCTCAGTCATCTACCTCATTACCTCTCATAATCAAGTACTCAAGTTATTTCATCAGCACCTCAAACAAGCTATAACCCATTCGTCACTACCCAAACATCACAATATATCCCTACTGGCCTTGGATATAATTCTTCACAACAACTTGGATCAATGTCTATAGGTCCAACATTCAGTCAACGTCCTCCAAGGGCTAGATATTTATTCCAACAAACTTCTCAACAAAAAAAGTCACAACAACCTTGGACCCATCATTTACCCCAATATCAACAAAATAATACATTTGTGAATCAATACCAAATCCCAAGAAGATTGTACATCCCAATGCAAGGAAATCAAAGGCAAAGTCTTATACCAACTATGACACAAAGATCCAATACTAGAAATGTTCCTCAACCCCAAACTGACATTGTGATACAATAATTGCAAAACCTACAAATTCAAATGATGGATATTCAAAATCAAGGAAAAATAAAGTCCCATATTGTTGAGGACTTGTACCCATACCCTTTTGATCATTCTTTGCACATGTATCCATTTCCAACATATTTTTCAATACCCAAGTTTGATAAGTATAGAGGCACCACCAATATTTTGGAACAGATCAGGGAATTCTTTGCCAGTTGCATCGAAGTCGCACATGATTAAACATACTTAATGAGACTATTTCCCAATAGTTTAGCTAGACCCGCAATAGAATGATTCTCTCCCTTACCACATGGTTGTTGGAAATAATGGAATGGTGTACTAAGAGGGGAGGGGTGAATCAGTACCTCTAAAACTTTTATCAATTAACCTTTATCCTTTTATGATCAATACATTATATTACCATCCATGTATGCTATTCTATCTTTGTGTGTGTGTCATAAATTCATAAACTAATTAGCATGTAAAAGATTCATAGAAGCATTCATTAAATGTATAGACACATGAAACAATATTTGGTAATGTAGAAAACCCATGTTAGGAGGTAAAAACTACGGTGGGGATAAACCCACAAAGCTTCACTATCTGTAGAATGGAAGGGGCCGATTAAGGCTTACAATTTGATCACTTCTGATGATCTACCTTGTTAGGAGTATTATATTGAGACTGGTTAAGGTCTACTCTATTAATATCTTTAGCAACACTATTTAGTGTGCACTTAGTTAAGAGATTTACATAAGGATTGTAAAATCCTTCTTTCTTGAAAGGTTTTCTTCTATTTTCTACACTTGTTAGAATGTAGACAAAAATATTCAATGACCTGAGTGTATGCAATTTATCATTTTTGATTATAGATCCATTAAATATTACAAGTATAATGTATCACCTAATATGATTGATCAATACCTATGTTGCTCAGTAGCCTTGAATCTGGTTCTTGATAACCTAATTCATCTTTTGTTGTTCTTTCTTGAAAACCTTAGTCTAATCCATAGATGTGCTCCTTGGCTACTATCATCCTCACATCATTTTTGAAATGAATGATTCCACATCTATTTATACAATAGATTGACCTATTTTAGTTTCACGTATTGCAAAGATAACTCTATGATCAAAGGTTTACAACTTGACCTTGATCTCCTAGTTTGCATGTTTACAATTAGTTAGACTGATTAAAAAAATTATAATTACAATGCTTGTCCCTCAAGAAATGGTTTTAAATCAAATCAAAAATCTAAATATAAAACATAACTATTTTATCTGATGTGGAAGTCAGATCCACATTTCTCAAGATTTAACCGACTTTCGGTGTCTAATGCTCGGGTTTCTCTGTTGTCAGTCTGTCGGTGTTCCTTTAGTGAACTATCCATCAAGTTGCCTTTCTCTGTCGGGTTCCTCTATTTCTTCTCTATCAGTTCACACTTCAACATTTTTGGGTTGAACTATGTAAACTCTGTCGGGTTAATCTTGTGATTTGTCTTGTCGGGTTTCTCTTCTTATAACACTTTCGGTGACCTTTGTTATCTGTACTTTTGGTTTGCACTGAAATTCTGTCTTTCGGTGATGGTTCAAAAATTGTTTTCCCTTTGCATATACTAATGGAAAAATAATGTCTTTAATCTCCCCCTTTGACATTAGTATCAAAAACTGATATGTGCAAATACTAAACTCTGTAGTATGTACACCATATGTTTACCTTGTCATTTTATGACTCCCCCTTTGTATATATCGGTATAGTATATGTATATACATGAACACTTGCCTTTCTAATATACTCCCTTTTCACCTTATCTTCATATCATATCATTCTTCTCCTTTTTACCACTGTACATATCATTTTTCCCTGATGTACATATACATATAATTTTCCCCCTTTTTCTATAGTAAGGGAAAAGGTGTATACTTACAACTTATCAAAAATATGGGAATAGGAATTCTTCATGTCTTCCATAAGTTTCTCCCATTTCTCCTTTAGGTGTTCTAGAGCCATTTTCTCCAGTGTGATTTAGACATGCATATCATAGATGTTGTCTGCTATAGACATCTCTGGGGTGGCAATCAACTATTTTGTCGAAGTCATGTGTTGTTGCAGAAGTGTAAGATGTGGTAGCATTATAGCTTGTAGCTCGGTAACCTCATCTCTAAACTTGGTTTCTTCCTCTATAAGTTCCTATCTCAACCTTCTATATTTCATAATCTTGTCCAAATGCATCTTGATTGCATTGTCATTTGTGGTTAGACCTTGTGCACTTGCATTTAGATCAGAATCTATTTGTGCTATCTCATCACTATTTTCCTTAGTGATTTTCTCTAAAGTGCACAAGTTTTGTATTAAGGCAATAGCTTCAAAAATTATTGGATCTAATTCATCTGCAACTTTTGAGAGCTTTAACTTATTGAATGCCACTTCTTGGCTGATCTTTTCTATCAATTTATATTCAAATTTCTATTTTGCTCATTCTTCAATGGCTTTTTTGTATCCACATTCAGAGATGTGATGGCCTCGATTATAACAGAAAGTTGATCAAGGATGGGGGCATTTTGATCAACATATATGTCAGGAACTATTTGTGTCAATATATCCCTTGTAGTTTCCAACACTAGAGATTCATTGTGCTCTTTCCTTAGCTTTTCTTGTATAGCTTTCCTTTGACATATTTCTCCATACTTTTTGAGAGATTCAAAATCCAATGTAGAAGGGTCACATTTCAGTATCTCAATGATTTCATCTAGTGTTACCTTCATCTTGGACTTGTTTGTCTTCTTCTTCTTTTTGGATGCTGAGTGGGAAGCACTTGAATGTACTACCGAAGAAAGATCCTTTTCTTTATCAGACGTGCTAGATGAAGGCTTTTGTGGTGTTGTGTCTTTTGCATGCTGCTCGATATCTGCCTGTTGGTTGGTAGTGGATGTCTCCACATCAACCTTTGATGTATCTGCAACATCTCCTTTTGTATTCTTAGGAGTACCATCTTCTTTCTTCTCTTCTTCACCTTTTTCTGTCTTCCCTTCATATGTTTCTTGTTGTGCTCCACCTATGACATTTTGGTCATCAGTTGTATCTTTTTTCTTATCAGTTGTATCTTTCTGTTCATCATTACCCTTATCATTGGGTATGCTAGCATCATGCTCAGGCAAGTTGTCATTTTGTAACATTATGTTAATAACTTGTATTAACAATGACATTTGTCCTGGTATATTCACCTGTGTAGTATCTATAGTTGTGCCATGTTCATCGGTTTGGGCTAGGATAACAGTGACATCTTCATCTTTCTGTATCTCATCTGCAAGATCTCCTCTAGTAATATCAATGATAGTATTAGTTGGCCATGTTTCATTTGCAGTGTCCATATCCTTATTACCTATTGTGTTCAATGTTGCTTCACTTACATCCTCATCATCAGTTATAGTAATGTTCTTCGGGATTGATTTAGCTTGATCTTCATCATTGAGTGGTTTGTCGGTAAGAGCTTCTTGTGGCTCGGGGCTTGAATCCCTTTTAGATACATTAAGTATCTTTCTTGATTTATCCTCAATTTTTCTATTAAGTTCAATTAGATGTCCCTTTAGCACCTTGTAGGCTCTTAGCTTTGGGGAGAACCTATTGGAGTGTTTCTCCATCATTTCTTGAATTTCTTCCATCTTAGATTCAGGTGGCATGACTAAAACTAGGGATCTTTCCCTTATGTGTTTCTCTTCCTTGAGAGAATATGTCCACCTAGTTGATAATCTATCCATAAGTTCTTTTGGAATTTTATCTTCAAATTGAATTGGTATCTATTTAAATATACTCATCATTGTGATGATGCCTTCTTCTAACTTGTTCTGGTCCTTAGGGTTCAGAGTTATCCATTTTCTTATCTTGGGGTCTGTGATTGATCCTGACTTAATAATTGATGCACATACCTTATCAATGGTGGTATGGAACTTATTCTTAATAGTTTTTTCATCCTGTTTAGTATCTTCTAAATCTTCTTTGGTTCTGATTAGCCTTCTTTTTGTCAAGCCCTTTTTCCATGTTTGAGGCTTTCTTTTATAGGTCCTTACTTGACCTTTCTTGATCGGTGAAGGACTTACATCCTTTGCTATCCGACTTCTAGTCCTAGATGCAAAAATATTCCTAGGATTCTTCGGAGGTGGTGCATCAGACTCTATGGATTCTCAGTCACTCAGCTTCTCAGCTTCACCGACGGGTGATTGTCCCTCAGTTTCTTTTGTCTGTTATGTTTCCTCTTCATTTACCAAATTTTTTTTCTTCAAAGTCTTAACCATTTTATCTTTCTTCCTGTTAATATTTTTCACAACTAAGCCAGTTTTTATCCTTTCCTTGGCTTCTTCATAAGTTCCAAACTTAGGTTGTGATTTATCCAATGGTACATTTATCAATGCCTCAATAGCATTTGTTTCTTGATCTATGTTAACATCATAGTCAAGTGATTTCATCCAAGCTATCCTCGGCATAGCTGGCTTGATATAGGTGTAATCAGTGTCCACCATAAAAAAAAATTTAGTCTTGTATTTTTCTACTAGTTGTTCTGGTATCCTCATCCTCTTCTGTATTCTGTCTTTGAATCCAGCGAAGTATTCATTCATGACTGATTCAAAGTTATCTCCTAGTGATCTGATGAACTCACTAATCTATGTGGTCACTGTTCAGGTATTGTCCCATTTTACATTGCCTATAGATGGGAAGGATTCTTGGAAATAGAAAAATACGCACATAATGAGTGAACCAAACTTACATGAGTTAGACTTTGCATTGCTGATTGTCTTCATGTTCTCATCTAATTGCCTTAGTATAAGTTCTGACAGATCTAACTGCAGTCCCTTCTTGACAATTTTGTATGTTTTATCCACTGCTCGAGATGTAATATTGTTCATCTTGATAGCCTAAAAGAACTTGTATCCTAAGACACATGCTCCAAATTCCATTTCATCATCGTTGATGGTGGATACCTTTAATCCTCTTCCATCCCATGTGGCTCCTATGTTCTTTTCAATGTCAACTTTAGGAGGGTGCTTTAGTGCCTTTACTTTATCGGTTATGGGATAACCAGAAACGACATGTATAACATCCCTGGTTATCAGTTTTGGCTCATCTAGCCATATCTTTCGGTCATGTATTCTACTCAGTACTAACCTAATCCATTCAATTTTGAATTCATTTGGGAATAATAGGGCATGTGTGAACCCTTTCACTTTAATGTGGTTATGTTCTTCTTTTATTTTTCTATCATCATTGCAAATCTTTTTGTAAGCTTGCTCAATTTCAAGGTCTCCTATTTATGCAATCTTGCAGTGTATATATGCTCACACGTCTTCAACAAGTAAAACCCTAGCTGGTATACTAGAGAATGCACCAGTGTTGTTGAGTTGTGAAGCAACCTTAGGATAGATCTTGTAATGAGGTTCTTCACATGTGTTGTTCTTGATTATTTTGACCTTTATCTTCTTTTCATTCTTGATCTTGGAGGTTCTTGAAGTAGTTGCCATTGTTTTAGAATTTAGGGCTTTTTCCCGTAAAAGAAACCAGAGTTCTTGGTGAATGTTGTTACTTACTTCAACCTTCTGTGATAGCTGTGAATCTTTCTGAGTGTTGTGAATAGGGTTGAAGTCACTTTGTAATCTGGCCACTTCATGCTCTAGTTTTTCTCTACCTCTTTTCTCAAATCACTTTGTGAACAATGAGCTCTTACGTCAACTATTTACAGACTTTTCCCCTAAGTCATGTCATAAATTCTCACCCACTTCTCAGTGTTTGAAGATAGAGTCATCGGGTAGCATACACACTTCATTCTTGGTGAGAACACAATGCTCGGGCCAGGTGTCAAATCATTTAACTATTTTATCAATGGATCTCGGTATATGGCGAAGAGAACATTGTCTTTTTACATGGTCACCGATGGATTTTTGTTTACTCTAGTGACTTAGCATTTTTGTGTTAACCGACGATGCTCGGTAATTATAGACAACTTATCTTTGTATGTACATCGATGAGTTTTGGTAAGCATTGACTGATGAGATTGTTCACAAAATCATTACAAGTAATACCATAGTGCATCTTTAATCATGCTAGTTTGGCATTTCATCAATGTATAATGGAACTAATGCAAAATATAACTTGGTATAATGTAGTTCCATACTTACTTGTTCTTCTTAGGTAGGGGTGGTGATTTCACCATATCCATTGGATAAGGTGTCACCATTTGCATTGCTTGGTCCAACTTCATCAGTTTTTGTAGCTTTCCTCCACATTTTGTTTCTCATCTTCCTAATGTCTTCAATGGTGTTTCCATTTGCATAGGTTCTTGTGTTTTTCACTCGGTCTCTGCATTCCTTCCTTAGATGACCAAATTTATGATAGTGTAGACATGCCTTTTTAGGGTTAGTCCAGCTCCTAGACTTTCTCATCCATTGTCTCCTGCAGTTTGTAGCTATGTGTCCAAATCTTCCACATGCTGTGCAGTTTGCCCATGTGTTGTAATCCCAAACATATGAGCTATTGAATCTATTCGGTTGATAAGAAGTTTCATTTTCTTTTGGCTTCCATGCTTGCCTTTTCTTCTTCCTGCATTCAAGAGATGTGTGCCCATGCATTTTGCAAGTAGGATAGTATTTTTCCATGCAGGTTTCCTTCTTTGGTTGTTTCACCTCAGATTTACTTTCATATGCTTTATGTCATTTCTTGTTACATTTATATAAAATTCCTATGAATGAAGGTGTGGATTTAGGAATACCTTTTATTTTTCTCTTGTAGATATTTGATGTGTGGCTTTTTTTTCCACAGTAATTGCATGACTATTTTCTTGGTCTTGGATTTGCATAGACATTCTTTGGATCAGCTTGGTTTGGTGATTCTTAATTTTCGGTATACCCTAGTCTGGTATTGTTGTTGACTCTTCTTTGTCCATCCATAAAATCATCCATCCTTTTGGTGCTTTATTTATCTCTCTTGATCATGTCATTATGTTGTTTCTGAATTCTCACTCCATGCTTCAGCTTTTCATTTTCTTCTCTTAGCTCACCGATAGCTTCTATTCTTTCAATGAGTTCTCTGTTCATTATTTTTGCCTCCTGACTCATAAGAATAATTTGATTTGTGATCTCATGATGATGTTCTATAAGTCTTTGTTTTTTTACTCTTTCTCTTGTAGCTTTTCAGTAATCTTCCTCCTATCATCAATAGCTAGTGTTCTTTCTTTCTCAACTTGTCTAGCATTTTTCATGACATCAATCATTCTTACCATCTCTGTCTCTTGACCGATTTGCAAAGACTTTACTTTTTCGGCCAGATGTTGATTGATTTCATTTAGACTTGTGAATCTTTCTACAGATGTGTCTGATGCTTTGCTAGTTGTAGATCCTAAAGACTCAAATAGATTGGGTATCTCTTCCTCATGGTAGTATGTTTCATTACAATGAGATGCCATAATATTTCTTTCATCCAGCAACTATCTCATCTTGATTCTAGCTTCTTTATACTGTTCATAGAAGATCTGTATCTCTAATTTCTGATTTTGAATATTCTTGTCTAGCTTGTACCTTTCCATTGTATGATATTTTCTCTTAAGTCTTTAAAATTTTCCAATTAAGAGATCTAGCTCTAATACCAATTGTTGAAAATAATGGAATGGTGTACTGAGAGGGGAGGGGTGAATCAGTACATCTAAATTTTTTATCAATTAACCTTTATCCTTTTATGATCAATAAATTATATTACCATTCATGTCTGCTATTCTATCTTTATGTGTGTACTATCAATTCATAAACTAATTAGCATGTAAAACATTCATAGAAGCATTCATGAAATGTATAGACACATGACACAATATTTGGTAACATAGAAAACCCATGTTATAAGGTAAAAACTACGGTGGGGATGAAACCCGCAAAGTTTCACTATCTGCAGAATGGAAAGGGCCAGTTAAGGCTTACAATTTGATCACTTGTGATGATCTACCCTATTAGGAGTATTATGTAGAGATTGGATAAGGTCTACTCTATTAAGAGCTTTAGCAACACTATTTAGTGTGCACTCGGTTAAGATATTTACATAAGGATTGTAAAATCCACCTTTCTTGAAAGGATTTCTTCTATTTGCTACACTTGTTAGAATGTAGACAAAAATATTCAATGCCTTGAGTGTATTCAATCTATCATTGCTGATTATAGATCTATTAAAGATTACAAGTATAATGTATCACCTAATGTGATTGATCAATACCTCTGTTTCTCGGTAGCCTTGAATCTGGTTCTTGATAACCTAATTCATCTTTTTTTGTTCTTGCTTGAAAACCTTAATCTGATCCATAGATGTGCTCCTTGGCTACTATCATCCTCACATTTTTTTTTGAAATTAATCATTACACATCTATTTATACAATAGATTGACCTATTTTAGTATCACGTATTACAAAGATAACTCTATGATTGAAGGTTTAAAACTTGACATTGATCTCCTAGTTTGCATGTTTACAATCAGTTAGACTGATTAAAATAATTATAATTACAATGCTTGTCCCTCAAGAAATGGTTTTAAATCAAATCAAAACTCTAAATATAAAACATAACTATTTTATCTAACGTGGAAGTCAGATCCACATTTCTCAGAATTTAACTAACTTTCAGTTTCTGATGCTCGGGTTGCTTTGTTGTCAGTCTGTCGGTGTTCCTTCAATGAACTGTTTGGCAGGTTCCCTTTCTCTGTTGGGTTCCTCTATTTCTGCTCTGTTAGCTTTCACTTCAAAATTTTTGGGTTAAACTATGTAAAATTTTTTGGGCTACTCTTGTGATCTGTCTTGTCGTGTTTCTCTGCTCTTAACACTTTTAGTGACCTTTGTTATTTGTACTTTTGATTTGCACTAAAATTTTGTCTTTTAGTGATGGTTCAAAAACTATTTTCCCTTTGCATATACTAATGGAAAAATAGTGTCTTCAATGGTATTCACTCTTTGGGTGAATTTTTTGAAAAATTTATCACTTACTTCCATCACAAGATAGAATGCAAGGTCAACATCAAGGACCTTTGTGATATCAAGAAAAAAGAAAGTGAATCCTTTGTTAAATTTGTAAAAAGATGGAGAAACATAGCCAACAGAATCACATATGATGTTTCTGAGAAAGATCTAATAGTCATGTTTGTTGATAATATGATCCCAAACATGGATTTTACTATAGAACTCAAACTCGTTGATGAACTATAACTAATTGCATGTTTGAAGATGTTAAGTTGATGATCACCGAGCTGCAAAAAGTTAATGCAAGACATTAAATTAGTTAATATATTGTATTGTCATTGATGTCAACTTCATATAATCTGATTGGTTATATATATATAGTGTCAAAGACTTCAAAGAAACAAAGAATTAAAGGTTATGTTATCAGTAATGCATAAAAGTTCAGTATACACCAAGTGACAACAAACACCAATGGACAGTGCACCCCGACAGATAGAGAACCCTAAGAGAAGAGTCATAGTAATACCCAAGCAAGAATTACCAAGTATAACCAAAGTGTTATCTGATCAGAACTGAAAGGCACAGTGTTTCCCGACGGACATACAACCCCCATGGATAGAGATGCCCGACGACAACTGAAGTCAAGACCGAGATAACAAGGAATTAAACACCGAAAAGAACTAAAGTTCATAAATGATAAAATACTTAGCTAGCATTAGCTAAATATGAATTTAACTAGTTGATTACATTGTTTTCATTGACAAGTTGAAAGCTAGAGATAAGCTAGAGTTTTAAAGTTGTTTTATTCCAGTTGTCAAGGAGAAATCTACGGGATAAAACTAGAGTATGCTTTAAAGCAAGAATGGTGAGAATTGCAGATCACGCCAAGAACAAGAAATTCAAGGAATTAGAAATGGTGAAATTATGTCTATAAGAGAGACAAGCTAATTCATTATGATTTAGGGGTGAAGAGAGAAGAAGATGCTAAAGAGAATACTAATGAAGAAAGACTTCATACAGTCATAATCAAACAAGCTGAAGAACAAAGATAATATTTTTGCGGACATCGAGCAACAGAGAAGCACAACATCACCAAGTAGAAAGAAGTGGAGCAAAGGTATTAAATGGAAACATTGATTAGAAAGGTATTATGAGCTTACAATAGATATGAACATCTGAAAGTCTAAGTTGTATTTATGAACATATCATATACTGTTTTAGTTTAATCATTGGATCAGAAAGTCTCTTAACCAAGCAGGATTTAACAATCCTTTATATATTGAGATACATCCCAAGGGGTATCAAAAGGTTTATAATGAAGATAACATAGTGAATGCTAGATATCAAGTGATAAACTATTAGTGACAAATCCTCTAACAAGGTCACACTTAACAATGTGTTTGTAACCTTTAATAGGGTTGTCTCTTCACTGAGCTCACTTCAGAAGAGTGAAAATTTTGGGTTACCGGTCCCAAGTGGGTTTTCCCTTAGTAGGGTTTTCACATTAAAAATCCATGTGTCAAATGTGTTTATGGTTGTTAGCTTAAATATTTTGCTTAACACATTACTAAAATAGGATTGATCGGTAAACACTAAGTTATTTATTGTATTTGGGTAAAGACTAGACTGCTATTTGGTAAAGCTTAAGAATAAGGTTTAACAGTGAAATCTGAGTAGTAGTTATTTCATAAGATTATTTCAAGGCATAAAACTTGTAGGACTGAAGATACCTTGAGATTTATATTTGAGCTATAAAGTTTTGTGGTTAATTTATTGGATTATTTTTTAGGCCACTGATTCACCACCCCCCCCCTCTCAGTTATTCTAACAATTAGTATCAGAGCTTGTGTGCTTAGAAGGAAGGTTTCAAGACCTAAGAAAAATATTACAAGATGAGTAAACATGATGTGCCTAAGTTGAACAAGGACAACTTTGCATCATGGAAAAGCAAGATAAGACTCCACCTATCAAGTATTAGAAATGATCTTACTCAATACTTGGATACTGAATATTTGTTGTCTACAAGACCTCACACACTTGATCAATTAAGAGAAAAGCATGAGCATAATTCTATGATGATAGAACTTGCTTCCTCATTCTCCGATGTTGAATTTGAAGATGTCAAAACTTGCACCACTGCAAAGCAAATATGGGATAAATTGAAGCTAGTACATGGAGGAGATGCAAATGTACTAAGAGCTAAGGCAGAAAGCCTAAGAGGTGAATTTGATGACCTAATAATGAAAGAAGGAGAAAATATCACTCAGTACAACAGCAGAATCAAAGAGGTAGTCAATGCTATCTGATGAGTTGGAGGTGTACTTGAAGAAGAAATAGTGGTAAGTAAAATCCTAAGAACCTTACTGCATGTTTATGCTATTAGAGTATCTTCTATACAAGAAATGAGAGCAGTAACAAATAAAAATGTCACTCTGGATAGTTTGGTTGGTAGACTTATTTTATTTGAGATGAATAACTTTGATAACGGTGTCTTACCATATATTGACTCCGCATTCAAATCTTCTTTGAAAATAAGTAAGTCAAGTCATAAACACACTATGAGAAATGATAATGAAAGTGATAGTGATGACCAAGAACTTGATGAGATTGAAGTACTAATGGCTAGAATATTGCAGAGAGGAAAAGGTAGATACAAAGGTAAATTACCATTGGTATGTTTTAATTGTAAAGAGATTAGATAGTTTGCTTCTAGATGTCCTAACAAAAGAAAAGAAGACATAAACACTGACAAATCATATGAAAATAAGTTTGAAAGAGGTGATAATAGAGATTATCAAATAAACCAACAATCTGACAGAAGAGATACCCAAGACTACAAGGAAAAAGGGAAGAAAGCTTGTTACCTTGCAGAGAAAAAAGCTATATATACTGACACCAAATATGATGAAGATATTGAGATGGTATTTGTTTCCATGAAGGATGATTTAGACAAAGAAGAAACGTATGTTGATACTGCACTCATATCTAAGGTTAGTAAGAATAATGTCTAGATTATAGATAGTGGCTGCACTCACAACATGACTAGAGATAAAGAAAATTTTGAAAATTTTGAGTATTATAATGGTGGATCAGTAAGAATGGGTAATGACTCACCTTGTCCGGTTGAAGGTAAAGGAACCATAATGTTAAATAATTTGATCATATGTGAAAATGCATACCGGGTAAAAGGACTTAACTATAACCTATTGAGTGTTTCATAGCTGAATAACATAGGTTACCGAGTTGCATTTGAGAAAAAAGGCAAAGATCTTTAATGAATCAGGAAGGTTGATCGAAAATGGTGAACAGACAAAAGGTAACCTATTCTATCTTTATGATATAAACACCACTTGTTTAATGGATAGAAACAAAGGCATATGGTTGTGGCATAAGAGGATATGTCATGTGAATTTTGACAACATGATTAAGATAAGTAATAAAAGGAAAGTAAGAGGCTTACCGAGCATGTCAAAGCCTGACCATATCATGTGTAAGAATTGTCAAAAAGGTAAACTGAAAAAGTCTAGTTTCAAGAGAAAAACCCATACATCTAATGCTATTCTAGAATTTTTCCATACTAATCTATGTGGACCCATGAGAACAAAGAGTTACTATGGTGATAAATACTTCATTATCTTTGTTGATGATTATTCTAGAATGATGATAGTTATGTTCTTAAAAGAGAAATCATAAGCATTCAAGATGTTTAAATGGTATAAAGCTATTGTAGAAAAACAAAGTGGTAAGGAACTGGAATGCTTAAGATCAGATAGAGGAGGAGAATTTATTTTTGATGAATTCACTAACTTTTTTAATGAGCATAGAATTAAAAGACAGATTTCTGCACCAAGAACACCATAGCAAAATGGGATTGTTGAAAGAAGGAACAGATCCATTGTTGATTGTGAAAGAACACTGATGATAGAAAAATGCATCACTCAAACATTCTAGAGAGAAGTTGTCAGTACTATTGTCTACGCACTGAACAAAGTTCAATTGAAGAAAGACACCAAAAAGACACCTTATGAGCTATGGTATGGATACACACCCAATGTAAGTTACTTCAGAATTTTTGGAAGTCAATGTTATATTTTGAAAGATGATAGAAATGGAAAGCTTGAATCCAAAAGTGAAGAAGGAATCTTTCTAGGGTATTCCACCAAGAGCAAGGCTTATAAATGTCTTAAAAAGTCCTCTAACAAAATCATTGAGAGTGCAAATGTCAAAATACATGAATTTGCTAAGAAAGATGATGAGGAAAGAAAAAAAGAATCAAAAGACTACAACAAGTTTGTCTACAATGAAGAACCTGACACTCTACCTGAGAAATAGTTTATCACTTCTGAGAAACATAACAATGCACCTGAGCATCAGGCTGCAAACACCAAAAATATGGAAATTTCTCAAAATGATGTTTCAAGCGATGGAGATAAGAATGAAGGTCAAGATGATGATCATAATGATGAAAAAAGAGTTGAACTGATACTTTCCAAGTATGTTAGAAGACACCATCCATAGAACCATATCATAGGAGACAAGAAGGATGGAATGAGAACAAGAAGTAAGTCACTAAACACTAGATGTTTAATTTGTGATTTTGAGCCTAAATCTTTTAATAATGCACTTGAAAATAAAGAATGGGTCAGTGCTATGAATGAATAAATAGAATAGATTGAGAAGAATAGGACATGGACATTAGTACCTACACCAAATGACAAGAATCTCATTGGTACCAAATGGATATTCAGAAACAAGCTGAATGAGAATGGAGAAGTCACAAGGAACAAAGAAAGATTAGTATGCAAGGGGTATGCACAAGAAGAAGGTATTGAATATAGAGAAAACTTTGCACCCGTTGCTAGAATAGAAGGAGTCAGAATTCTACTTGCTTATGTTGCATTCAAAGGTTTCAAGGTATACCAAATGGAAGTCAAATCTGCATTCCTAAATGGAATACTAGAAGAAGAGGTATACATTGAACAACCAGAAGGGTCTGTTGATCCTAACAAGAGAAACATGGTTTGTAGACTAAAAAAAGCCTTTATATGGATTAAAAAAAGCACAAAGAGCCTGGTATGAAAGACTTCACTCCTATCTCATAAGTATTGGATTTGTAAGAACAAGTGAAAATAGAAATCTATATTTGAAGGAAGATACTAATGATAGCATTTTGATTGCTGAAATATTTGTTGATGATATCATATTTGGGGGTAATGATATGTTATGTAAATCATTTTCTAATGAAATGAGCAAAGAGTTTGAGATGTCAATGTTTGGGGAGATCAAATTATTTCTTGTTCTAGATTCTTCAACAGGATGTAGGCATATATATCACACAATCTAAATACATCAAGGGAGTGCTGAAGATATTCAAGATCAAAGATTCCAAGCTAGTTGGAACACTTATGGAAACCAGATGTAAGATGACAAAGGAAGACAAGTCAAAAGAGGTAAATTGGACCCTATATAGATCTATGATTGGCAAAATCATGTATGTTGTTCATACTAGACCAGATATAGCACATGCAGTTGGAATAGTTGCTAGATTATCTGCTAATCCCAAGGAATCACACATGACTATTGTAAAATAAATTTTGAGATATCTAAAGAATACTAAGGACTATGGCTTATGGTATAAGAGAGAAGGAAAATTTGAGCTTTAAGTCTATACAAATGTTGATTGGGATGGAAACTTAGATGACAAAAAGAGCACAAATGGAGGAGTATTCTTCATTGGTGACAGACTTGTCACATGGATAAGTAAGAAGCAAGGATGCATCTCACAATCTACTGCAAAAGAAGAATATGTGGCTTCTGCTGAAAATTTATCTAACATTGCATTGATCAAACAATTACTGGAAGGTATGAATATGAAAATGTTGGAAATATATTGAGGCTAGGTGACTGAGAGGGGGGGGGGGTGAATCAAGAACCAATAAAAACTATTCTCTATTATCCTTTATTACATTGTCTAATCTGATTACATGCATGAAATAGAAAAGCAATAAACATCCACAACACTTGACACAATATTTGGTGACTCAGAAACCTTCCAAATAGAAAGTAAAACTGGGGTGGGGATGGTACCCACAAGATTTAGTACTGTACTATAAATTTAGCCTGTTAAAGCTTACAATTGACCAATTCTGATGGCCTGCCCTCTTAGGAGAAATAAGGACTATTAGGTCCACATTGTGAAAGGATTTGTACAATACAATTAAGTATGCAACTCTGTTAGGAGATTTGAAAAGGACTGTTAAGTCCACCCAGTTAAAGAATTTTGCTGATGCACCTATTAGGATGAACCACTGGATGATCTGCTATGCAACTCTGATTTTCTGAATGAGATATAATGATATAATACTAATCACCTAAATGTGATAGATGAGTATCTATTATTCCTTTTACTGTTGTATCCTTCTTAATCAGTCTACCACTTCATATTCACATATATTCTTATTTCACACACATTTGGATAAACTCAATATCTTACATATATATCTTATCCAAATCAAATACTTCTTTAAGTCAGCTTCCATAAGATAAATTAATATCCAACAATAACAACTAAGTCAGCCCAATACTGATACTCGGGTCCAGTAATCCACTCAGGTGATATACATGCCCTCGGGCAATATGCTAACACTCAGACGACATAGTAAACTGCCAATCTTTGGCACTTGGGCTACACTGGGTACTCGGGTCATATTGATCACTCAGAGCTGGTGTGCAACTTGGGTAACATTGGTGACTCGAGTGATACTGATTTCCACTATCTTCTCGATCGAGACTGCCACTGCTTAGGCTACACTACAACTGTTTAGGTTGCACTTCAAGTTACTGCCTCAGTCAACACTATAATGACTAAGTGTTTTGGCACTAATTGATAACACGTCTTTCCATAAGGTCAACAATATCCCCCTTTGGCATTAGTGACCAAAAACACTTATCATATCCAAAAAAGAAATGATCAAACCATTGAGTTAAAACTTCCCCTTACCATGTGCTTGGGTACTTATTCGGGTTTTGACAATTGCTCTTCAACTTGGTTGCAACTGACTCTATTTTTTATTTTTCAAAATTGTTTTGATTCTATGCTACCTATATCTTCCTCTACTATGTACATATATTTCCTCATATATTTACATTCTATCTTTTCCTCTATATAAAAATAACTTTCCCCCTTGTTTTTGACACAAATGCCAAAAATATATTCTACAAGGTAATGCCAAAGTAGGAAAGGAAATCACTATGTACCTTCAAAATTTGAGACAAAGTGTTGTCCCAATTGTCTTGCAACACCTTCAAGATGTGTAACTCAATCTGAATCTATGCTGAAAACTCCATCATAAGCTCTACAACTAAATTTTTTTTGTCATGTATGAGTGTCTTTGCATGAGAAATATGTTTCTGCATGACATCCATGTGTGGAAGGAGTTGGCTCTGTATAGCTGTAAGGGACTCTTTTATTCTACTTTATTCCCTTAGTAGCTCTACCTGCATATCTGTCAGATACTTGATATTCACAAAATGTGTTGAACTCGAACTAGGGTCAAGTGCCATTTAGTTTGCACTTGCCTTCAAATCTATATCAATCTTAGTCAACTTGCCTTTTATTCCTGTGGTAAAGTTGGAAGTGTCACTCAATTTTAAAAATAATGATACACCATTGTTTACAGTGGTTTCTAGAGAGCTAATGATAGTTGTTAGCTTCATTTAATCTATTGCAATTTTACTTGCAACTTTCTCTAGAACCTTATTCTCAAATTTCCTTTCTTCCTTATGTAGTAATTTCTCCTAACTATTAAGATCTGTGTTGAACTTGTGGACTATGTCAACAAGTTGGTCCATAATAGAGTCATTTTCATTTAATTCAATTTCTAAAGAATCAAGGAATATACCTTTGATATCTTCCAATACTCTATTCCTTTTCTTCTCAGCTTGGAGCTTCTACTGCCTTGCTCTTTTCTTCCACATCTCACCAAGTATATCCATTTGCTCGACTATCAGGTTAGAAAGATCCCAATTAGGAATCACAATGTCTTTCTCAAGATCAATTTCATCAGTGATTATTTCTTTACCCTTGACCTTTGATGGAATAATTTCTTTACCTTTCCCATCATCATCCTTATCCTTTCCAACCTAAGTGTTCTCCCCAATATTCAGTTGGAATAGGTCATTGATATTCTTTGCATCAACTATAGAATCTATATCAACTGTAGAGACATTCATAGTATCCTTTTGTAACTTGGTTTGGCTTGGCCCACTAGTCGGTGGAGCCTGATGCTAGATTCCTACTTGACTTGATGTATATTCTGTAGTCTTTTCCTTGCTTGAAGATATGATTTTTTGAATAGGTGATTGGGGAAGGGATGCCATCACTTCTACTGTAATCTATTCAACATTGGATTCTTCAATGGTTTGAACCTCAGGTAACTCTTCCTCTTTATCTTGCACAAGAGGGTCTGCACTCTATTTTTCTTCCTTATCTTCTTCCTTGATTTCAAAAAATTTCTTCCATATCTTTGTTGCGGCCTGCACAACATCTTCTATTTTCTTGTTCAAGATTTTAAATCTCCTAAACCTTGGAGTTTGATTACTCTCATACTAAGTCATAGCATCCTTTTCCTCTTTACTAGTTATAGTAGACATGAATTGCTTCAAGGTTTCCATTCTGATGTCCTTTTTAGTCTATATTTCATTATGCCAGTGAATGGTGACTTCCTTAAGAAGGTCTTCAGTCATATGGATTTTCAACTTAGATGGATCATACTTCCATCTTGCCATTTTCTCTACTATTGCATCCTCAATCATCTTCTACTCATTTTTAGTTCATGTAGCATACTTCAATGATTTGAGAGATCCCAAACCACTGCCTCCTTTCAAATCTTCAATCCTCTGCTCAAAGGTAGGTGGTGGATTCTTGAATATGACTGTATCTTCTTATTCTTCTTCTTCCTTAGGCAATTTCAATTTTCTTTTGGATCTAGTGAAAATAGGGGTAGAGGCCTTAGGTGTTTTCTTGGGGGCTATCCTCTTCTTCTTAAGAGGCTCTACTTATACCTCTTCTTCTTCTTTCTTAGACTCATCATCTCCTATCTTTATGTCATCTCCTTTTCTTTCAGTGATTGAAGGAGGAGAGTCAGAAGACTTGCCATATTTCTTTCCAATCTTCTCAATTCTATTCCTTCCTCTTTTCAAGATCTTAGGAATTTCAATCTCTAATGAAATTTTTCTCTTTGCTTCTTCATAGGTACCAAATTATGGTGGTTTAGGATCAACATGCTCATTCACAAGAGTTTCAATGATGTCTTTGGTCTCATCTAGGTTAACCTCATAGGCAAGAGGTTTCACCCATGCAACCCTAGGCTTGACTACTTGAATGTACACTTTGTCACAGTCAACTAGGAAACAAACATCATCTTTATAGTCCTCTACCAATTGTTTAGGAATTCTAAACATATTTTTCATCTTCTGTCTAAACTACTCAAAGTATGCATCCATGATGCTTTCAAAATTATCTCATAATTCTGCTATGAATTCATTTATCTGATAAACTATGGGTCTATCCTTTGTCCATATAATTGTGCCTTTGGAAGGGAAAAACTTTTGAACATAAAAGAATATGCATAAGAAGAGTGAACCAAAATTACACGCATTGGTCCTTGATGCCCAGATGCTCCCCATATTTTTTCTCAATTGGATAAGTTGCAAATCGGCAAGGTCAAATGAAAGATTGTTCTTGACCACTTTGTATGGCAAGTCCACAGCCTCGCAAGGTACACTGTTTGGTTGGCTAGAACTATATATTTTGTGCATAATTACATGAATACCAAAATTCAATTCCATGTCTGTGACTCCATTCAATCTCATGCCTCTTTCATCCCACTCGACAAGAGTCTTCTTTGCTAGGTCATCCCAGGGTAGGGTTTTGGTTGCCTTTGGTTTTTCAAGCATTGGGTACCCTGTCACATGGTGTACCATTGTCTTGGTGATCTTCACTGGTTGCTCCAACCAGAGATGCATGTTGTGAATATGGCTCAGAACAAATCTAATCCATTTTATCTAGAGGTTCTGTGGCATATGCATGATATGATTCAAACCCTTAACTTCAAGGTGTTTGTGTTCTGGCTTCAGATTCCCATGCTGACAAAGCTTCTCATGTGCTTGATTCATCTCTAGTGTCCCTAGTTTCTGAATGGTGTAGTGATAGAAAGATTAGATGTCATTGATTAATAGTACCTTCAGAGGAATTTGGGAATGGGCTCTCATCGGATGTGTCTCTTCTACAATCGCAGGATAAAGTTTAAACTTTTGCAGTTCACAGACAACATTCCTCACCAACATCTCGGATCCTTTCTTAACCTTACTGTTGGATGAAGATGCCATAATCACTTGGAGGATTGATAAAACTTTTCTATAGATGAATCTTTCAAACACAAATTCACTTTGCAATCGCTAATAGCTCTTAATCACTCTGTAAACTGTAAACACTAACCCTTCAAATTCACCATTTATGAGAAATTTCATCATATATTTTTATTAAATGCTATGTACTTGGTAGTTGTGACAAGTCGGGTAGTTCTCCCAGAATTTCTCAGAAGCTTGGCAAAAACTAACCTTTACATCTTCAAAAACATACAACCTGACTTAATTTGGTTAAGCCTGTGTAACTCAGATGTAACTGAGATCTTGACTCGGTTAGAACCATAATGTGTCCTAGTGCATCAATATGTAGATTTGGACTTGCTAGCATATATGGAAATGATGTATGATATCTTGTATGCACAATTCCAGTTGTCTTCTTGCATATTTATTCAGAGATGGTGGATCTACCCAACTCATTGTTTTGGGTGCCATTCGATCATTCATTGTTTTGGTCTGAATTCTCAAGAGACTTCCTTACCCACTACTGACTCATCTGAGTTCTGATTTTAGAAACTTTTGCTTTTCCTTTCTCAAAACTGATATCCACTTTTTCTTTGTTCATGTAATTATTGCCTAGATGACCGAGTTGTTTACACACATAACATCTCTTAGTAGGATTCCTTTTTATGAGATGATTCTTTGCACAATTTGCACCAATGTGCCCATACTCACCATAGTGACAATATCTGCTCCAAGTATTGTAATCCCAACCAAAATTGATTTAGCTAGTTGTTCAGCAGGGTTCCACTTCTTATTTCTACACTCATAAGAATTGCAACCTTTTTTGTTACAACTGAAACATTTTCCTTCAAACTTGGTTTTCTCAGTGCATTCACTTGCCCTGTGTCCATGTTTGTTGCATCTATAGCATTTACCATTAAAATTTAACTTTCCATTTCTCCAACACTTATTTCTTGTGTGTCCTAACTTACCACAATGATTACAAGTAAGTTTGTTGTTCTTTTGAGCTCCTTGTTGTGAGGATTCAACTTGTTTAGTATAACCTAATCCAGTATGTCCATTATGTCTAGATTGAGTCTATTGTGTCAAATAATCCATGCTTACATGTGAATTCATCATACTCTCATTGGTTTTATTTTCAGTATTGAGATAATTCTGCAGTCTTTCATTTTTAGTCCTTAGATTGATAACTTCTTGATTTGAACTATTGAGTTGATTTATCATATCTTCTTGCTGAAGTGATAAATGATGGATTTCTTTTTCTTTTTCCTCTTATCTTGTACTCAGAAATCTTTTATCTTCTTGTGCCATTTCTCTATCATTTTCTGCTTGATTCTTTTTTTTCCATGGCTTCACATATTCTGATTGAATGAATTCCTTGTTCTCTCTTCAACTTTCTTATTTCTTCATGTAAATTGAGATTCTTTGCAAGTAGGTCTTCAATTTCTGCATCAACTTCTTTAGAACTTCTTTCTTTTCATAAGTCTTCAATTCTTTCTTCTATGTAATTTTTATCATTCATCTGCACTGCTAAATCTTTTCTTCTTTTTAGGGAATGAGAGAGCTGCTCCTTGAGTTTTTTGATTTGATCCATGGCCACTTGTAGGTCTAGCTTTTCATTTTCAATGGCTTTCTCTAGTCTGTATATTTCCATTTCCTCTAATCTTTTCTCAAGCTGTTAAACTTCTAATAAGAGAACCTTTAGCTCTGATACCAATTGTTGGAAATATATTGAGGCTAGGTGACTAAGAGGGGGGGTGAATCATGAACCAATAAAACTTATTCTCTGTTATCCTTTATCAAATTGTCTAATCTGATTGCATGCATGAAATAGAAAAGCAATAAACATCCACAACACTTGACACAATATTTGGTTACCCATAAACCTTCCAAATAGAAAGTAAAAATGGGGTGGGGATGGTACCCACAAGATTTAGTACTGGAGTAAAAATTTATCCTATTAAATCTTACAATTGACCACTTCTGATGGCCTGCCCTATTAGGAGAAATAAGGACTGATAGGTCCACCTTGTGAAAGATTTGTAAAATACAATGAAGTATGCAACTCTGTTAGGAGATTTGAAAAGGATTGTTAAGTCCACCCGATTAAAGGATTTTGCTGATACACCTGTTAGGATGAACCAATGGATGATCTTCTATGCATTCTTGATTTTTTGAATGAGATCCAATGATATAATACTAATCACTTGAATGTGATAGATGAGTCTCTTCTGTTCCTTTTACTATTGTAGCCTTCTTAATCAGCCTGCCACTTCATATTCGCATATATTCTTATTTCACACACATTTGGATAAACACAGTATCTTACATATATATCTTATCCAAATAAAATACCTATGTAAGTCGGCTTCCATAAGATAAATTAATATCAAACAATAAAAACTAAGTCAACCCAATATTGATACTCAAGTCCAGTAATCCACCCGGGTGATATACCGGCACTCAAGAAATATGCTGACACTCGAGCGACATATTAAACTGCCAATCTTTGGTACTTGGGCTACACTGGGTACTCAGGACACATTGATCACTTGGATTTGGTGTGCAACTTGGGTAACATTGGTGACTCAGGTTATACTAATTGCCACTATCTTCTCAGTCGACACTGCCACTGCTCAGGCTACACTACAACTGCTCAGGTTGCACTTCAAGCTACTAGCTTGATCAACACTATAATGACTAAGTGTTTTGGCACTAATTGAAAACAAGTCTTTCCATAAGGTCAAAAGAAAATTCTTGAACCAGTGATTATCTATTATGATAATACCAGTGCAATAAACATATCAAAGAATCTAGTCATGCATGCTAAGACTAAGGCTATTGTAATCAAGTATCATTACTTAAGACAACAAATGCAAGAGAAAGAGGTGATACTAGAATATGTTCAATCCAAGGAACAATTAGCTAACATATTCACAAAGTCATTGTCTAAAGATACATTTGAGAGCCTGAGAAAGAGACTAGGGGTCCAACCCTTGTCTATTGGTCACTAAGCTGACTAGGAGGCTGCATCAACCTACACATAATCAGAAGATCATTCATGTTGATACAAGAAAAGAGATGGAATACAATATACATTATTACATAGAAAGGTACTTATCTACACCGAACACCTGAGTCATTGTACTGTTGATGGAAAGGGAAATTCAAGGAGTATGTTAAAAAAGAGTTTGGCATTGCTATCAAAGGGAGAGATGACTTGAGATGAATTAAGATGACTTGAGAGATTTTATCCATAATGATCATCGACCTAAGGGAGAGAAGTATCCTAAGGGAGAGATGACTTAAGGGAGAGAGTATATCTATTGCTGTCAAAGGAAAAAGAGATGATCAAGGAGAGGAATAGTTGAAGGGAGAGACATAATCAAAAGATTGCTACATCTATCCAGTGAAGGGAATAAAATTGAAGAAATTACTATGCAAGAAAGAAATCTAAGCTAGAAGAGCTTACCGAGAGCCAGACATTTGTATTAATTATAGAACAATAAATTTGGTAGATTGATGAACTACAACTGATATATTTCATATTTTATTAGTAGTAATGTAGTGTGTTTCCATCAATTCCAAAGGGAGAGATTGATGAACTATAACCGATTGAATGTTTGAAGCTGTTAAGTTGATGATAATCGAGCTGTAGAAATTTAATGCAAGACATTAAATCAATTAATGTATTGTATTTTCATTGATGTCAACTTGATATAATCTGATTGGTTATATATACATAGTATCAAAGACTTCAAAGAATCAAAGAAATAAAGGTTATGTTATTAGTAATGCATAAAAGTTCAGTATACACCAGGTGACAACAAACACCGATGGAAAGTGTACCCCCATAGATAAAGAACCCTGAGAGAAGAGTCACAGTGATACCTAAGAAAGAATTACCAAGCAGAACCAAAGTGTTACCCAAGAAAAACTGAAAGGCACAGTGTTTCCCAACGAACAGACAACCCCGACAGACATAGATGCCTGAGGACAAATAAAGTCAGAAATGAGATAACAAGGAGTTAAACATTGAAAAGAATTGAAGTTCATAAATGAAAAAAGACTTAGCTGGTAGGAGATAAATATAGAGTTAACTGGTTGATCACATTGTTTTTATCAACAAGTTGAAAGCCAAAGATAAGCTAGAGTTTTAAAGTTGTTTTATTCTAGTTTTCAAGGAGAAATCTGCGGGATAAAATTAAAGCAAGCTTTAAAGAAAAAATTATGAGAATTGTGGATCACACCAAGAACAAGAAAGTCAAGGACCTAGAAATGGTGAAACTATGTCTATAAGAGAGACAAGCTAATTCAATATGAATTAGGGGGTGAATAGAGAAGAAGATGCTAAAGAGAATACTGGTGAAGAAAGACTTCATACAGTCCTGATCAAACAAGCTGAAGAACATAGCTAATATTTTTTTGGACACCAAACAACAAAGAAGCACAACATAACCAAGTAGAAAGAAGTAGAGCAAAGGTATTAAAGGGAAACATTGACCAGAAAGATAATATGAGATTAAAATAGATCTAAACATCTGTATGTCTAAGTTGTATTTATGAATAGATCATATACTATTTTAGTTTAACCATTGGATCAAAAAGTCTCTTAACCGAGCAGGATTTGACAATCCTTTATATATTGAGATACATCCCAAGGAGTATCAAAAGGTTTATCATGAAGATAGAATAGTGAATACCAGATATCAAGTGATAAACTGTTAGTGATAAATCCTCTAACAAGGTCACACTTAATAGTGTGTTTGTAACCTTTAATAGGGTTGGCTCTTCACTAATCTCACTTTAGAAGAGTGAAAATTTTGGGTTACCAGTCCCAAGTGGTTTTTCCCTTAATAGGGTTCCACGTTAAAAATCCACGTGTCAAATGTGTTTATGGTTCCTTACTTTAATGTTTTTCTTAACACATTACTAAAACATGATTGATCAGTAAACACTAAGTTATTTATTATATTTCAGTAAAGACTAGACTGCTATTTGGTAAAGCTTAAGAATAAGGTTTAATAGTGAACTCTGAGCAGTAATTATTTGATAAGATTATTTCAAGGCATACATCTTGTAGGAATGAAGATAACTTGAGGTTTATATTTGAGATATAAATTTTTTTGGTTGATTTATTGGATTATTTTTTAGGCCACTAATTCACCCCCCCCCCCCCTTCAGTTATTCTTACACTCNCTAATTCCCCCCCCCCCCCCCTTCAGTTATTCTTACACTCGCTCCCAATTTCAAACAACTGATAGAAAGAGGTGTTTGATGCAAGAACAACTTGGTCAAAAGAGGAATTCTTGCAGCTCCTACTCAAACAAACACCACTAAAAAATCAATTGAGAAAACTAAGTGGTGGAAAAAAAATAAAAATGTCACCAAAGATGGTGTCATTGATGTCAAGATGGTCAATTATGCTCAACTAGAGATTTCATTACAAGGGGCACCCATGCCAAATCAAACACCTGCAATGCAAACCCCACAAGAAAATACTCAAGTTCAAATGATAACTTCTCAAGTGACAGAAGTATCCCAGAATCAACCCAACATGCAACACCAACAATGATTTCCTTTTCTGAAATGTGAGTACACCCCACTAGGAGAATCGATTGAATCAACACTAAAAAAGTTGACCCAAGCCAATAAGATTACTTTACTATAAATTAGGGAATTCAAACATGGTGCTGTAAAACCTATGTGGCGGAATGATAATGATTTTTTTGAGTATCATTGGGTTAAGGATCATAAGACATCAAATTTCTATTGATTAAAAAATGTTATACAAGACTTAATTGAACAAGGGATAATCGATGTTAACAATACTCAATCCAAGGGTACCATAGATCACACCATCTTCAATGATCCTTTTCATAACCATAATAAAGGAAAAGCCTTCGCATCTGGTAGTCAGTCTAAGAAAGTCAATTATACATATTATACCTCTAATAGTATGATAAATTGCCTAAATCCTATAGAAAGCCAAGTTTCTACCATCACTATAAGAGATAATAATGCCAAATGTGTTATTACAACTCATCATTCCAAATTTGTTCTAAAAGGAATGCCTTCTACTTCTGCTACACCAGCAAATCCCACACCAACTTATAATCCACAACCCACTTTGGTAGATCAACCTAAGTGCACACCTACCCAAATTTACATTTTTTAACTATCACACATATACCCAGAGCATAAGAAAGCTTTGGACAAGGCTCTTCAAAATGCAGTTGTCCCATGAGACATATCTCCAAAAAAAATTCAAACCATGGTCAATTATATTGCTTCTAACAAACATGCCACATTTATAGACCATGATGTACTACCACAAAAACCTCTGTATAATGATACCCTGTATTTTGTTGTCCAAGTGTATAAGCATACTATCCTATGAGTCCTCATTGATAGCGGGACTAGATTAAACATATGTACTCTTAATGTAATAAAAATTTTGGGTCACTCAGAATCCAGTATTGATGTCACCAAAAGAATCAATATTAAATCATATGATGAGGAATAAAGGTCATCTAAAGGTATCCTTATTTTACCAGTCAAGATAGGACCAGTGATAAAGAGCACCTTGTTGCAAATCCTAGAACTTCAACTATGATATAACATGTTTCTAGGAAGACCATGGATAGATGACATGCAAGTTGTCCCTTTGACATATCATCAATTCATCAAATTTCCCTACCAAGGAATATAGATCATCATAGAGGGACATCCCAACCCCTTTCAATATTTCAACACTAAAGAGGCAGTGCAGACAATTAGGTACCATCAAATTAGGAAGCCAATATTCCTTCAACTTCTGATTCCATTCCAAAGGATATACCAAGAAAGGCAGTCAAAATATCAATCCACCACAAAGGGTGTGGTGAATACAGCTATGAGAAAGATTTCACCATCACCAACATGCCTCTATCTCCTAGATCATATGTAAGGCCTAAACCAGTGGAAACAATTGAAGCTCCAGAACCAATAATATTTAGATGTCCACCTACTACATTTTTTAAATGGGGAAACATAAGTGAAGAAAACCCCTTTGATCCAAACATTAATACTTGGTTATATCAAGATCCTTAAGAGACGCCAACAATACAAATAGCCTTGACACAGTATGGACCTGGATATACTATGCTACAACAATATGGATATGATGGTACAACTGGTCTGGGGATAAGATAATAGGGATTGATTGAATTGTCTTTACTACCAGCTCAAAGGAACAAAAGAGGACTAGGATATGGTTAGGATAGAACCAGTACAATTTTCTGAGATATTTTAGTAGATTGACAAGAAATCGCTGAATCAAAATGGGGGAAAAATCAAGGACATAACCCAATCAGCAATATACTCCAGCAACTTTTGCCACCAGAAGTGGAAACCATAAATTCCCAAATAACTCTTAATCGGGCAATCATGGACGATCTGGAAAGTGAAATACCTGACGAGCATTCTAGCATGAATTATTCTCACAAGTGTGATTGATTATCCCTCTATGAATCTGAATCTCCTATTTCTGGACATTCCACTTGATCCACTAGTACCATAAACCTCAATGAAATGTTTGACCAACTGGACCTAGAAGATCAACCCTATATTGATAAGCATGTCAATGTCCATTCCTTAGATGGTGCATCTACTAACCATTCTAGATTTTTTATAACTATCACTGTAGTTCCATTCGCCCAAACTAAGTATTCCTTCCACACTAACCTTTGTTTAATCTACCCCAAGTTAATAGATTGGGACCAACAAGGACATCTTGACATAGACATTTTTTAAAATGATAAAGCTATTATAGACTTCATGGGGATTCATGAAGGAATACCATTAGGATATCACAAAGAAATATTCTCCTTTGACTTAGAAAGATTGACATACTTTAGGGAGGAGGCTCTCTGTCCAATTACAAAAGTAAGGACAAAAAGAAAAAAGAAAATTCATTAAGTGAAAACTGAAAGGCACTTTCTGACAATGAAAAGTAAAGATAAAGGATGTATCTTTTGGTGAAAACCTCTTTGGGGTGCCAAAGGATGGAAAGTTGGATCTACTCCCATTTAAATAAGAACAATAAACATTGCTAGTAGAGGAAATAGAGGTAGTGAATCTAGGGGATGAAAAGAACCCTAAGAACATCTATCTGGATAAATCCCTTTCACCTGAGGAAAGAGAACATTTTATTGATTTTATCAAAGAATGATAGATCAACTTCACTTGGTCTTATGTCAACATGCCAGTTTTGGATGCAAATCTCGTGCTACATCACCTATTACTTTTTCCAAATGCAAAGCTAGTAAAACAAAGGTTAAGAAACATGCATCCTCACATTTCTCTACTTGTTAAAGTTGAACTGAAGAAACTTTTAGATGTCAGTTTCATAAGACCCATCCCCTATGTGGTTTGGATATCAAATTTGGTGCCAATTACAAAACATCATGGTCATATTCTAATGTGCACAAACTTCAGGGACCTAAACAAAGTATGTCCAAAAGGTGATTTCCCATTACCAAGCATTGATATCATTATAGATTTGACAAAAGGGCATCAAAAATTGTCACTTGTGGATGGATTCTCATGTTATAAACAAATAAAAATTACACCATAAGATCAACATAAGACAAAATTTACTTGTGCATGGGATACTTATTGCTAGAATGTGATGTCATTTGGCCTCAAGAATACAGGTGCCACCTATCAACATGTCATCATAAAAATCTTTAATGATATGATTCATAAGACAATGGAGGATTATGGCGATGACATACTAGCTAAGTCAACTCTTAGAGAAAATCATCTACAAAATTTGGGTTAGATATTTGATAGAATGCAAGAATACAAGGTACAACTCAACCCAAAGAAATGTGCATTTGGAGTTACTATTGGAAAACTCCTTAGTTTCATTGTCTCATACTCAAGAATTTAAGTAGATCTAGAAAATATTAAGGTCATCCTTGACATGCCACCACCTACAAATATGAGACAACTACGGGGTCTACAAGGAAGATTACAATCTATCAGGAGATTCATCACCCAACTGGCAGATAAGTGTCATCCGTTCCAATAGTTACTACATAAAGACATAATATTTTTATGGACAAAACAATGCCTACAAGATTTTCAAACTTTCAAAGATTATCTACTGAAATCCCTTGTATTGGTGCCACTAATTCTAGGAAAACCACTTCTATTATATATATGAGCAATAGAATAAACACTAGGTGTTCTTTTTTCTCAACATGATGATAAGGGAAAGGAAAGGGCCATCTACAACATCAGTATAATATTGATAGGATATGAACTCAATTATTAAGCAATAGAAAAGGCATGCCTTGCATTTTTTTTTTCTTCTTAGAAGTTAAGACATTATATTCTAAGTCATAAAATGAAGCTCATTGCACACATAGATCCATAAAATACTTGTTGAGTAAAGCATCATTAATGGATGACTCGCTAAATGGGTCATGATCTTAAGCGAGTTTGATATTGATATGTAGATCAGAAGGCTATCAAAGGATAGGTTATTACTGATTAATGGGTAGAAGAACCAATTCTAGATCATCAACCTATAGTGTTTGAGTTTCTAGATGAATCAATCCTTACAGTACAAGAGAAAATAGAAGTTTAGTAGTTATTCTTTGATGAATCATATATGAACCATGGTGCAGGAGCAGGAATAGTACTCATCACTCCGTAAAATGATGAAATTCCTAAATCTTTTCAACTCAATTTCCATGTAAAAATAACATAGCTGAGTATGAAGCTCTGATCATTGGATTAAAAATGGCTATACAATGGAGAATAAATAACATGAGAGTTTATGGTGATTCCCAGCTGGTTATCAATCAACTCAACAATGATTACATGACCAAAGACAAAAAAACTTATCCCATACAGACAACTGATGGACAAACCATGTGCTTATTTTCATTACATTATATTTGAACAAGTTCCAAGGGTTCAGAAAAAGATGGAGATGTGATGGCTACTATAGCATCTTTGATCGACATGCCAGGTAATGAAACCAGATTCCAATTTTGAGTAGAACAATTATTGATACCAGCCTATAAGGCTCTAATAACAAAATCAGTATGTGTCCTTGTTGGTCTTGAGTCTCCCTACAACAATGAAGTTTATACTTACCTACAAGAGAATACCCTACCACTTGACCTATCTAGAAACCAAACGAAGTCCCTTATCTGACAAGCCTCTAGGTACACCCTTCTCGCTAATATTTTGTATAAAAAAGGTCTAGATGGAATGCTCTTAATATGTATCACTTCCACAGAATCCTTGAGAGCCTTATACAAGGTACATGAAGGATTTTCTAGGGCCCATGCAAGTGGTTATAGTTTAACAAATAAAATCACCAGGATGAGATACTATTGGCCGAATGTAGAGATAGATGCCAATAAGTATGTATAAAGATGCCAAAAATTTCAGATACACAAAGATCTTATTCACACACCAGCTCAAGACCTCCACCCCATTACTTCACCATGGCCTTTTTCAAAATGGGGATTTGACTTAGTGGGAAATATTACACCCACTTCCTCTAATGGTCATAAATACATAATTGCAACAACAAAATACTTTACCAGATGAGTGGAAGCAATTCCTCTGACGTATAGCAATTCCTGTGACGTATATACATATGGTCATAAGACATATTCCTCTTATGTATATTCCTTTGACGTATATCAGTGGAAGAAATTCCTCTGACGTATATTCCTCTGAGGTATATCCATGTTTATTCTAAACCACATCATCTATTGGTATGAGATCCCTCAAACCATACTAATAGATCACAATTCACCTTTCCAAAACAAGATGTTGATGACCTCTATGAGAAGTTCAAAATAAAATAGGGTTTCTCTTCTTTTTGCTATCCCTAGGGAAATGGACAAGCTGAGGCAACTAACAAAACAATCCTAAAAATCTTGAAGAAAATTGTCAATGAATCTAGTTGAGACTGGCATTTGCAGCCCAGTCCCACATTATGGGCATAAATAACAAGTGTGAGAATACCTACAAGATAAAATCCCTTATCCTTGGTGAGAAATGCCAAAATGCAAAAATGCAATGAACTGGAACTGCTAGATGAGAAATGCCAAAATGCAATGAATCACTTACAAAGATATCTGAATCGCCTTACAATAAATTATCACAAGAAAGTCAGGCTATGTACATTTGAGGTAGGAGATCCCGTCCTCATGGAAAATCAGAAGAATCAAATAAAAGAGTTAAACTAGGAAAGTTTGAGCCTAATTGGCTAGGACCATACGTTATTATCAAATTATGTGACAATGGGGCATATCAATTGGGAAATTAGGAAGGATATCATCTCCCTGGTTATATTAACAGCATGCACCTAAAAAGGTTCTATACCTGAGATCTCAAGGTCAAGTATACATGTCATATATGATCCTAAAAAAAGTACAAAAAAATCAAAAAGCTACCTTGGTGAAAACCTGGCAAACAAGCACCTTGGCAACAATAAAAAAATACAAAATGATAAAAAATTAAAGAGAAACAAAATCGCTCTCTCAATGAAAACCTAGCAAACAAGAACTATTAGGTAGGTACCTTGGTGAAAACCTGGCAAAGAGGTGCTAAGTGTTGAGGTCCCGCTTCACCATTAATGAACTCCAAAAGATTAGGCTAGTACTCCCTACATGTAAGATTGAGTACCCTGAGCCATTTCAGAAGCATAATCCCCTTTGAGACATCATGCTTATCCATGGCTTATACTAACTTACCAAACTAGAGGGGTCCCTTTAAAAAGTCCTGAAAACATTTTAAAAAGACTAAAAAGAGAAAAAAGTGTGAAAAAATCTAAAAAGTATGAAAAGTCCTAAAAATCTAAAAAGAGAAAAATGTCCTAGAAAAATCTATAAAATATTGAAAAAAATTCCTAAAGAAAATGATCATCAAGAAAATCGAATCTTCCAAAAAACTCTGCAATAAATCATCTCTGTCATAACAAGCAGGAAACGAAGATCAAACAATCAATCAAAAGTCAACACTATGAGCTTCAAAAATCAGAAATGGACTCATATGAATCATCTTTATCAACAATCCAATCTATCATCAATCGAATGATTCACTCTATTATTAATCAAGCTATCAATTGTCTTAGACAGTGACAAATATACTAGAAACCAGATAGATCAGTCTTATATGAGTCATCCATTCCTAAAAATAGACACATCCACAATAAAACATCAAAACCAGATAAATTAAGAAACATTAAGGTTGTTGACTAGGTCAGTCATGTCAATTTGTTGTCAATTTTATCTTTCACGATTATGTTATTATGCTCCTCAAGGATACCATTGAGTGGTGAGAGTTATTATGATGGATCATGATCTTGTTTTCCTTTTTATTGTTAGTGAAGTGTTTTAATTCAATTTTGGGGCAAGGATGATTTAGGAAAAATGTGATAGGAGCTGTCACACATCTGGAAGCCACACAGTTCCACAATCTAAGCTAATCCTTACAAAAGCATTGAACATTCCTTATCTATTATCTGCTTCTTGTTATCAAAGATTATAATGGTATCCAAATGGTCAATATCTAGGTGCATTTGTATCTCTTTCTTTTCATAATAAGGTGCAATGATGAATAAATATTTTTATGTACGACAATGACATGGTTTCATTAATCATTCTTTTTTCTTTTCCAAACTAATTTTCTTCTAACTAACACATGCAAAAAAACTCAGTTGCATTGCTAATTTTAGGCTTGCATTCATTTTTTGCATAAAAAAATAAAAAACATGTCCATATTAGATCATATAATCAATGCATCCATCATCAATAACATCATGACTCACATGGATAATTAGTAGCAGTTTAATCTCTCATCAATTTTGGTCATTTTGGCTCATTCCGGATGTACGACAATTTATTTTTGTATTGTAATTGGCTTAAGGCCTCATAACTTATTCTCGGGTAGCAGTTAAGTATTCAATTCTTTTGTAAACTAGCTTGGCTAGTTGGGAGGGTTTTTTGGGCTTTTCTTTAGGCTTCCCTCTTCTAAAATATTTATCTCTGGGGCAAGGCTCCCTTCTGTATGGACAGGCAAGGCTCAAAGTTTTTCTTTCTGGTTATTTTCTCTGGGAGCCCTTTGAACTAGTTTAAATAATAATAATACAATATATTAAGTGGATATGCCACCTTGCTTTAAAAAAACATCTTGACTCACATAGAAATGCATTCATCATCATATAGCAATTCAACAATTTCAACAAATTAATGCTTATCTGACACATTTTTTTCTTAATTTGTTGGGTGGGCATATAGTCCACCTACTATCGCCAGGGCAAGCTGGCGAAAGATCAAATCTGAAAATTATTTGACACAACATGATGAATCACATTGTATCAAAGATGGGCAAATGTAGACACCCTAAAATGGACAGACTTGCGACCTAGCATTAATTACTAATTTTCCTCTATTAATTAATAATTTTTTAATCATTAGTTAATCATCTATTTCTTCTAAATCTGATCCTCTAATCATTTAATCATTTCTCTAAAATTCATTAAATAATTAATTTTATTTAATTAATAAACCTTAATTAATTAATCTTTATTAGTTAATTCAGTACAATTTCCTAAAGTTTAAATTTAATTATTTAAGCTTATTAATTAATGGTTTTTTAATCATTACTTAATTATCAATTGTTCTAAATCTGATCCTCTAATCATTTAATCATTTCTCCAAAATAAATTAATTTATAAACCTTAATTAATTAATTTTTATTAGTTATTAAATTCAATTTCCTAAAGTTTAAATTCAAATATTAAAAATTATTAATTATGCTTCTGATTAAATTAATTTCACTCTTTATTCTATTTTAAATCAAAATAGAATTCAAATATCTCCTTTATGAGTATTTTAATTTCTAAAATCAAATAAATCTTCTCTCTAGTTCCAAAAGGGAACTCGTGATCAATCTCTGTGATTGCATAAATTGCTCCATCTTCTCTCCAATTCAAAAAGGGAACTCATGACCAATCTCTGTGATTGCATAAATTGCTCCATCTTCTCTTCAGTTCAAAAAGGGAACTCATAATCAAATCTACAGTTGATTGAGCCATTTGCTCTTTTCTTCTATTAAGAGGAGGAGTTTATTGATTGCTTCTTCAGTTCCTTTTGATCTCAACCATCCATTTTCAATTTTCTGGGATCAATCTCATCCGTCCAAATAATTTCCATTTTCTATAAAATTAATCCTTCTCAACCATTTGAAAGGATCCAATATCTCCAATTTGATGCAAAATTATTCTGTAGGATTTTCGTATAGAGCATTAGCAAATCATTATCATTTTGATCTCATTTTCTCAACACTCCCAATTCATAGATGTTTTCAACGCCAATACTGAGCACCATCCATATAGAATTTCAGAAGGAGTAGAGAGAAGCAATATAATCTTCAAGCATTGGGGTTTGCATTTATTTCTTTTCTTTTCTAATGTTTGTTATTTTATTGTTAATAGGCTCATTCTTAGTAGTTTGTTAATTTCTTTCATTGCAAACCAGTACTACTAACCCTCTTGTTTGAGTGTGTAGACCTAGGCCTATATAGAAAGGAGAATAAGATGAGAGAGAAATAATAACCCAATATAAGCCCTAAGTGATAGATATTTTATAATAAACATGTAATTTCAAGCAAGCATAAGGTTGCAAATCGAGATGTAAATCTCTTGAAAAAAGAGAAGATCCTTGTGTAAAACAACAAATATATGAAAAAAATAATGTCATACTATAAAAGATGCAAGATCACAAAGGATATTGGATGTATTGGATAGGAAGAGAAAAAGAGGAAGGACACACTATGCTCTCTAAGTGGTTTTCATTTATAATAGACATGTATTTTCAAGCAAGCATAAGGTTGCAACTTGGGATGTCAACCTCCTGAAAAAGAGAATATCCTTATGTAAAACAAAAAATGCATAAAAGAAAGAACATTATTATATAAAATAAATGAGTCAACAAAGGGATAAAATGGAGCCTTTAAGATGAATAGGAGAGGGAAATAGGACCCTTTCCTCCAAGTGAGGAGACAAGGAAAATGACTATTATGTTTCTCATAAAGTATGATTGCACCTAAAATTGCATCACCATAAATGACAATGAGCCTACAAAGGATATGCTTAGCAATGTCACATTGTGAGGGACATTTTTTTGAGACATGAACATGATTGTTAAGGAAATATGTTAGTATCTTACATGATACAAAGTATATCATGTAAAAAAGAATGTACAATTATAAAATAGTAGAAAATCCATAGAGATGAAAAGAAGCGAGAAAGGATGCATCATTATGTCTACTTAGTAGTCAATGCCAAGTATACAATATATACACTTCCAAATAAGAAATAGATTGTAAGGAGGATACTAATCCTGTGAAGGAGAAATATTTTGTAACAATAATGATGATTAACAAAAAGATAATGGATCCTTTGAAATGAGAACAAGATAAGAGATAAATAATAACCCAATATAAGCCCTAATTGATATATATTTTATAATAAATGATGAGCCTCTTAAATGGCCATCTTTTAAAGTACTTTTTATTTACTTTTCAGTAGTTTACTTGCAAAACTGATACTTAGACTTGTGGTTTTATATGTATATTTTATATGTGTAAAGATATAAGTAGTAAAGTGGATGATAAAAGAACATGGTATATTTTCTTGAAACTGATGGATGGAAATGATAAAATGTAGTAGTTATATCCTAATGAATGATACTATTTCCTATGCTATGTTTGTGGGTAGTTTCCTTCCTGTAGAAATGTGCCTTGCAAGAGTATTAATAAGAACTTAACACTTCTTTCCTAATATTAATGATGAGAATATGTATGTATCAGAGGTTGTGTGTGCATTAATAATTTTGTAGGGATCAGTCGTGGCATATTCAAGATCAACATCATAATGCTGAAGAAGTCAAAGCCAGCTATTGTTGCAAAGATGCCATCATGTCAAAGAAGACGAGAAAGTGGTTGAATTAATTTATGGTGTTCCTGCAAGATCTTTGCATGAGGAACAAGTCAATACACTTTTCTATTAAATGCAACACAGATCTAAAGACAACACGTACTATATTCTGGGAAGACTTATTCTTGATGACTGATATTTCTATTATGAGACATTATGTATCTATAACGATCCTCATTAATGGAGTGATCTTAGATTTAGGGATTATTTGTAGTTTTCCTTTAAATAATACGACTATTGTAACTCTTTGGAGTTAGTTGAGTTAGTTGATATTTCTGAATAGAAGCTGATATAGTTGTAATATTATTTTATTTATCCAAGTGTATTTTCCATGAATGAATAGAATGCACAAGTTGAGTTCAATTCTGTATTCTTGATAATACTTCTATTCACTCATCCAAGGGGGCCCACTTGGTTAGTGAATTAATTTGTTAGAGTAGAAATCATTTCCATGTTTATTAAGAAGTAAGTAGAACTTTGTTGTTCCTACAACCACTAGTAACAGAACTAGTAGAATGTTCCTACAGCATAGGTGGGTAGAGCAGTTCCTATCCTTGATTATTGTTTTCCTAGAGTAAGCACATTTACTTCAGTTAGCATAGATTTCCTGAAGCTTAATGCATTTCAATTTCATAGTATCAGCCATGAGAATCAAGAGAGTTTGAAGCATATGCTTTGCAGATACCATTCCAAGTTTACATCCCTAGTCAATAATTAAATGAGACTGAATGATCTAATTAGCAACCGTTTAGGGTGTCCAATCCTGAAATAAGTAGTTCAATGCTATGGGTTTCTAAGACAATTGTTTATCCAAGCAATAAACATGCACTTTCAAGCAAGTATAAGGTTTCAACTCGGGATGCAAATCTCCTAAAAAAGAGAAGATCCTTGTGTTAAACAAAAAATATATGCAAGAAAGAATGTCATACTTTTAAAGATGCAAGATCACAAAGGATATTAGATGTATTAGATATGAAGAGAAAAAGAGGAAGGACACACTATTCTCTCTAAGAGGTTTTCATTTATAATAGACATGTGTTTTAAATAAAGCATAAAGTTGAAACTCGGGATGTCAACCTCCTAAAAAAGAGAATATCCTTATATTAAACAACAAATGCATACAAGAAATAATGTCATCGTATAAAAGAAATGAGTCAACAAAGGGATAAAATGGAGCCTTTGAGATAAATAGGAGAGGGAAATAGGACCCTTTACCCCCAAGTGAGGAGACAAGGAAAATGACAATTATGTTGCTCCTAAATTATGATCACACCTAAAATTGCATCACCATAAATGAAAATGAGCCTACAAAGGATATGCTTAACATTTTCATATTATGAGGAGCAACATAATAGGATTATAGATGCTATTTAGAATGATTGTGAAAAATGTGCCATTTATTGTTACATGTCATTTGAATTATTTCACAATCAATGAATTCTTGAATTTTACACTTCAAATCATAACATTCATTAGTCCTATGGCCATGAATTTGATGAAACATACAAATGGAAGAATTGTATTGTTTGAGTTTTCTATTTTTGCACTTGTTTTTCAAAGGAAGAGTAATTAAGTTGGCCTTAAGAAGCTCAAACAAAGTAGTCTCTTATTGTGAGGAGAAATGCATAGATTGATTGGGAAAATGAGAAGATTGGAAACCTAAAGTTTCTTTTGAACAACAATGCTCATTAGGAAGTTTTGATGTGCCAATAAGATAAGAGGCTCCTCTAGGTGGAATGATATTGGATTTTAAAGAGGACCAATCAATATCCATACATTCATCAAATGAATTTTTTTGATTCTCAAATTCAAGGGTCTTATTCTTGCTATGAAATGTTGGTGTGAAATCTAAGTTTCCCCAATCATCATTTTGAAGAGTTAATAGTCCACCTATTTGTAATGGATAAAGAAGTGAAGAAAGAAATGGAGATTGAATAGAGTCAATTTGATTAGGATTCTTATGTTCTAAAGTTGGGTTTGTAGAAATAAATTCATCAAGGATATTATCCTCTTGAGTATTGTTGTAGATTATGGTACTACATGATAATTTGGTTTCATAGCACTTTGTACAAAAATCCCTGATTTGTTTGGAGGGGTATATTGAATAGTATTGAATTGATTGTGTTCATTAATCTCAAAGGATTCCTTAAGAAAAGAAAAAGAATCAATGATGTTATCATCTACTTCTAATATATATTTAGGAGAATAACAAACATAGCTCACCAAGGCCTCAACTATAGAAGGAATGTCAATTAAAGTCATAGGAAGTGGGGTATCATTAGGATAAATTGTCATGTTATAATACTTTTATACCAAATGATCCTTATAAGGAAGATGCATTGTAGAAGAAATATTGTCATTTTTATTGAAGGCTTATTTGGTAAGAGGGATATCTTTACAAGGAATGGTGGGAATCACAATGTTGGGATCAATTTTGAGAGGGCAAAAATTATAGGAAAGAAGAACTAAATTATCATCATATGCATAAAATTGCGCATCTTGGAAATCTTGAAATTGAACAAGAAAATGAAGATAACAATTCCATTGAATAGGAAATACAATAACTAGAGATAAAATATTTTTGTATTGTTTGGACAAAGTTTAATGCAATGTAATCTAAGAATGAACTAGATCTATGATGCAATTTTTTTTGTCTTTTTCACAATGCAAATATATTGAATGAACCGATGAAATTGATTTAAAGGAAATCTAAGAAAAAAATGCAAGGTAGAAGCTAGAGATATAGATGCATACAATGTAAAAAAATAGTGATAAACACAATGTATACAAAGTATATCTAAATGAAAAAGGGGATCTAACACCAAAATCAGAATGGAAATGTCATAAGTCAATCTCACCAAAATGTAATATAAAAAATGGTGATCAATGGTAGACCAAAAAGTTCTACATACATTGGAATACAAAAACCTCAACAAAGTGAATCTTATTGGCACAACCAAAAGAGAACGGGTACAAATTCATGATCTACACAATGTGGGGTTCTTGTGATTCCTTATAATAGGGATGCAAATGATATGTAAATGTAATGATTGATTGAAGCAATGTAAATATTATCTATGAAAGTAAATTTAAGACAAAATAGAAATGGAGAACTCACCTTGAAACTAGGAGAACAAGTGAATTTCAAATCTAGGTTTGACTATCGTAAAACAATGAAAGACAGATATGGTTATGGATATGGAATACTGAGAGCTATAGATTCTGGCTATGAAAATACAGATTCCCAGGACAGTCAACTCAATTTGGCCTTGTCCAAGAAAGTTGACCTTATCCCGGAGGCACAAAAACTAGTGAATTATGTAGCAGACCTATCACTGGTTCTGAGACTCTAAAAATATAGATTTGAAACTCTGCCACCTATTCCTGCACAAAAAAAAGTAGAAATTATTGTGGGAAGGGGCTTGCCTTGGTAAATCCCCTATATAGGAATTAACCTTGAAATCAAATAGATTTAATTGAAAGAATGTTGACATGTAGATGAGATTAGATCTAAAAAATAGAGTATAACATACCATGTAGATGCAATTGTCTCTAAATATATGATAAAGAATGTTGATGTAATAGCTTTGACTCAACACAAAAACCAAAAGGGAAATCATGTAAGAAAAAACCTCATATGATAGATGTTGTAATTCACCACAATTTTGGATTGAAGAAGAGAGAAGAAGAAGAAGAAGACTTGATGGGTGAATGTAGATCTCCTTCCTTGATTTCAAACTCCTTTGCTTGGACTTCAATGGAGAAAATAACTAGATATATGGAAGAAAATTTCTTTAATGCATGATGGAATGATGGAATGAAGGCTTGAGATGCTTGAATGTCTTCCTTGCACTTTAATTATTGATGGGGTTGAATGCTTGATAATGGATGCTTTCTTACACTTGAATGCCTTGGATGCACAATAACTTTCTTGATAATGCATTCATGAAGATGAGATGTCAAAATGAGAGGAAGAGGTATCCTTTTATACACATTTCAGGGTTCAAATTTCATGAGGCCAACCCCAATTGAACACCTAGGAGAAACAACCCTGCATTGGTCCCGAAGCCCACTAAATGAAAAGACCTTGGGAAAGGCTGACCCAAGTCGACCTAGTCTAGGACAAGGTTGACCCAAGTTGTCCTTGTCCAGGTAGAATTTTTCAAAGCTATCCCGGGACCTAGGGTTATGTGATAAAAGGGAGATCTGAAAGCCTTGGTTTTTCAGGAAATCAAGGCCAATCTCGAGATGTAAAATGCATGCAAAAGGTCCTAAGAAGGAAATTAATTATGAATGGATGGAAAATGGGAAAATATGCATAGAAAATGGAACCAACCTCAAGTTTGAAGAAGGAGGAGGACCTACATTTGAATTAATTATGTATTTAAGTGAAATATGAGGTCCTACACATGAAAGTGGGCTCAAAATGGTCCCAAAATGAGCATAGATTAAGTGCTTACTTTTTAGGATGGTACAGGTCCTAACGAGTTTGGCTCAAATTTACCTAGTCATTCTCAATCTGCAAGATTCCTATTGTTTTCTTTCATAACCAAGTATCCTACATCAAATGTTCTTGGTATGACTCTCTTATTATAGCTTCTTTTAAGGAAATGTTGATAGCCATGGAAATGATTCATGGCACTTTGGTGCTTCTCATCTAACAATTCTAGCTCACATAATCTAGCCACTCTTTAGTCCTCATTTGTGACAATTTTTTTCAAGGATGCTCTAAGAGATGGAAATTTGACCTCGATGGGTAGAACTTCTTCTAATCCATATACTAGAGAAAAGGGAGTTTCCCCTAAAGTGTGCATACACAGGTTTTGTATGCCACAAGGAAGGACTGAGTTGTAGGTACTAGTCTCGACCATTTTCATTGGCAACTATATTTAATATTTTGAGTATAGTCCTTTTTGTTTCCTCTACTTGGTCATTTCCTTAAGGATAATAGAGGGATAAAAAAATTGTGTAATCCCAAACTTTTCACAAAGGTCTTCAACTTATTTGTTCTAGAAAGGTGATCCATTATCGATAAATATGTTTTGAGGGATTCCATACCAGAAAATAATGTAGTTAAGGATAAATATGGAGATCTTCTTACCAATAATATATGTCAAAGGAATGGCTTCCACCCACTTAGTGAAGTACTTAGTGGTGGTGATTATATACTTATGACCGTTGGAAGAAATGAGCATAATCTTACCCACTAGTTCAAATCCCCATCTTGAAAAAGGAAAGGAAGAAGTGAGGGGTTGGAGCTCTTGAGTTGGTGCTTGGATAAGATCTCCATGAATCTGACATTGTTTTCATCTTTGTACATATTTATGGGAATCTGCCTCCATGGTTGGCCAGTGATATTCCATTCTCAAGAATTTATTTTCTAAGTTATTACCACCCAAATGAGCACCACAAACACCTTCATGAACCTCATGCAAGACTATCTAGGATTCTATGAAATTGTGACACCTTAAAAGTGTACCATCTAGACCTTTTCTATTAAAAGTATCAACGAGAATGGTGTACCTAACAACTTGTCTAATAAGGGATTTCTTCTAGTTTCAGGACAAGTCAGGTGAAAGGTAATTGTCTTTGAGATAGGTATAGATGTCTTTATACCAGGGTGACTCAGGATTAACAATGAAACATATGAATTTTGACATGGGAACATCATCGAATAGTATCATCAGTTTTCCCTTCTTGTATCCTTATATAAGTTTCCTACAAAACCATCATTAGTAGAAGATAACATATAATATTCAACTCTTCATTTCTATATTCTAAGATAGTAAGGAGGATTTGATCCTAAGATCTACCTCTAGGTCGGGCTTCACATGATTCCAAGTTCTTTGCTTGAAGGATATAGGATCCATTCTAAGCAACCTGGACTATCGACATGTCTTCCCAAAGTGCACTGCTCCTAAGAAACCATTACCTCTATATTTTATGTTAGTAAGGGGGATTTGAACCTAGGAGCCACCTTTAGGTTGGGCTTCACGTAATTCTCAATTCTTGGCTTGAGGGATATAAAATCCACTCTAAGAAACCAAGCTATCGACATGTCTTCCCATAGAGCACTGCTCCTAAGTTCTTTTGGAAACAATAGACATTATCCAAGCCTATGCATATGCATATGAATGGCTATCGGTATATATACTACCTACATGAGATTAGAACAATATTAGGCTAGGGAAACTATAACAATTTCCACTAGCCCCCTCCAAATATAGGAATCCATCTCTAATGAATATAAGATTCATTCTATATGGTATCCATATCATCATCCTAATTAGTGAGCATACATATAATGTATAATTATTAGTTGAATTAACATTGATTATAAAAATCAGAGTATAAGCCTTAAGAATTATTCATTTACCATTTGAAAATATGTATTTCTAATTTACAGATTAACCAATTCCATACATACTATAATTGAGAAGAATTCTGGTATTGTATAATCTATTATCACCATTCAAATATATAGAAACTATATAAATCTATTTTCCATTATCTTATATACACAATCACAAGTGTAATTCTGGTTGCATTTCCAATATCGTGATATATATATATATCATTCTGGTTTCACTTATACTATCATAGAAATATGTATATAATATACATATACAAGTAGTATTCTTATATCAGAGTATAAGCCTTAAGAATTATTCATTTACCATTTGAAAATATGTATTTCTAATTTATAGATTAACCAATTCCATACATACTATAATTGAGAAGAATTCTGGTATTGTATAATCTATTATCACCATTCAAATATATAGAAACTATATACATCTATTTTCCATTATCTTATATACACAATCACAAGTGTAATTCTGGTTGCATTTCCAATATCGTGATATATATA